>JABCMI010000103.1:796058-894543 GCA_026261945.1 Hirschfeldia incana
AAAAGAGATGGTAATTCAGGAAGAGGATTTCAGACAAACTCACAGGGCCGGAGGAGGGGACGAAGGTGATCTATTAATCCCTTGCTTTGCGTTGCTTTGGGTGGAAGCGGAACCAATAGAAGATTGCATTCCAGATCTATTGTTATATAGTTTCATGTTCCCTGTCTGCTAATCGATAGTTTCCGGTTTCAGTTGTACTTTTCCTTTTCTTTTTTTTTTTTAATTGGGAAATTGCCCTCTATGATGCACAATTTTCTTTTCTTTTTATAATTCACGATTTAACTATTTCACTTTTTTTTGACCAAACTCGATTCTTCAAAATTAATAACTAACGTAATTGCAACATATGTCAAAAATGATGACATGTATCAAAATATGATATAATTCTTTTTTATAATTTAAAAGTGATTTGAAAACATTACAATTACAAAAAAAGTATTTAAGTTCTTTTTAAGATTTTAGAAAAAAGAAAATTACTATTATCTTTTATTTAGGATTTAAAAAGATTCTCGTCACAAAAAAAAGTATCTTAAAGTTCTTTTTAAACTTTTAGAAAAGAAAAATTACACTTTTATTTTGTTTATGATTTAAAAAAAAAGATTCAAAAAAGCAATTCATATGGTGACCGGTGTTAAAATATGATATAATTCCTTTTTTAGGATTTAAAAGAGATTTGAAAAAAGCAAATTCTCATTACAAAAATGTATTTTTAGGTTCCTTTTAAGATTTTTGAAAGTGAAAATTACTATTCTCTTTTTTAGGATTTTAAAAAACAAATCTCATTACAAAAATAGTACTTTAAAGTTCATTTTAAGATTTTACAAAAGGAAAAATTACTATTACATATTATTTTACAATATATATTGTTAAAAAATATTTGACAGTAATTTTTATTGAGAAAATTCGCTGGTATGCCACACTTTGGAGAGATATTGTGGAGTCGGTACCCCTTAAAAGGAAATTTTGGAGTCAGTACCCATTATTTCAAAATACCAGCGCTACCCTTGGTAAGCTAATGGCAAGTATACGAATTGGTAAGATAATGGCAAGTATACGAATTGGTAAGATAAGGACAAGTATACGAATTGGCAATTTAATGGCAAGTATATGATGAGATGATATGGCAAGCTAATGGCGGGGTGATACAAAACTTTCATTTGATGACGAGGAATTTGCTCTTAAGATTAATCAGCCTTCCCTAACAGCTAACAAATACACTTTTTACTGTTTGTTGTTCTTTAAACCTTTTGTAAGTCGTGTCAAATTCTTTTATGTTCGTGATGCTGTCTCAATTTGTGTATCTTGGTGTTCTATTGTTGTGTGTATATTAGGTTAGGTCTGAATATGCACATATAAACATTCAAGGGTTATTAAAGACATCAAAAGAAGATTTAATGTGTTGTCATCGTGTGCTAGAGAGATTATGTCTTCAGTCCTTCGTTGATTATTTGAGTGGCAAAGGTAAACAACCAAACAAAATCCAAAAAATGTGGAATTCCTTGAATGGGCCGAAATACTGAAATGGGCCTAAAGTGTATTTCATCAAACGAAAGTTTTGTAAAAAAAAAAGCAAAAGAAAACAATAAATCATTTAAAACCTCAATGGAAACCCTAATTTTAATGGGTCGAACTTGGTCGCTGCGACATAAAACCTAAACCAGAGCCGTGAAGAAGAAGACCGAGACGTGAAATCGTTTGACAAAATGGAACAAAAAGGATTGAAGTATGAGGAGAATCCTGACCAAGGAGGCGGGGAGATAGGATCTAAGGAGAGGTCGAGTCACGAGACTCCGGGTGTTGATGATGTTCAGCCAAATGAAGAAGAGGGAGATAAGGATGAGAAAAGTTGCAGCCAAACTTTAAGCGACTGTGGAGATACAAGGGTTTGTAATTCTATGACACTCTCTTTGTTTGTGAAATAAATTGGTATAGTTAGGATGACTGATTGGTCCCGTGTTATGATTGATGTTTAGTGAGTAATATGACTTAAGCTAGTCTGATGTGTAGTGAGTAATTTGATATAGCTAGTCTGATGTGTAGTGAGTAATATGAAATAAATTTGTATACTTAGGATGACTGACTGATTGGTCCCATGTTATTGATCTTTAGTGAGTAATTTGACTTAAGCAAGTCTGATGTGTATCCTTCTTCTCATTTGCTGAATTGGAAGAACCAACCGGGAGACTGGACAAAGCAATTGGGTTTGTTAGACAGGAGATTCGCTGCATTAGAAGAGAAGCAGATGTGGGCGTTAAACAGGTTGAGGAGGAAAGTCGCTGCATTGGAGGAATACGTGAAGGGGAGGAAGGAAGACCTGAACTATGTGGGGAGGAAAGTCGCTGCATTGGAGGAAGACGTGAACTATGTGGAGGAAGTAGGCGAAGACTCACCTGAGGATGAAAACCTGAGCAGGACAAGGTCTGGGTTTAAGAAGCAAAAATGAAGGAACTCAATCAATGAACACTGTAGTTGGTGCCTATTTTTCCCAAACTTTTTGTTGTACTGCATTTTAAGTAAGTGATTCATATGTTATTAAGTATTAATTAATCACAATACTTATTTCACACATTCCATAGTCAGAAGTGTATTTTACATAAACTTAGTCAAAGTAGATAAACATTACATTGCATACACACACAACGAATCTCCAATGGGCCAGTGACGAGCGGTCAAATGAATGTTACTGCCGAAGTCCCAAGCTGCACGTTGCCAGAAACAACGATCGCATCTCCACCTTTGTCTTGATTCATCTATGGAGACTTCAGACACTGGTTCTATCATTGTGGAGCACAAGCAATCACGTGACACGTTAAGAGATATTCTTTCACATAGAGACCTAAACATCTCAGGTTCCACGTAACCAGGAAGTGCCCAACTAGTCATGATGTGATGCATCCGATCAACATATTCACGAGTAAAACTTGGGTACTTGTAGATGATGTGATTGTACTTATATGAAAAGGCTGTGGTAATTGTGTTGTCAATTAAGAAGAATTGTTTGTCGTTGCTTTTTTGGGCATGCACCAATAATTATCACCAAGAGAAGTCGGTATTCGTAATAAAAATATGAGTAAAGTAAAACATCAACTGGCAAGCTAGGACCAAATAGCTAGATAGAGTTTCTAAAGTATACCTAAGGTAACTGGCAAGCTGAGGGCAATAATAATTTTCGTTAATGGGCTCAGTCCCCTTTATGGGCCCAGGTCAACTGATTTTGTCGATGGCAAATGTAAACAACATAACCCAGAAATCATTTCAATAGCAGTGAAAACCCTTAACATTGAGCGTTTTGAAGGCAAGTCGTTAAGAAACTACCAGCGATACACTCCATAATTGGCAAGCTAATGGCAATGATAGGAAACGGTACCGGCAAGGCACGGCTTCAGATGAAAGTAACTGGCAAGCTAAGGACGATGATAACCCTGTTTTTAATATTTCACGATGAAAATCGTAAAATAGAAGAAGCTTGGT
Source organism: Hirschfeldia incana (assembly GCA_026261945.1). Taxonomy (NCBI): domain Eukaryota; kingdom Viridiplantae; phylum Streptophyta; class Magnoliopsida; order Brassicales; family Brassicaceae; genus Hirschfeldia; species Hirschfeldia incana. The sequence goes on from JABCMI010000103.1 coordinate 799,530, forward strand.
TGTTAATAAATATTATAGATATGATTCATTACAAGAGTTCAATACAATGAGTACATTACAACATTACACATTACAACATTACACATAACACTAGAAACGGTTCATTTAAACATGCACACAAAAGCTATTACAACTAATACGATGCCCGTGAGACCAACAAAGTATTCAAAGCCATTGCTAAACCTAGGTTTTTCCCTTACAATCTTCTCTAGCCTAGCTATCTTCTGCTCAGTCTCATAGTCCGGTAAAAGGGTTAAGGAATCTACCTTTTCAGCCAGCTGAAGAACGTGTCTATCCCTAGCTCTCATCTCTTCCATTACGGCCACATCCCACCACTTCCAAACATGTCTCTCGCCATCATCAACATGCGCACAGGTGTAATATCTTCTCCCTGGATCATTCCTACTAGAGGAAGTTGCTAGAAGAGGCTGAGCTCCACAGTAGCAAATCTGCGGGAATCCAAACTCAACCTCGGGTTGCGGAGGGTACTCCACACGCGCACGAGCATTGTATCTTATCTCAGCTTGGTCCCGGCGAATAAGATCTTCCGTTTCCATGTAGACACTGTCGACTGAGTTCCCACCGTAGTAATCCTCTGACTCCGAAGGCTGGGTGTAGCTATAGTCAAGTCCCATCTTTAATTTAACCTGCACAAATTCACCAAGTAATTATTAGTTAATTTTTTAATGAACATACAGCAAGCTAACGATATAGCACATAAACAAGATAGCAACAATTAAACGGAAGCATTTTTTAACATAGCAATTAAAAGGAAACACGAACTTTATTGAAAAATGGTTACGAACTTTATTGAATAATGGTTTGGGGTCTAGGGTTTAGGTTTAGGGTCTGGGATGGAAGGAAAGTATACGACGGTGTGGATAATAGAAGGAAGGGAAGTAGAGGACAGAAACCAAAAGATCCGGTCCGTTGCTTTTGACAAATATACGGCTGAGATCTTGATCCGCGCAATAGAGGTAACAGCCAATCAGAGAATTAGAATCCACTCACAATTTTGGGAAGAAAATAATAATAGGTTGACAAATGTACGGATGAGATGGTGATCCGCGTGATAAAGGTCACAACCAAAATCATGAGAGAGATAATAGATCGCCAAGAGTGTCATAATATATTGAAAGACGATAATCTTGTAGGAATTAACCCTTAATTTAATAAGATGAGGTGGCTTGGTTATTTAAAACCGATAAATTCCTAATTATATATTTTTAAGATTTATATGACAATTTATCATTTTAATTTAACTATATATAGAGACTAGGGTTGTTTAATGGGTTTGTTTAATTGATGCAGAAATAATTAAGTGCTAATCAGTAAGATAGGGCGTTGAATTTTATTCAACAAAACCATGGCAGTGGGTAGTGGGTATGAAGACGAATGTTAAAAAATGAAGAGGGTGTTGAATCTTAAAACCATCGTACATAGTTGGTAATTTAGACTGTTTGAATCTTTTCAACACAGTTTAATCACATCATCAAATTATTTTTTTCAACACTCCCATTGTAGTGATTCAACTGGTTGAATTCTATTCAACACCTCATTCAACCACCTCGTTGCATGTATGTAGTTAACCTTTAGTGTGTATATTAATCAAAGACATGGTATTGTATTTGAAAATAATATTCATTGTTTTTTGTTTTTTTGTTTTTTACAAATGTTCGTTCAATAGAACTTCAGTATTTTAAAACGAGATCAAACTTTTCGTTGAATGAGAATAATCAGAATAAAATACTCAGTGTTTGATGTTCTTTAAATAAATGTACATGAGTTATTGAAAAAAATTCTTCAAATAAATGTACATAAGTTATTGAAAAATGGTTTGGGGTCTAGGGTTTAGGTTTAGGGTCTTGGATGGAATGAAAGAACACGACGATGTTGATCCGCGTGATAAAGGTCACAACCAAAATCATCAGAGAGATAATAGATCGCCAAGAGTGTCATAATATATTGAAAGGCGATAATCTTGTAGGAATTAGCCCTTAATTTATTAAGATGAGGTGGCTTGGTTATTTAAAACCGATAATATAATTAGGAATTAATTATATATTTTTAAGATTTATATGACAGTTTATCATTTTAATTTATCTATATATAGATACTAGGTTTGTTTAATTTTGATGCTGAAATAATTAAGTGCTAATTAGTAAGATAGGGCGTTGAATTTTAAAACCAGCGTACATAGTTGGTGATTTAGACTGTTTGAATCTTTTCAACACAGTTTAATCACATCATCAAATTACTTTTTTCAACACTCCCTTCGACACCTCATTCAACCACCTCGTTGTATGTATGTAGTTAACCTTTAGTGTGTATAGTAATTAAAGATCTGGTGTTGTATTTGAAAATAATATTCATTGTTTTTTGTTTTTTTTTGTTTTTTACATGTGTTCGTTCAATAGAACTTCAGTATTTAAACAACGAGATCAAACTTTTCGTTGAATGAGAATTATCAGAATAAAATACTCAGTGTTTGATGTTCTTTAAATGTACATGAGTTATTGAAAAAATTTCTCCAAATAAATGTACATAAGTTATTGAAAAATGGTTTGGGGTCTAGGGTTTAGGTTTAGGGTCTGGGATGGAAGAAAAGAATACGACGGTGTGGAGAATAGAAGGAAGGGAGGTAGAGGACAGAATCCAAAAGATCCGGTACGTTGCTTTAGACAAATATACGGCTGAGATCTTGATCCGCGCAATAGAGGTAACAGCCAATCAGAGAATTAGAATCCACTCACAATTTTTGTTAAAAATAATAATAGGTTGACAAATGTACGGCTGAGGTGATCCGCGTGATAATCCTATAGGGATTAATTTTTTTTTTTAAAGATTTATATGAATGTTACAGCTAATCAGAGAATTATTTTTCAAATACAATTTTGAATAACCGAAAATATATCTTCATTCAACATATATATAGGTTCCTTTTGGATAAGTTGATAAATTTATTCGGTTAAGGTAAATGGTGAAAATACGATTACACGAATGTCTAACCAAATCATGAATTCATTTTCTGATTTATTATGTTAAACTACGCTACACGAATGTCTAACCAAATCATGAATTATTTTTCTAATTTATCAAAAATAGAAACCCAACATGTAGATAATCTAATAGATAATCCGATAAAAAATAAAATATAACAAAAATAGCATAGTTTAACATCCGACCAACATCAAACGAAAACTGGTTTGAAAAACCAGAAAATATGATCCGAAAGATATCATAAATTTTTAGGATCCAGAAACTACACACAGCCCTCTCATTTAATCTTCTCTAGGATGTTAGCAACGACCTCTTCCATATCAAGTTCCGTCATATTTGTAAATGGTTTCTTCATATCCTACATAAGAAGCATAAGGATCTTTGTTAAAAAAAAAGCATAAGGATCGGAAAAACTGAATTTCATCTATAAACAGATCATCATAGAAACGTGTTTACGAGCATAAGAATAGACAAGACGAGAAAAATGAATTGATTTGTCACGGAACAACGACTAACTGACACAATGAGAAGATTTAAAAGGCTTTACCAAAAGACTAATGAATGTTTCGCCGCCATCCTCTCGAATCACAAAGCATCCACGCCTTGGCTGTTGAATCATACATAACAATGTGAAAAAAATCTCAACCTCAAGCATTTACGACGGGAAATATACACGTGGAGAGTTAAAAAAGATTAGAGTTACCTTATCAGGATTGAGAGTGACAATGATGCCAGAAGCAGCTTTCTCCAGACCTTCCTTCACCTCGTTGGCTCTCTCCTTGAATGACTTGTCTTGTTTGCTTCATCAAAACAACAAACAATCTAACTTTCAATGAAGCAGATCACAAGAAGAACCACAGTTTCTCTTCAAGAACAACACATTATGAGAGAACGAATCAGAAACCCTAACAGCAGCAAGAATGTGTGAAGATTCAAAAACTAAACCCTAACAACGATTAGAGATTTACCAGTGCTCGATTACAATCGTTTTTTTCACGGAGGCTTCTGCTTCTTCATCGGCTTCGTCGTCTGCTTCTACCGCAGCTTCCTTCTTGTCTTTCTTGATCTTCTTCGTCGCTGATCCACCTTCCTTGGCTTTCGTCTTCCTTTTCCTCTTCTCGGCAGATTCGAAGTTCATGAGCTTGGAAACCGGCGAGTTACCATCCGTGCGTGCCTGAGTCTGGCTTCGAGTCTGCCTTGTCGACGTAGCCACCGCAATAGATTTCCCTTTATCTCCTCCTCCGGCACTCTTCGGCGGCGCCATTGAATCAAAGAAGAGCTTCCTCCGTCGCCGAAAAAAAATGGCTACTGTGAATGTGATGCTCTCTCTCTTCTTTTCTGTTCTTGATATTTTGTAGCTGAATATATATTTATCTACCAGCTATTGCACTTTTACAGTATATTATTGAATGTAAAGTATTTTAGATTTTGTGGATCTTAATGATTACATTTTGACTATGTACATTGGTTGCATGTTATTTTTACTCCAGATCATCTTCTCTTTCTTCCACAACACCGCATGCAAATCTTTGGCAAGAATAGAAGGCTTTCTCTGTTAAACAAGGTAAGCTTTTTTGACAAGAAACTAGGTAAACTTATGAAACTCTAGGCAGCTAATTCGGTCCCACTAAAATGTACCCAAGCCAAATAACTTTACCGTTCGGTTGGAGTTACCCTAAAGAGGGCGGGTATATGTTTTGTTTTGTATGTTTTTAAGAAATTGCATTTCTAAGCGTAAATTGCATTTCTAAGCGTATGCTTTTTTGTTATTATATATATGTATATATATTTTTTTGTATCAGATATGTGTGTTTTGGGCAAATTTTTATTTATATTTCTAATTTTACTTGTGTGTTTTTTTTCCCTCAGAATGATTAGGCTTCTTATTTTGAACATTGAAATGAAATTATTATTGGAGGTAAGAAAAATAAAGGGGATGACGATGATTCCTCAATAAACTCACTTCACTAACTTTAACTACAAACTAATTTTGACCCCCCCTTTAAAAGGTAGGTTTATTTTTTGTTTTATATTTTTAACAAATTTAATTTTTAAACTTGTGCTCAGCTATATTTGTGTTTTTTTTGTATAACTATTTTTTAAATGATTAATAAGAGATTACTATAATTGTATTAAAAAACTTGGACCACACATATAACTATATGTCAAGTTGATGTTCTAATAAAATATATATATGATTTTGCATTTAGATTAATGAAATTTAAGTTAGATATGAATTTTAAAGATTTTTGAAAATGATTTAAATGGGTTATTCGAACTCGAACCAAAATTTAAAAATAGTCGAGCGTAACTGGAATATTTAACTTATGCTAATCCAAATAGATCCTAACGTTTCTCAAATAGGTACTGAAACTCCCACCCATAATTTCTGTATAGGATATTTTATACGATTGGACATATTTATATGGAACCAAAACCTAATGTAAACCTAATTCGTAAATAATTTTTCTTCGTAATGAATGATTATTTATTTGTAAAAGTCGAATTCCAAGCGGTTACCATTATATATAGTACGATATATATAGTACGAAGTCTATACCGACATTTATAATTATGTGAAAATTAAAATATGTATTTCTCTCTTTTTATGGCAAATGTATTTATGGGAGTCGAACCAGGGTGGGGAAGGAGAAGAAAGAAATAAAGTATCAATGGAGTAAAAAACGAGCCAAAACACAGATTTGCACGTTATGGAGCTCGAACTAGGGTGTGGAAGGAGAAAGTCAGGCCAATTTTCCAACTGCACCAATTTTGTTTCGTCGTAAACCCTTTCAACAAGATTATATCGTATTTCGAATTTAGTATATTATATTTGTAGGAACACTACTGGGAAAACTTAAACCATAACTTTATGAACATTTCTTCACTGCAAAAAAGAAAGAGCGAGGCGTTTGTTAACATTAACCGTTGTGATGAATTAACATTTCAAGCCTTAAAAAACGTGAACTAAATCATGATTGAAGAGCCTGCACATATTTGACCCTAGCTGTCTAATCAAAAATTTCGAGGAATTAATAATTATAAAATTATTATTATTATTATTTTTTTTTTGAAACATAAATAATTATAAAAATATCCGTGCTTTTCTTTATTAATAAGAAACATAGGGGATAAAAATGACGAAGTTTGATATATGACTTTACATATAGGGTTTTTTGTGTTTTAAACCTCGAACTATGCTATTTCTGCTATTTTCATTTTGAAAATCAAGCAACATCAGTTAGTACATCTAACATATTAAGACTAAAGTAAATAAAGTTTAACATAATTCAACTTACATGACCAAACAACAACGATGTACAATTTCATCAATATCTAAAATGATCACCAGTTTCACTAATTATGTTTTGCGAACATAATTCACCAATTTTTAAAATTTAAAAATTAGATTTATGACTCTCAAGCACTAAAATGATCTCACCAATATCTTTCTTCAGCTCACCAATTTCTTTTTTTATCTCAGCCAAATCTTTAGCCATCATTGCTTGTTGACGCCCCAATTTTCCAAGTTCTTCATGGTGTGCTTCATCAAGCCACTTAAACACATGGTTTGGACCATATATCTCTCCACATCTGTAAAATCTTCTTCCGGGATTTTGAGCTGTCTTAGACTCCAATATGATTGTGGGAGCTCCACATTCACAATTCCAAGGAATTCCAGCTCCCTCGATGTGATTATCCATCTCTTCACACTCGAAATTGTACTTCTTTCCACTGCAAAGCCAATTCGAACTTTCAAAATTATACCTTTTTGATAAATAAACTAATGGGATATAAACCTCACCTTGCTCTTGAGAAAGATGGACAACCTATATATTTTACCTCAGATCTGGGAATAGTTAAAGGTTTCAACACTCATTTCATCTTCAACACCCTACTTTTTCTATTTTAACATTCCACATCATCTTCTCTCTCATCCACCTAATTTTTCGAACACATTTTTATTTTTAACCTCTACAATGGGTTGTGTAAAAAACTTCAACACCATGACCGACAATTTGCTATTCATATTCTTTTATCTTAATAATATAATAATTAGATATTAATAATTTTGAATTTAATTAGCTTAAAAACTAAAATAACATACATATTAAGAAGCAGAATTTTGAGTTTCAAAAAAATTATTACTGGAATTCAATTATAAAAAAGATTTAAAACACTAAAATAATTGATTATAGGAATAAAATGACGTTTTTTGTTCTGTGTCCAAATGAAACGAAAGTAGTCTCTATTTATAGATCATAAAAAGTTATGAATTTTGATATAATTTTAATTATTTAAAAATAAAATATTGTATAAAAAATAAGTTTGAATTTATGGATGATTATATAATTAAAACAGATCCATGCGCCTTCTTATTTACAGTGAGAAGTCGTGTCTTCTCGACTTCTAAAGAAGTCTATCAAATCACTCTTAAGTGGTGGGAAAGTAAATACAATGAATACATCAGTAAGAAGTCTATCAAATCACTCTCATGTTATGGCATGTAGTTTTATCTACTTTTACTAAGTTTCGGAAAATGTAATGTCTACTTTTGCTAAGTTTCTGATAATGTAATGTCTCAACTCAACCTTCTATTTTTAAATGTCATAATGCAAATATATCTCATATTACTCATAACTAGTTGAATCTCTCTGATCATATTTTGATAATCTAATGTCTCAACCTTATCGTTTGCACCTTATTCTAAGAGGAAGGGCTCCAAACAAACTCAAAAAGAGTATGGCAAGGATATAAAATATATCGCAAGGAAAACGTAGACTAACAGCAAGGGAACCGCAACCGGTATACACATTATTGACTTTTGTTGACTTGGTCGGTATTATTTTACAATGTGGGTGTTGAATAAAAGATTCAACTGTTGAATCACTACAATGAGGGTGTTGAAAAATAAAATTTGCTGATGTGGATTAATTGGTGTTGAAAAGATTCAACTAGTTGAATAAGTAGAAAGTGGAGCCCATCGATGACACATGTCACTTTATAAGAATTTTTGATATTTTGAAATCATTTCTCTGATATTATCTTTTAACATAGTGACTAAAAGATATGGTTAAGGGCTCCAAACAAACTCAAAAAGAGTATGGCAACGATACGAGTTACAACAGTTACACGTCTCCAAAACCAGGCTAAAAAAAAGCCTTTAAAAGAACGAGAACGAGATGCGTCGACACGTGAGTATATGTGATTGGAAAAAGCATCAATGTTTATGTAATTTTTTTTAATTCGTGCTAAGTTTGTTTAATGTTTTTTACCAAATTAATAAAATACTGTTGAACAACCAGTCTCGTATATAAAGTTAACCATTTATGCAAACCCTAAATATCTATCCTCTCCTGCATCTCCGGCATCCAAAATAGAGTAAAAGCTTTTGTAAGTTTAGTGTTTTTTTCTCGATCTAATTTCTATCGACGTTAATCATTGACCCGTAAATACTATAATCATCGACCCGTAAATTGTTTAGATCTTACTCCCTTGGTAGTTGATTTTATATTCTTATAGTTTATAGAACATTGGTTTGTACTAATTCATTTGTTTATAATTTTACATGCGAGATGACAGACAAGATGAACTTCGCAACAACTCAGGAGGCTTATCTGACGGGGAAAAGGGAAAGTGATGAGCATTACATGAACATTCTGGCGATGTACAAGGTTCAAACGATTGGTTTGCAAGCCATGCATGCCCAGGAGAATGAAGTTTTCCGGATTAAAGCAAAGCTGGAGTTGATTGAAGAAGACATTATTCGTCTGGAAGCTCTAAAGGTTGAAAAGGCAAAGCTTGAGGCGGATCTGAAGGTTGCACAGGAGAAGGTGGGTGCATGGAGGTTTCTTGAGATAGATTGGTAGAATCTGGGTGAGTCGAATATGGAAAGATTAACCCTTTCGATTTCTTAATCCTAAAAACTTGATCTTTTGTTGTTTCTGTTTAATTGTCCGCCAAACTTATGTTATGATCTAAACTTTAACTTATTTTGGTTTTCGATATCTTAATCTTAAAAACTTGATCTTTTTGTTGTTTCTGTTTAATTATCCGGCAAACTTATGTTATGATCTAAACTTTAACTTATTTTGCTTTTCCATTAATCGTTTGTTTTTATTTTTCAATTGCATATCTCACATACCCTTATTTTAGGGGGGGAGGGGGTTATTGGTTTAAGAATTCTCAAGGAATTAAATTTTATTATGATCTCTCTGTCGGTTAGTTTCATATTTGGTGTGCTGAAACATAACCTTTCGTTTGTAAGAGTGTGCCACAAAAAAAAATGGCACTGAAAATAAAACCGTTAGACATCTTTCATGTAGTATGAAGCTAAAAAAAAGGACTATAACACAATACCATAAAATGCATTAATAGTGTCTCATCGAGATGAGGATGTTAGAAATTCCTACAATATTTTTGAAATGTTGCTTAAAAGATTCAACTACTGAATCACTACAATGAGGGTGTTGAAAAATAAAATTGGATTAATTGATGTTGAAAAGATTCAACTAGTTGAATAAAGAAAGTGGAGCCCATCGATGACACATGTCACTTTTTAAGAATTTTTGATATTTTGTTATCCTCTTGGTTATTCAAAACTAATAATCTCATTATATATGAAATCAATTATTTTTATTTTCTATACGGAAATTTACTATTTTAAATTCTCTATAAATAGAAACTAGGTTTAAGTAATTTGGATATAGAAAAAAAAATTATTAATTAGTAAAATAGAGTGTTGAATTTTATTCAACAAAACCATTGTAAAATGTGTAAAAATTGAATGAGTGTTGAATGATGAGTTGGAAGAAAGAGAATATGACATAGAGTGTTAAAAGATGAAGTGGAGGGTGTTGAATCTTGAAACCATTGTCGAATCCAAACCACATTGTGCAAATTCTTAATAATCAGTAACAATCTATAGAAATCTAGTAATGAACTTTTAAAACTCCGTCAACTTCTAAAATCACTAAACTTTTTCCAAATTCTAGATAGCATAATCCCCCCCCCCTTTTTATTGTTTGTTTTGAAAATTATGATTGGACCGTTTAGGGTGTAGATACAATTATAACTTTGTTGTCAGTAGTTGGTAAAGCTGATAAGCAATAGAAGATTCGTTGTTGGGAAAACGCAACAATTGATTGAAAAGAATTTATTTTTAGACACAACTTTGAATATAAAACTGGTCTACATCCCGAAATCCACAGCAGCATTTTTATTTGCTATTCATATTCTTTTATCTTTACTACCTCCGTTCCTGACAGTAGGATTTTGTAGAAAAAAATCTTGTTTCACAAAGATAGATTTTCTGTATTATTAAGGTACTTTTGTATGCTTTTGAGAAACATTAATTGAGAATATTTGAGTTATTCAAATTCTATTGGTAGATAGATATTGAAAAGCGTATAAAAATTAAAAAAAAAAGTAAATTGTAAACATTAATTATATTCTTAATAAGCGTGAATACTCTAGATAATCTTATTTTCTGGAACGGAGGTATAGTATAATATAATAATTACATATTAATAATTTTGAATTTAATTAGCTTAAAAAATAAAATAACATAAATATTAAGAAGAAGAATTTTGAGTTTCAAAAAAAATATTACTGGAATTCAATTATAAAAAAGATTTAAAACAATTAAATAATTGATTATAGGAATAAAATGACGTTTTTTGTTCTTTGTCCGAATGAAACTAAAGTAGTCTCTATTTATAGATCATAAAAAGTTATGAATTTTGATATAATTTTAATTATTTAAAAATAAAAATAATGTATTAAGTTTGAATTTATGGATGAGAATATAATTAAAACAGATCCATGCGCCTTCATAAAAATAAAAACAGATCCACGCTGAGGGGGAGTGTTGAAATAAAAAAAAAGAATATGTTGAGTATGAAGATGAAAGAAGAAGTATTTATCCACCAAGGTCTGCCAAAGATTAGCAAAGCCTGCGAAGAGAAACAAGCAAGGCCTGCCAGCATGAACAGTTTACGGGTTGCTACAGTAAAAACAGACAGATATTTTATTGTAGCTTACATAATAAGCCAAGTGTGTTTGGTTTCTACAATGGTAGTTTTATCAACTGTTGATAAATTTTAACAGCTGCCAATAAGCTTGCAGTGGTTAGTTGAAAAACATAAAAATCTGATGTGGCAAAAATCTGTGCTGAATTATCAACACCGTTGTAAAACAAAAATGTGTACTGAATTATCAACTTCCGTGATGTGGCAAATACTGATTGGACGAAAAAGTTAGGTTTGTCTACATATGTAAGATTATATATTCTCTACAACGGTTTTGTTTTAAAAAAATTACAACACCCTACCCCATTAATTTTATTTATTGTTTTATTCTATTTTATGTTTTTATTTGTGATAACTATTATTAACTCTTAACTCTTAAGTGGTGGGAAAGTAAATACAATGTTTACATCGGTATAAGAGGATAATGGATTATAAATAGGTTTATCACCTTCCCAAATAAATAAAACGTTAAACTTTGCATTTTCAGAATCTTAAACTCGAATATCTCTCACGACTACTCATCTCTCAATGTCGAACTTGTCTTCTCTCCCTCATTCCATCCTCCATAAGATTCTGTCAAAGGTAGTAACAAGTCACATACGGGACTTCGGTTCTGCTAGGATTGCTGTCCGCGAGTTCAATCGAGTTGGCAGAGAAGAGTACTTCTACCAATCTGCTGATCTCATTCACTTCAATGATTGGATTGAAGAGGTTAATGCTGTCAAACGTTTCCGCCTTTTGTGCTACCAAGCCGGTAATCCAGAGGCTATCTACATGCGCGGTATGTACGAGTTCTTCTTCCTCCATTTACTTGATCAAGGAAGAGAGAAAATCCGTCTTGCTGCTGAGGGAGGTTTGTTGTTGGCTAAGTATGTAGATGGAATGCTCAACTTAGTGTTTAGTGTAGATGATGCAGGGTTGGTTCGCAACTATCCTAACTTTTCTCGTGAATTTGTTCATCGGATGGAACACTTGGTCGGGGGTGCAATTATGGGAGGAGGCCATTGGTTTATTGATAAACCTGACGCGTTCGTGTCTGCAGTGTTATTAATTAGAAATCATTGGCCCCTCTCACATGATAGCTGCAGCCCTCAGTCGAGATGCGATCGTTGCTTCTGGCAAAATGCAGCTTGGGACTTCTGCAATGATATTCACTTGACCGTTTCCGACTGGCCCTTTTGAAGATTAGTTGTTGAGTTTATTTCTCATCTTATGGCATGTAGTTTTATCTACTTTTACTAAGTTTCGGATAATGTAATGTCTACTTTTGCTAAGTTTGTGAGAATGTAATGTCTCAACTCAACCTTCTATTTTTAAATGTCATAATGCAAATATATCTCATAACTAGTTGAATCTCTCTGAACATATTCTGATAATCTAATGTCTCAACCTTCTCTTTTGCACCTTAGTCTAAGAGGAAGGGCTCCAAACAAACTCAAAAAGAGTATGGCAAGGATATAAAATATATCGCAAGGAGAAGTCGAAGGAAAATAAATCCCTTTTCATAATACTAATTCTACTAATAACAAAGCCATAAAACACACAAAAGGCACACTGCCATCAAAGCTTTCAAATTCCTAATTTCTACCTTGCTCCTTTCCACATCTTCCTTCAAATCTCCAATCAAAGTCATGAGCTCGTCAACCTTGGTTTTGGTCTTACTAACCTCCCTGCCAATGATTTCGAGTTTCGGAATAGCTTCTTCAACCTCCTCACACACAGCATCCTCGATCCACTTAAACAAATGCCCCTAATTCAAGACCAAATTAGATATCTTTCTGTCTAAACAACATAAACAAGCAAGGTTGAAGATTACCTCCTTTTTGCTTATACAACGGTAGAAAGGTCTTCCCGGATTCTCTTGTGTCTTCGATACTAAAGGTACCACACGTAATCCAAAGCCACACTTCGTTGGGAACCCACGATCTCCTCCACATTGTACTTCTGACGATGAACTCATCATGAAATAGAGACAGAGCTTTGAAGCGAGTTTCGGTTTTTCGAGTTTGTGAAATTTTGGGATTTAGGGTTTGAGAATTGGGGGTTTTATGTTTTGCAAACGAAGTCGTTTTGGTTCCGGCAATTATAAACCGAAACTATACTTGTCTATTGAACCGGATCGACGACATTCGAGGCGTTGGTTTAGTCTTCGACGTTTTGGTTTAGTCTTTGACTCGCTAGTCAATGGTTTAATACATGTGGAAGAAAACCAATTTGGTTAAAAAAATGAATATTACTAACTTTTTCAATAATTTTAATTGATAATGCCTTTCTCATTTTCTTTCTCATTCTTTATCAAATAAGTGTCATTGTAGAGAAATTTTTTTGTTGCAAAATAAGTGTCGTTTCCAATTTTCAATGCAAAATTTATTAATTCTATGGTGCCATTTATTTTTCTATTGGTTAAAATATGATTAGATGTATAGGTAATTGTGTTTTTATATGGAAAATATGCAATATTAATTGTTTTCTTAATCTGTGTGCACAAAGATAAAAGGACTCAAGATAAAATGACACTTATTTGAAAACAGAGGGAGTACTTATCTCTCACAACTCTTCATTTCTATATATAATGCCCTTATTTCTTCTTTAAAGTATTTCGTCTCTTTTAAGAAAAAAACCGATTCACCATTTCCTGACTACGTCTCATTAATAATGCCTACATCCTCTTCATCTTCCGGCGACTATTATTTTGTCAGCCCATCCTCTTCCGAATCTTCGTCAGACACTTCACCGGATTCTCCTTCAGACACTCCATCGGATTCTGAACGATCCACCCCTACCTCAGTCTCAGTGCGTCGCTTTGCGAACGTCATCTCTTCGGGTCCTTATAGTTGTCCGGCGGCACCGCCTGTTGGATACACGGCGATTTACCGTGCGTACTCCGGCATCGGTTTCCGTCAGAACCTTTCCTGGATAATGGTTGAGTTGTGCGGCTTGTTCCGCATTGCCCCAAGCCAACTGACTCTCCGTTCCTGGGGACTTATACATGCCCTTCAGGTCCTTTCTGATCTGTCCGGTGTGGACATAACTGGTAACATGGTCGCTACTGCCTTCTGTACTCGAGAAATTAGAGAAGGGTCTCGTCGTTTCGAGTTGTCACCACGTCCTTTTTTTAGGTCCCCTGTGGTACTACCGGAGTGGCTCGATAACACACCAACGTCCGGCGAATATTTTTTCGCACTTCACCTTGGCCCTAGACCCATGGGGTTGCGTCTCTCCTGGTCGCCTTCAGGTAAAACTTTATTGTGCAACGACAGTCTATTCCATGATATTCGGGTGGTGATTGTTTGTTTTGGTTTCTAGATTATAGATTTTGGTAATTGGATTTTAGTTTTAGGGTTTTGGATTTTAGATTTTGATTTCTGTTTTTTTTTTTTTAAGTAGATATTAGTTTTTGGAAAATCATGAATGGTTATCTAAGATTGCAGTAGATGTTAGTGTTGATAACTTTGGTAGATGAAGTGTTGATTAAAACTTCAATAATGATATATTTTTGCATTTGTGTACCAATGGTAGTTTTTTTTCTTTCCAAAAACTAGTTTTTGATATTTTTAGGGATCCATTTTTTCAGAATCTTGATTGGTTAATAAAGTAGTTTTTTAAAAACAAATGACAAAAACTTGTTTGAAAACTAGAAACAATAAACCTCTTGATGATCAAGTGATTTTCTAGGTGAGTTGCCGGGGGATCCACCTGAGTGGAAGTGGTTCCCTGACGTTCTGTTTAATCTACCCAGTAACCTCCGTGATACTGCGTTTCTGCTGCATCCCGACATCATCCAGATGACCTCATTGGCGTCTACTGACGACCATCTTTTCATCCCAGATCGTAACTGATATTTGTTTTTGTTTCAGTTTTTATTTTAACATCTACTTCAAGAATTTTAATAACAACGACTTTATCAATGTAGATTCGATGGATGCCTTGATCGCCGCTCGCCTCTATTTTGATACCCTCCCTCAAGTTTCATCAAGATCGGTTGAGAGACCTCCATCCCAGATTTGCCCAGCATCATCTTCTCAGGCTCCTACTGATTCGGCTGATAATCCTCCCAGTTCCAAACGTCCTCGTCGCTAGAATTTTTAATAAGTTGTAAACTTTGCTTGTCATCATCAGTTGCAAACTTTGCTTTCTTTTTGAAACTTGTGATGTGCGTTTATGAATCACACATGCTTTCGTATGAAAAACCGTAATTTATGCTTGATTTTGTTATGCTTTGTACCAAATTATTATATATAATGTGTAATATTTTAATGCTAATGTTAGGATAACGCTATTGATATAAATACATTATCCCATCATCTTTTGCATAGAAAATCATCGACCTTTAAATTACAAGTTGCTTTCCGTCGCTAATATTCATAACATAAGGATACGTTATGGCAAGGAAATGATATTTCAGCAAGGCAATCGCCAGCCTAAAAGACAGTTTAACTGCAGGGTTTCTTCGAATTGTCTTATCAGTACTAGAAAGCTGGTTTGCAAACTAGTTTATTTTTATTCAACACCTCATTATGTACTCTCAGGCTGTCGTAATCATTCCGTATAAGGACAGTTACACACCCCCCACCCCCAATAAAGCAACCCTCTATTCATAATTAATGTTCTTAGATGAATATACTTTTAAGATAGCTGATTGTTTTAGCTTTGCCAGTTGTGTACTTCAACGAAAAGAGGATGGCAAGGCAATAAGGTCCATTTGCAATATTCATAACATAAGGAAACGTTATGGCAAGGAAATGATATTTCAGCAAGTCAACCGCCAGCCTAAAAGACAGTTTAACTGCAGGGTTTCTTCGAATTGTCTTATCAGTACTAGAAAGCTGGTTTGCAAACTAGTTTATTTTTATTCAACACCTCATTATGTACTCTCAGGCTGTCGTAATCATTCCGTATAAGGACAGTTACACACCCCCACCCCCAATAAAGCAACCCTCTATTCATAATTAATGTTCTTAGATGAATATACTTTTAAGATAGCTGATTGTTTTAGCTTGCCAGTTGTGTACTTCAACGAAAAGAGGATGGCAAGGCAATAAGGTCCATTTGCAAGGGAATGGCAGCCCAATAACGTTAGCTTAATTATTTTAGCACAGTATTATTATTATTATTCTATATGAGGTTCATAGCTGTGAAAGGACCTGATTTCTTGACCGGGGTAGCCTTGGGAGTCGTGAAATATTGCGAAAGCAAAAAAGGAAATGGCAAGGCAACAATTTGCATCAGCAAGGGAACAGTCGGCCAATAAAGTTTGGCACCACTAGCAGAGTTTTCCATTATTAATAATATACGATGTTAATAGTTTTGTATTGTGTGCTCTTCACTTCTAAAACCGACATGACAACGTATACATCTTTGTCCATGCTGAACCCCAGCCAAGCAAACACTCAACTTATTCGAGTTAAGCTACTGCGAATATGGAAAATCAAATTATCATCTCCGCGATTGTACAAGTTGATGTTGATTTTGGTCGATTGTGAGGTTATTTGTTACTAAAGTTTTAGCCCTCTTCTATATATTGTTGAATATTTTGGGAGCATGTACTAAATTGTTGTATTGTTGTACAACGTCTATTTCAGGGGAAGATATGTATATCACGAAATCAAATTTTATCATGCATGAGCACATCTAAAACGTTGATAGAAAATAGAATATATCAGGTATAACCATAAAATCAATCATCTAAGTACAGTAAAACCAACAAAATCGGAAGAATTAGAAAAGTAAAACTTTAAAGGTTTTTGTATAACTACAAACTAAGTGAAACTATAAGCACAAAAATCCGACACTAAAAAATCCCGTCCAATTTTTTGAATTTTCCCACCCATTTTTCCGATTTTTGACTTTCCGCAAAATCGATGCGGAGGTGACGTAGAGGTGTATTAAACCCATTTTTTTTTTAATGTTTTCGCCATTTACCTCAGCCAATCTCTCTCTCTACTATTCAATCTCTCTCTAGATCTCTCTCTACATCTAGGTTACTCAAAATCATGACTCATCCAGACGAGGAGTATAGCCAGATGAAGGCTTTGAAGAGAGACATCAACATGCTTGGCTGCGTGGGGGATGCCCAGTGTGGGATTCCGACCAGATGCCCTTGTGGGGGGACAATCATCAACGAGGTGGCTCGGAACCTGAAGTATCAAACCGATTTTGATACTTTACCGGGGAGAAAATACTTCACTTGCAAAAATTATGAGGTAATTTATAGAAAACGCCCAGATTTTTTATTGATACTTTCGGATTTTGATACATTCCCGTTTTACGTCTAGAATGATGGCTTCCATTTCCGTCAACCATGGGTCTTCGGAGTCCAGGAAGAGGTTGAAATGTTAAGGAAGCGCGTGGATGCGATGGCTGCAGAGATTGCTGAACTGAAGTATAATCTAACCCGTCAGAATCCCACCACTCCATGAGATGCGTCCGGTCCATGACATTAGTCTACTATCTGTTGTTGTTGTTTGCTTGAGATTATGTTCCGTTGTTGTTGTTTGCTTGACATTAAGTTCTTATGTTGTCGTTGTTTGCTTGAGATTCTGATTTACCAAGACTCTTCGGATTTACTTAAGTTTCCCAAATTCTCCCTCTTTCACGATCTACGAAATATCATAAATTCACGAAGTTACACTAAGTTGAAAGTGAAACTTACTAAAGTTTCCCAATTCTCCCTCTTTCACGATCTACGAAATATCATAAATTTACGAAGTTACACTAAGTTGAAAGTGAAACTTACTGAAGTTTCCTAGTTCTCCCTCTTTCACGATCTACGAAATATCATTAATTCACGAAGTTTTACTAAGTTGAAAGTGAAACTTACTAAAGTTTCGCCATATATAACATAAGTCTTAAATACCAGTCTTCAACATCAAACAACAAAGTCACGGAAATTTAAAGTCATACAAACCGAATAGAGGTCATCCACATTAAAACAACCACATACTGGGAATTCACTCCGTCTTCTTACCTACTTTTTTTTTTGTCTTCGGCTCCTTCTTAGCCGGTGCCTTCTTCTCAGCTTCTGCCTCCTTCTCAGCTGCTGCCTTCTGCTTCTTTGCACCTCTGCTCCTCTTCTCTGCTGTCTTCTCTTCTGCTGCCATGCTTCTTAGCTGAATGGGACTCCTCACAGTTTCACCAAGCTTCAACATAACCTTTTTCACAGGAACTGTTTCTTTGCCATCATCTTTTCTCGACCTCTTTTTTTTCGTGTTTACAGACTCTAATTTTTTTTCGACTTCCGCAGCATGTGCATACATCTCCGCATCATCATCATCCATGTCAACATCACCATATCCCCTCTCTGCATCCTTTGAAATATCGCGAATGGCATCTTCAACGTTGTTGTCCTCTTCCTCCGGCTCGGTATTGTCACCACCATCCTCTTTCTTCCGCTTGTTATTGTCAGTACCATCCACTTGATCCGACTCGTTATTGTCACTACCATCACCATCATCTTGGACCGCCGGATTGTCACTTCCGGGAACACTCAACCTAAGACTTTTCACATCCTCTTCTAGCAGACCTAGCTGCGTAGACAATAAAGTGACTTTTTCATTCACTCCCTTCATAGCATCTCTTACTGCATCTCCGACTGCATTCATAAGCCGACCTTCCATCGCTTTTAAAGCCTCAGCTACAGAAGTAGCTCCAGTAACCTCCACCGAATCAGCATTAGCATGATCAGATTGTGCATTATTCGATGGTCCTCCGATAGGATTGGTGGGACCTTCAATCTGACCTGTGTGAGACTCAAAATCCATGCGGAACTGTTCTTCAAAGAAAACTTGTTTCTTCCCTTTCCGTATTATCTTCGTCCAACCATCAACTGCTGCATCATCGGCGTCATCGGCCCAACAACCCTCCTTGTCCATTCCTATGGTTTCCAGAAGTTCCTCCTCAGCTGCTGTTGCTACCAAGATACTCTCAATATCCTTTGGTCAAAACACAAAAATACTAATTATCTTAGTTTCACCAAGTTTTCATAAGTCTCATAAGTCCCTTCTCCTCAATTCGACTACACATAAAACATCAATTACCTTTGTATTATTACCAAGTTTATCGTTCACAGCTGTCAGACTGAATTCCTTGGTTCCACTTTTCCGTTTGTACTGCATCTTGCACATCCGCGGGCAACCACTGTTTGCACCATTCACATCTTCTCGGAAATGGTTCCTCAAGCATGGAATTGCCTCAAAGGCCAATAACTACCAACACACAACAAAAATACATTAACATCAATTAAACAACTATGTTGAAGAGAGCTTAAGAATACCTCCAGAGGGATAGGAAAGCTTGTAAAAACCCAACTCGTCGCCGCAACCCCGTCGCATTTCTCCAAAAAGGTAGAGACATCCTTCAAGTTATGTTCGAATGCATACCGCCCCCAAGGGAACGTTACACACGCATCTAGGTCATCAACAACACTCAGGAAGAAACTGTCCACAGGTGATGCTCCCTCACCACTCTTTCGGCCTCCGACAAGGATGCTGGCTAAGAAGAACAGAACGGCCATCTTCTTACGATCCTCAGATGGCTTTGATTTCATTGCCAACATCTGCTTCTCCAGGTCAGCGTATGTTACCCTTTTCCCTCCAAAATACTTGTTCATGAATGTTGTACCACCCAACCTCTCATGGTTGGGGGGATACTCATGGCAGTATAGTCCAGAAATGAGTCCTAATTCTCTAAGAGAATATCGGATTGGGACGCCATTAACGACAAACCATAACTCATGCTTCTTCGCAACACAAGCTGATCGCAAAACGAGAACCCACATTCCCATCCACTTCTGCTTTCGGTTTTTAATATGGAAGAAATGTTGGAATTGTGGGTGCTCTATGAACCATTCCACCTCCTTCGCTTTCAGGATCGTTTGAATAGTTCTTATCGCCTTGTCAATGTAACATTTTCCTGAAAGCTTTAAAGACTTTTGATATTGGCTTGAAGCAAAGTGTAGTTTCTTCGGTAGCATGCCCCCTTCTTCGTCATCTACAACCTGCACTCAAATGAGAACCGGATCACGTACGATATCTTACAACCATCAACATATAGTTTCACAAACTTCGACTTAGTTCAACAATCACTAACTCTAAATTCCACTTAGTTTTCCACACTTATTTAATCTTTCAAATCATCTATGTAAAAGTTTTCAATTTCAATACTTACCGAATCTGCATGCGACTCAGTTTCATGATGTCGTTCAAATAGAATTATCGCCCTTTCATCAGCTTCTTCGTCGTTTCTTCGGGGCTCTATTTCCTCTCCGGGTTCCTTCTCTTTTTCTCCTTCGTCTCCGACTTCCTTCTCTTTTTCTCCTTCGTCCCCGGCTTCCTTCTCTTTTTCTCCTTCGTCTACTTCTCTTGATTCCTCCCCTTCATTTTTCTTACTTGATTCTTCCTCTTCCCCTTTTCCACTTGCACTGTCTTCGTTTTCATTTGCATCTCTGGGACTTTGGTCGGTTTCTGGGCCGACAGGTTTCTCGGTAATCCTTGGGTTTGCTTCATCTCCCGACAATGAAACCAGTGCCATTTCATCTCCTACTACACTACTCGACCCGTCTTCTTTTGCCTTCGTAACCTCTCGATTCATCATGATTTGGGGTTTTGATTGTCGATTGAGGATTCGAATTGAGTAGGGTTTTCAGAGAACTCAAATAAATTCTACTTAGTGAGAGACGGTGAACTTTATGCCTTTTCAATCAACCAATATGGGGAGAGAGGGGAAACGTATTATTAGGGAATTCAATTTCTGGAAGTGGATATCTGATTTGTTTGGGTCGGTTTCTGGGCCCAGGTTTGGATAGTCCGAGATAGTCCTAGGTAGAGTTGTAATTATTGGAGTTTCTCTTGGTTTCGTTGTCTTTTTATTATAGTTTTATTCTATTTTATGTTTTCATTTGTGATAAAATATTATTAATTAAAATTTCATTTCAAATTAATTTGAATAATTAAAAACTAAATAAATTTATAAAACATTTCTATTTTCGTTCTTATTTTATATAGTTAAAAGAAGCTAATAACTAATTTTTTTTTTTTTTTTTTTTTAACCGGGCTTCGTAGCCTAGTGGTAATGGAACCTCGGCTGAGGTGTCCGCCACCCGGCTTCGAATCCCGGCCACCCACATAATTTACATGCGGAGTTGGTGTGGCGCTCCAGACCACTTAGCGTAACCAGGGGCCCTTAAGTGGAGGCTTAAAAATCCTGTCATGGCATGGGCTTAGGCCCGGTGGGCTAGTCGATCACGCTTTGTTTAAAAAATATTAAATATTTATATTAATATGATTTTTTTTTGTATCCAAATGAAATGAAACAAGTCTATATTTATAGAGAGAAACCTAATAATTTAGTCCAATCAATATTTGCCACGTCACTGAAAATGGACCCATTTTTGTTTTAACAACGGTGTTGATAACTTTCAACACTGATTTTGCCACATCAGATTTTTATGTTTTTCAACAAACCATTGCAAGCAACAAACCATTGCAAGCTAGACTATGTACAATGGTTTCAAGATTCAACACCCTCCACTTCATCTTTTAACACTCCATGTCATATTCTCTTTCTTCCAACTCATCATTCAACACTCATTCAACTTTTACACACTACAATGGTTTTGTTGAATAAAATTCAACACTCTATTTTACTAATTGATAATTATTTTTTTCTATATCCAAATTACATAAACCTAGTCGCTATTTATAGAGAATTTAAAATAAAAAATTTCCGTATAGAAAATAAAAATAATTTATTTCATATATAATGAGATTATTAGTTTTGAATATTAAGAGGATAACAAAATATCAAAAATTCTTAAAAAGTGACATGTGTCATCGATGGGCTCCACTTTCTTCTTGATTCAACTAGTTGAATCATTTCAACACCAATTAATCCACATCAGCAAATTTTATTTTTCAACACCTCATTGTAGTGATTAAACAGTTGAATCTTTTATTCAACACCACAGAGAGAGGATGATGTCGAGTAAAAATAGGGTGTTGTAAACATGCAACCAATGTACATAGTACAAAAGACTTTTAGCTGTTGCCTTTGGCCAATGTTTCCTTGCTATTTAATTTCTGTGAGTTATGTCGAAGATAATTATTCCACCGATAACCTAACCACTGTTTCCTTGCTATTTAATTTGCTATCTAGGGGTTTTTTTGGGGGCTCTGGATTCTCCTTTATTTTATATCTTTATTATGTAAAAGACCAAAACCGAAAGAAAGTTGAACCTGGTTGTACTGGAAATACCCTGCTTTCATGTATGACAACTCATTACTCGTTTTGGATCACATCATCCGACGCTTTTCTCTTCCGAGTAGCTTCACCATTCGCAGTAATAGTGATGTATCTCAACAGAACTCAAACCAAACTGATGTATTCCCAATTCGAGTAGCTTCACCAAAGCAATTTCGTTTTCATATATCTCAACAAAACTCAAACCGACGTCGTATTGGCGTTAAAAATATACAAATTCGGTATTATGTGTCAGAAAATCAGCAGCTTCATGGGCTCGTTACCTAAATCAGCCCAATACTCAGCTGATGGCTTGCCAATACTCTCCTCTGTTTCGCTTGAAATCATTAAGGATGAAAGAGTAATTGTAAGCTTTTTGACAGAACGGTGGAGGAGTCACGTGCCTTACATTTCAGTTCTAGTGTTCGTCTTCCGAATCCCTTCGATTCATCGGCCAGTTTTGGTTCTCCGTTACAGATCTTGTATTCATCAGTACCCATCAGGCGATCTCAGCGAAGTTTGGCTTCTTCGTGCCATAAGGTGAAGGATTCGAAAAAACTAAATTTTAGCTTCTTCATCGCCTTTTTCTTAATTTTATGATAACCAATTTTTCCTAATTTGGGCTCCTCTGATATTATTGCCAACCGGTGAATACTATGGAGTTCCCTCGAAGTTTGTTTTCTGACGAAACGAGGCCAAATCCAAATAATTTTATAAATTACAGCTCTACTTTCAAGACCGTCAAAGCAGTCAAACATGTAGTTAGTGCTGAAGTGTGGGAGCATGTTGAAAAATCTCCACTCGGGGTAATTATCAAGTACGTGAATCTGGAGTTCGCATGGAGCTCAAAATTGGTACATTACATTCTTTCAAGACAACTCTATTGCAGGAAAAAACATGAGATTTGGTTTTTGATAGAGAAACAGCCTGCCCGTTTCTCGTTATTTGAGTTTGAAGATATCACAGGTTTAAACTGTGGTCCAATACCTAATACAATGGTAGTGGAAGATGTGGAGAAAAGTAATAGTTTTTGGGCGCTGTTCAACCTGAAACGATCCCGATCAACCCCAAGCGCTGAGGACATATGTGCACTCTGTCGTCTGTATCCTGATGTTTGCAAATCCTGGTGTAAGGAAGACCAGATTAGGCTGTGTTATTTGGCAATCTTGACAGGCGATTTACTTGGCCTTGATAGAAGAGAACCTATCCCTCCTGCTCAAGCAAAGCTGCTTATGGATTTGGAGATTTTCGAGCAGTATCCCTGGGGAAGAGTGGCTTTCGTTGAACTTGTCAACCAGATTAAGAGCAAAACAGAGAGTGGTGACATCAAGCAGGCTTCTTATGTCTGCAAGGGGTTCGTGCAAGTGATCCAGGTTTGGGCGTACGCTTATATACCCTGTCTTGGAGAAACAATTGGGCGTCCTATCAGTTCAAGTGGTCCATCGTTACTGAGGTTCAAAGGTTCGAATGGAAAGCTCTCCTTGGGTAATAGATTACAAAACGCGAAGGTATGTTAACATCGTATGGATTCATCAAAACTTTGTATTTTAATTTCTATTGACAACCACTTTGTGTAATTTGTTGTATAGGTAACTTGTATGTGTCCGAGAATCATGAATGAAGTTCATCCTGGTTGGGAACACCGAGATGAGGATCCTGAGGTTGACAATCTTTTGGAGTTCCTTAGCCAAGGCAATTCCCTGAGTACCATTACTTGGCAAGCCTTGCCGGAGTACCCACTGACACCGATGATATCTAATATTAACCGTAGCCGTGTTGCAAGCCAGCGGAAATCGAAGAAATCAAAGAAGTTGGCAAGCAGAGAGCAAGAGAACGCAGGAGATGGAGGTGAAAACTCTTGTGACATTGCAGAAAATGAAGACCAAGTAGAAAGCGATGCTGATGAAGGAAAATACTTTATACAACGGAGGAAGACCCCAGAGAGATTGTTTTCTATGGAGCGTCCTGACGTAGGTACCCTTCAAAATCTAACATCTAGAATAGCCGCATTGGAACAGATGGATCCGTTTGTACATCTCCTGAAAAGGGTGACCCGTTTGGAAGAAAGCGCGCGAGTCCAAAATCTCAGTCTCCTACCAACGGAGGTATGTGAAAAGACCATTGAAGCGTTTGGCTGTGACGTTGTTACTGTTTCCGTAATTATGCATTGGTAAGTTATTTTTTATTTCCCATAAATGACAGAATAAAGAAGCAAGCACGGAAGGAGGGAACATGGTTGAAACAAAAATAAATGTCCCATATGTGAGAGAACCAGAAATAGATGAATACTGCGACACAAGAAAAAGACAGCGCCTGTCAAAGGAGGAAGAAGATGACATTGTAAATGAGTCCGCGAAAACTCTTACGCTAATGGGCTCCACAACTTTATTACTTGGTACAGGAGATAATCACATGAAGTCACTTGATGATGCAAAGGTCCAACCACTTACGGGAAATGAAGATGAACCCCACAAAGCCTCATCCAACTTCATTACGCCAAGTAAACCCCTTAGGAAGAGTGCAAGGGTTGCGGCATTGTCCAAAAAATCATATACTAACTACTTGGTTGTGTATGGCCCAGTTGATAAAGCAAAGGTGAAGGCATTGAACGGTTTCGTAAAAACAAAGTAAGTATCTTCTGCTACCCAAGTCCCTGTTGGTTATAATAAAAACTTGGTCTAAGTTGATGTAGCTGTCGGTCTTCGGCAGGGGAGATTCCACATATCCGCCTGGTGATGGTTTGATGGCGAAAGATTTTTTCAAAAGATTTCATACGCCGAGGGGTTGTTTGACAGATACGGTAAGTCATCGAGGTTCTTAATACCCTCGCAATGTGTACGTAATGCTAAGCTTATTATATCCTCTTGTACAGGAACTTGACGTACCCTTAGCGATGTACAGACTAAGGTTCTCCAAAAATCCAAGTGATTTCATATCTCCAAGGATTGCAATTATGGACGCAGTATTCCCAACGTGGTGTAGTAGTAGCTACAAGGAGTGGTTAAGAGATCAGTCGAAAATACCTACGGAAGCCTTTGATTACTACATCGGTAAGAGACCAACGATTAGCCCAACCGGGAAGCAATGGGGAAGAGATGTCGATACACTATATTCAGTTCTGATGGTAGATAACTGTCACTGGGTGTTGATGGTCATTTCTTTCCCGGACCGGACTATCAAAATCTATGATAGTTCAACCGATTTGATTGACAAGGAGACTATCAAGGAGGCGGCGATACCTTTTGCTCAAATGATTCCTGCCGTCTTGTATACTTACGCTGAAGCTGAAGTTAAGCAGGTTATGGACACAGCCATGTATTCCATCCAGTTTGTAACGGATGGGGTTCCGCAAAGCAAACCCCCTCACGGAAACAGTGGAATTTACGCTGTCATATTCCTTGAGTGTTTAGTAATGGGTGTACCATTTGCGGATGAACATCTTCGTGATTCTAATATGTCGATAGTGAGGAGGAAACTTGCTGCAGAGATGTACGATGAAACAAGGCAGGTTTTTGAAGATACGCGTTAGATACCATACAGCATGTGTTCGATAGCATAAACCAAATTTGTATGAATAGCGGTTTTACTGTTTTATAGTTCATTTTTCCTTTTTAAACATGTTTTCCAGTTATTTTCACTTTGTTACAAACATCTCAGTTGTCAATTTACTATTATTTTATTATATTTATAGTTCACATGGGCCCTTAACTCTATTTTAGAGTCAAAATTGGCTTTGGCTGGTGATGCTCTTAGAATTTCTTAGGTGTACCCAGTTATACAGGTAGGGATGTATATATACACATTTTAATGGTACCAGATAGTTATTTACCATCTCCAATGTATTTCTCTATTTTTACCTCTATTTTAAAGGAACTCTATAATAGAGCTGTGTTTTGCTCCAATGTATTTCTCTAAAATAGATATCTCTAAAATATAAAGCAAAAAATAGAGGAATGCTATTTCTTCCTCTATAAATAGAGGTAAAAATACAGATCTCTATTATAGAGGAAGAAATAGAGGTGGGTTGGAGAAATTTTACTTCTAATTGCTATTATAGAGGTGAAAATAGAAATGGGTTGGAGATGCTCTTAAATTTCTTAGGTGTACCTAGTTAGTTATACATGGCAACGCAACGGCCTGTGATCGGTAGGGGATCTTAATCCCTTTAAAATTGGCCAAGTGGTCGCAGCCCTTGCTTTCCGCTTGCCATTAGCCTGCGAAAGATTTTACGGTCTTGCCAGTGTTTTTTTTTTTTTTGTATTTTTCAGTCCTGCCAGTGATACTAGGGTCCTAAACAATATATTTTAAAATAAATATTTTTTTGATATTTAACTAATAGTACATTTACTAATAAATATCTATAAAAGAATTATGCTCGCAAATGCATATGATTATTTAAAATATCGATAAAAGTTTATTTGATTATTATGATGATGATATGTTTTACATGTGTAATAACAAAATTATATCTTCTGATTAATTTAATATTTGAAACTAATTAATAATTTAGATTGATTTTTTTTAGATTGTTAAAATTTAAATTAGTTAGATATATATTAGTCCGCACCAGTGTGCGGGCCACCATCTAGTTTACTAGTACTTTAATATGGGCTTATCTCATATTGCGAAATATCTCATATTTCTATGGGCTTATCCTGTTTTTCCGATCTGCCATTACTAGCAAGCCCTGCGAGGTACAGGCAAGCTATTTTCAGGCCGACACGCAAGCCCTGCTTATTTCAACTGTTCTTCTCCCTCCTCAATTTTGTCGTCCTCTTCAATCAGCGTCTTCCTTTTCACTCTACCAGGGAAACAACTGTTCCGGACTTTATGTCATGGAGGTAATCTTTCTCGATCTCTGTTTCTGTGTAATTTGTTTGATTATAAACCTTCATTGTTCGATAAAACCTTCGCCTTTTTCAAAATTCCTGCTTTACCAAGCATTCCCAGGACACGCAAAGATTGAACCTTTCTGGGTCTCTGTTTCTGTGTAATTTTTTTCGTTATAAACTTGTGTTGGTGTTTCTGTGTAATTTGTCTGATTAAAGCTTCGCCTTTTTCAAGTGTTTTGTTTTACATATCCCTGCGACTACAGGCAAGCCTTGCTTACTTGCTTTTCTTTCAACCGGTGCTTCTCCTGATATTATTGCCAACAGGTGAATACTATGGAGTTCCCTCGAAGTTTGTTTTCCGACGAAACAAGGCCAGATCCAAAGAATTTTATAAATTACAGCTCGACTTTCAAGACCGTGAAAGCAGTCAAAGATGTAGTTAGTGCTGAAGTGTGGGAGCATGTTGAAAAGTCTCCACTCGGGGTAAGTATCCCTGGGGAAGAGTGCCTTTCGTTGAACTTGTCAACCAGATTAAGAGCAAAACAGAGAGTGGTGACATCAAGCAGGGTTCTTATGTCTGCAAGGGGTTCGTGCAAGTGATCCAGGTTTGGGCGTACGCTTATATACCCTGTCTTGGAGAAGCAATTGGGCGTCCTATCAGTTCAAGTGGTCTATGCTTACTGAGGTTCAAAGGTTCGAATGGAAGGCTCTCCTTGGGTAAAAGATTACAAAACGCGAAGGTATGTTAACATCGTGTGGATTCATCAAAACTTTGTATTTTAATTTCTATTCACAACCACTGTGTGTAATTTGTTGTATAGGTAACTTGTATGTGTCCGAGAATCATGAATGAAGTTCATCCTGTTTGGGAACACCGAGATGAGGATCCTGAGATTGAAATTCTTTTGGAGTTCCTTCGCCAAGAAAAATCCCCGAGTACCATTACTTGGCAAGCCTTGCCGGAGTACCCACTGACACCGATGATATCTAATAACAAGCGTAGCCGTGTTGCACGCCAGCGGAAATCGAAGAAATCAAAGAAGTTGGCAAGCAGAGAGCAAGAGAACGCAGGAGATGGAGGTGAAAACTCTTGTCACATTGCAGAAAATGAAGTATTAGGGAAGTTGGCTGAAAGAGTGAAGGCAATGGAAACGAGAGTTTATAGCGGACCGTTCTCAGCAATTTTGCAATCTTCTTCTGTTACTACCGTGGATAATCTAGAAGCTCGAGTCACTCAGCTGGAAGAATTTCAGCAAGTCATAATACCCGAACACAATCGGTTTTCTAACACAAAGCCTCCCGCAAAACCAAAAGAAGTATGTCATTCGTTTCAGTAATCAGTGGCAAGACAACAATATGTGATGTTTCTTATCCCCTATTATTATTGTTTTCTGTCACAGTTTTTTGAAGTAAGCATAGGAGAGACTACAGGACAAGGAACTGGTGGACCCCAAGTCTCGGAAAAAAAAGAAGAGAAAACGAAAGACAACAAACCAGTCGGGGAAGTTTACCCACAAACAGTCGGCCACCCACAGGCAGAGAATGCATGAGACAATACAATCTCACCCAGAGGCTTTGGTGCACTCTTGGAGAATATAAACCAATCTTGCTTACTGATCGATGCCGAGGCTTCAAAGAAACAACCCTTGTTAACTCCAAAGGTTGAAGCGGCTTCAGAGACCAACAAGGAACCAGCTGCTGAACGGGCTATTGAACTATCGTCAGAGTCAAACGATTTAACTTACTCACATCATTTCACGCCAAAGGAGAAAACACACCATTTTGAAACCACTTCATATGCTGACGTCACCGTTATCAAGGCTTCTAAATCCTTGGAGCTTCAAGTGTTAGAGAGACAGAAGATCAAAATGTTTCCTCAGGCTAACAATCCCCCTACTAGGTTTCAACCAAGTAAACCAAGTAGGACTCTGGTCTTGGCGGCGAACCTCAGAAGCCCATATTCTTGTGACGATACCCAAGTAAAGGGGGTATTAAACAGATATGCGCCGAAGTTGACGTTAGTCCAACTGAAGGAGGTAGTATATGGTCCAGCTAAAGCTTCAGATATTGAAGAGCTAACCACTTTTAGAGAAAACCGGTAAAGTATCAAGTGGCTTCTATAGAGGTTCATATACCACGCGATCTTAATTTCTCATTTTCACGTGCAGTGTTTCCATTTATCCAATTGGCTCGGAGCAAAGTGCCAGTGAGTTCTTCGACGTATTTCTGGCGCCGAGGCAGTGGTTGGAGGACATGGTAAGAGATCTTAGATTTGACACATACCTAGCTCATTTTTTGGTACTCATATATATTCATCCCTTTTGTAGCACATGGACGCAGCTTTGGATTTTTATAGACTACGACTCGGAAAAATGTTCCCACAATCAAAGATGGCTATTATGGATGTATTCTTCCAGTTGAACTGGGCAACCAGTTACCAGGAGTGGAAACGCGATGGAAATCTTCCTAAAGGAACCCGTGGTTACTACCACGGACAGTTACCACAATATGCTAGAGCATTTAAGTTGTGGAGGGCCGCTGTGGATACGATCTTCTCCTGTCTTCATGTAAACGAAGATCATTGGGTAGCCATGGTAATTTCCATTCCAGATCGAACTGTCACAATCTATGATAGTGGGAAGCGTACGGCCGGAGATGTTGTGTTAAGGAAACACGCGGCTCCGTTTGCTGAAATGTTTCCCCACGCGCTTAAAAATTATGCTCCTGTGGAAGAACAGCCAAATATGGTTCTTACGCCTTTTAAAATCGTGTGTGTACGGAATGGGGTTCCACGAGCAAAACGTCCATATGGGGACTGTGGAGTTTATGCACTAAAATTCCTTGAGTGTCTAATGCTGGGTGTTGATTTAGACGCCAAATATCTTACCGATAACAGGATGGACAAAGTGAGGGAAAACCTCGCTGTGGAGATGTATTTAGCAACAACAAAAGAAGGTACGCCTATGTACGATGCCTCAATCCAACAAGCTATCATAGATGGCTTGTACGATTGAGAATCCGTTCAACGTATTTTGTAAAGGTAAACGGACGAGGAAACACACGTTTATCAGTTCTTTTTTGCTCCTGACTTGTAACAGACATAATAGATGGAAAATACGGTAGATAATCCGTTCCACGTATTTTGTAAAGGTAAACGGTCGAGGAAACACACGTTTATCAGTTATTTTTTGATGTTTATTTTGTTCTACTGTTTCCTGCTATCCAAATGTCATACCTTACCGATGGATTGGGAGCTTATATTTTACCCATAACTTAGGTATTCATACAAATGTATAGACGGTATTCAAGCCAAAACTATATTTATTTATAAGAAACTCTATAGTTTATGCTTTAATCAGAAAAAAAGAGCTAGTTAGAAATTTGGGATATTAACACTTACTACGTTATTGCTGACTTTGGTATTTCTGAGTAAATAAAAGAATTGACCGGTTAAAGAAACCCACCTTTGGGAAGAAAAGAAGGATTTCTCGGTAAAACTAGGTACACTTAAGAAATTCTAGGTATTTTTGCATCATTTCTCACTGACAAAAGCACCATTGCAAGAACTTGATTCTATGATGGAAGACTGGTTTAGGGTTATGCACCTTAATCAAAGAGGAAGGGCTCCAAACACACTCTTAAAGAGTAAGGCAAGGCAATAATATGATTCGCAAGGCAGACGTAGGCAAGAAGCAAGGGAACCGCAACCGGTTCGCCCAAGCCTGATAAATAATATAACTATCCTTGAGACATTTTAAAAATATTCTTACCAATAAAATGGTCCTTTCTCACCTTTTTCTAGCTTGCAGGCCTGAAAAAAAACGGAAAATGACACCGGCAAGGGGATATCTTACTCGCAAGCTTACGGCATGCCGGTAGCAAGTCAAGCGCAATCCTATGACAGTTTTAAGCTGACGACCGCCCTGCCTCTTCCCTGCCGCTGCCTTGCGCTCCGTATGACCTAGGTAAGCTTAAGAAACTGAAGGTACCTATTTGGTCCCATTACAATGTCTTCAGACTACCTTCCTAGAAAAACTATAGTATTTATAAGGTAGCTCTATTTATAGGTACCTATTCATACAAATGTATAGACGGTATTCAAGCCAAAAACTATAATTATTTATAAGAAACTCTATAGTTTATGCTTTAATCAGAAAAAAGAGCTAGTTAGAAATTTGGGATATTAACACTTACTATGTTATTGCTGACTTTGGTATTTCTGAGTAAATAAAAGAATTGACCGGTTAAAGAAACCCACCTTTGGGAAGAAAAGAAGGATTTCTCGGTAAAACTAGGTACACTTAAGAAATTCTAGGTATTTTTGCATCATTTCTCACTGACAAAAGCACCATTGCAAGAACTTGATTCTATGATGGAAGACTGGTTTAGGGTTATGCACCTTAATCAAAGAAGATGGGCTCCAAACACACTCTTAAAGAGTAAGGCAAGGCAATAATATGATTCGCAAGGCAGACGTAGGCAAGAAGCAAGGGAACCGCAACCGGTTTGCCCAAGCCTGATAAATAATAAAACTATCCTTGAGACATTTTAAAAATATTCTTACCAATAAAATGGTCCTTTCTCACCTTTTTCTAGCTTGCAGGCTAGAAAAAAAACGGAAAATGACACCGGCAAGGGGATATCTTACTCGCAAGCTTACGGCATGCCGGTAGCAAGTCAAGCGCAATCGTATGACAGTTTTAAGCTGACGACCGCCCTGCCTCTTCCCTGCCGCTGCCTTGCGCTCCGTATGACCTAGGTAAGCTTAAGAAACTGAAGGTACCTATTTGGTCCCATTACAATGTCTTCAGACTACCTTCCTAGAAAAACTATAGTATTTATAAGGTAGCTCTATTTATAGGTACCTATTCATACAAATGTATAGACGGTATTCAAGCCAAAAATTATATTTATTTATAAGAAACTCTATAGTTTATGCTTTAATCAGAAAAAAGAGCTAGTTAGAAATTTGGGATATTAACACTTACTATGTTATTGCTGACTTTGGTATTTCTGAGTAAATAAAAGAATTGACCGGTTAAAGAAACCCACCTTTGGGAAGAAAAGAAGGATTTCTCGGTAAAACTAGGTACACTTAAGAAATTCTAGGTATTTTTGCATCATTTCTCACTGACAAAAGCACCATTGCAAGAACTTGATTCTATGATGGAAGACTGGTTTAGGGTTATGCACCTTAATCAAAGAGGAAGGGCTCCAAACACACTCTTAAAGAGTAAGGCAAGACAATAATATGATTCGCAAGGCAGACGTAGGCAAGAAGCAAGGGAACCGCAACCGGTTCGCCCAAGCCTGATAAATAATAAAACTATCCTTGAGACATTTTAAAAATATTCTTACCAATAAAATGGTCCTTTCTCACCTTTTTCTAGCTTGCAGGCCTGAAAAAAAACGGAAAATGACACCGGCAAGGGGATATCTTACACGCAAGCTTACGGCATGCCGGTAGCAAGTCAAGCGCAATCGTATGACAGTTTTAAGCTGACGACCGCCCTGCCTCTTCCCTGCCGCTGCCTTGCGCTCCGTATGACCTAGGTAAGCTTAAGAAACTGAAGGTACCTATTTGGTCCCATTACAATGTCTTCAGACTACCTTCCTAGAAAAACTATAGTATTTATAAGGTAGCTCTATTTATAGGTACCTATTCATACAAATGTATAGACGGTATTCAAGCCAAAAATTATATTTATTTATAAGAAACTCTATAGTTTATGCTTTAATCAGAAAAAAGAGCTAGTTAGAAATTTGGGATATTAACACTTACTATGTTATTGCTGACTTTGGTATTTCTGAGTAAATAAAAGAATTGACCGGTTAAAGAAACCCACCTTTGGGAAGAAAAGAAGGATTTCTCGGTAAAACTAGGTACACTTAAGAAATTCTAGGTATTTTTGCATCATTTCTCACTGACAAAAGCACCATTGCAAGAACTTGATTCTATGATGGAAGACTGGTTTAGGGTTATGCACCTTAATCAAAGAAGATGGGCTCCAAACACACTCTTAAAGAGTAAGGCAAGGCAATAATATGATTCGCAAGGCAGACGTAGGCAAGAAGCAAGGGAACCGCAACCGGTTTGCCCAAGCCTGATAAATAATAAAACTATCCTTGAGACATTTTAAAAATATTCTTACCAATAAAATGGTCCTTTCTCACCTTTTTCTAGCTTGCAGGCCAGAAAAAAAACGGAAAATGACACCGGCAAGGGGATATCTTACTCGCAAGCTTACGGCATGCCGGTAGCAAGTCAAGCGCAATCGTATGACAGTTTTAAGCTGACGACCGCCCTGCCTCTTCCCTGCCGCTGCCTTGCGCTCCGTATGACCTAGGTAAGCTTAAGAAACTGAAGGTACCTATTTGGTCCCATTACAATGTCTTCAGACTACCTTCCTAGAAAAACTATAGTATTTATAAGGTAGCTCTATTTATAGGTACCTATTCATACAAATGTATAGACGGTATTCAAGCCAAAAATTATATTTATTTATAAGAAACTCTATAGTTTATGCTTTAATCAGAAAAAAGAGCTAGTTAGAAATTTGGGATATTAACACTTACTATGTTATTGCTGACTTTGGTATTTCTGAGTAAATAAAAGAATTGACCGGTTAAAGAAACCCACCTTTGGGAAGAAAAGAAGGATTTCTCGGTAAAACTAGGTACACTTAAGAAATTCTAGGTATTTTTGCATCATTTCTCACTGACAAAAGCACCATTGCAAGAACTTGATTCTATGATGGAAGACTGGTTTAGGGTTATGCACCTTAATCAAAGAAGATGGGCTCCAAACACACTCTTAAAGAGTAAGGCAAGGCAATAATATGATTCGCAAGGCAGACGTAGGCAAGAAGCAAGGGAACCGCAACCGGTTTGCCCAAGCCTGATAAATAATAAAACTATCCTTGAGACATTTTAAAAATATTCTTACCAATAAAATGGTCCTTTCTCACCTTTTTCTAGCTTGCAGGCCAGAAAAAAAACGGAAAATGACACCGGCAAGGGGATATCTTACTCGCAAGCTTACGGCATGCCGGTAGCAAGTCAAGCGCAATCGTATGACAGTTTTAAGCTGACGACCGCCCTGCCTCTTCCCTGCCGCTGCCTTGCGCTCCGTATGACCTAGGTAAGCTTAAGAAACTGAAGGTACCTATTTGGTCCCATTACAATGTCTTCAGACTACCTTCCTAGAAAAACTATAGTATTTATAAGGTAGCTCTATTTATAGGTACATATTCATACAAATGTATAGACGGTATTCAAGCCAAAAATTATATTTATTTATAAGAAACTCTATAGTTTATGCTTTAATCAGAAAAAAGAGCTAGTTAGAAATTTGGGATATTAACACTTACTATGTTATTGCTGACTTTGGTATTTCTGAGTAAATAAAAGAATTGACCGGTTAAAGAAACCCACCTTTGGGAAGAAAAGAAGGATTTCTCGGTAAAACTAGGTACACTTAAGAAATTCTAGGTATTTTTGCATCATTTCTCACTGACAAAAGCACCATTGCAAGAACTTGATTCTATGATGGAAGACTGGTTTAGGGTTATGCACCTTAATCAAAGAGGAAGGGCTCCAAACACACTCTTAAAGAGTAAGGCAAGGCAATAATATGATTCGCAAGGCAGACGTAGGCAAGAAGCAAGGGAACCGCAACCGGTTCGCCCAAGCCTGATAAATAATAAAACTATCCTTGAGACATTTTAAAAATATTCTTACCAATAAAATGGTCCTTTCTCACCTTTTTCTAGCTTGCAGGCCTGAAAAAAAACGGAAAATGACACCGGCAAGGGGATATCTTACACGCAAGCTTACGGCATGCCGGTAGCAAGTCAAGCGCAATCGTATGACAGTTTTAAGCTGACGACCGCCCTGCCTCTTCCCTGCCGCTGCCTTGCGCTCCGTATGACCTAGGTAAGCTTAAGAAACTGAAGGTACCTATTTGGTCCCATTACAATGTCTTCAGACTACCTTCCTAGAAAAACTATAGTATTTATAAGGTAGCTCTATTTATAGGTACCTATTCATACAAATGTATAGACGGTATTCAAGCCAAAAATTATATTTATTTATAAGAAACTCTATAGTTTATGCTTTAATCAGAAAAAAGAGCTAGTTAGAAATTTGGGATATTAACACTTACTATGTTATTGCTGACTTTGGTATTTCTGAGTAAATAAAAGAATTGACCGGTTAAAGAAACCCACCTTTGGGAAGAAAAGAAGGATTTCTCGGTAAAACTAGGTACACTTAAGAAATTCTAGGTATTTTTGCATCATTTCTCACTGACAAAAGCACCATTGCAAGAACTTGATTCTATGATGGAAGACTGGTTTAGGGTTATGCACCTTAATCAAAGAGGATGGGCTCCAAACACACTCTTAAAGAGTAAGGCAAGGCAATAATATGATTCGCAAGGCAGACGTAGGCAAGAAGCAAGGGAACCGCAACCGGTTTGCCCAAGCCTGATAAATAATAAAACTATCCTTGAGACATTTTAAAAATATTCTTACCAATAAAATGGTCCTTTCTCACCTTTTTCTAGCTTGCAGGCCAGAAAAAAAACGGAAAATGACACCGGCAAGGGGATATCTTACTCGCAAGCTTACGGCATGCCGGTAGCAAGTCAAGCGCAATCGTATGACAGTTTTAAGCTGACGACCGCCATGCCTCTTCCCTGCCGCTGCCTTGCGCTCCGTATGACCTAGGTAAGCTTAAGAAACTGAAGGTACCTATTTGGTCCCATTACAATGTCTTCAGACTACCTTCCTAGAAAAACTATAGTATTTATAAGGTAGCTCTATTTATAGGTACCTATTCATACAAATGTATAGACGGTATTCAAGCCAAAAATTATATTTATTTATAAGAAACTCTATAGTTTATGCTTTAATCAGAAAAAAGAGCTAGTTAGAAATTTGGGATATTAACACTTACTATGTTATTGCTGACTTTGGTATTTCTGAGTAAATAAAAGAATTGACCGGTTAAAGAAACCCACCTTTGGGAAGAAAAGAAGGATTTCTCGGTAAAACTAGGTACACTTAAGAAATTCTAGGTATTTTTGCATCATTTCTCACTGACAAAAGCACCATTGCAAGAACTTGATTCTATGATGGAAGACTGGTTTAGGGTTATGCACCTTAATCAAAGAGGAAGGGCTCCAAACACACTCTTAAAGAGTAAGGCAAGGCAATAATATGATTCGCAAGGCAGACGTAGGCAAGAAGCAAGGGAACCGCAACTGGTTCGCCCAAGCCTGATAAATAATAAAACTATCCTTGAGACATTTTAAAAATATTCTTACCAATAAAATGGTCCTTTCTCACCTTTTTCTAGCTTGCAGGCCTGAAAAAAAAACGGAAAATGACACCGGCAAGGGGATATCTTACACGCAAGCTTACGGCATGCCGGTAGCAAGTCAAGCGCAATCGTATGACAGTTTTAAGCTGACGACCGCCCTGCCTCTTCCCTGCCGCTGCCTTGCGCTCCGTATGACCTAGGTAAGCTTAAGAAACTGAAGGTACCTATTTGGTCCCATTACAATGTCTTCAGACTACCTTCCTAGAAAAACTATAGTATTTATAAGGTAGCTCTATTTATAGGTACCTATTCATACAAATGTATAGACGGTATTCAAGCCAAAAATTATATTTATTTATAAGAAACTCTATAGTTTATGCTTTAATCAGAAAAAAGAGCTAGTTAGAAATTTGGGATATTAACACTTACTATGTTATTGCTGACTTTGGTATTTCTGAGTAAATAAAAGAATTGACCGGTTAAAGAAACCCACCTTTGGGAAGAAAAGAAGGATTTCTCGGTAAAACTAGGTACACTTAAGAAATTCTAGGTATTTTTGCATCATTTCTCACTGACAAAAGCACCATTGCAAGAACTTGATTCTATGATGGAAGACTGGTTTAGGGTTATGCACCTTAATCAAAGAGGATGGGCTCCAAACACACTCTTAAAGAGTAAGGCAAGACAATAATATGATTCGCAAGGCAGACGTAGGCAAGAAGCAAGGGAACCGCAACCGGTTTGCCCAAGCCTGATAAATAATAAAACTATCCTTGAGACATTTTAAAAATATTCTTACCAATAAAATGGTCCTTTCTCACCTTTTTCTAGCTTGCAGGCCAGAAAAAAAACGGAAAATGACACCGGCAAGGGGATATCTTACTCGCAAGCTTACGGCATGCCGGTAGCAAGTCAAGCGCAATCGTATGACAGTTTTAAGCTGACGACCGCCCTGCCTCTTCCCTGCCGCTGCCTTGCGCTCCGTATGACCTAGGTAAGCTTAAGAAACTGAAGGTACCTATTTGGTCCCATTACAATGTCTTCAGACTACCTTCCTAGAAAAACTATAGTATTTATAAGGTAGCTCTATTTATAGGTACCTATTCATACAAATGTATAGACGGTATTCAAGCCAAAAATTATATTTATTTATAAGAAACTCTATAGTTTATGCTTTAATCAGAAAAAAGAGCTAGTTAGAAATTTGGGATATTAACACTTACTATGTTATTGCTGACTTTGGTATTTCTGAGTAAATAAAAGAATTGACCGGTTAAAGAAACCCACCTTTGGGAAGAAAAGAAGGATTTCTCGGTAAAACTAGGTACACTTAAGAAATTCTAGGTATTTTTGCATCATTTCTCACTGACAAAAGCACCATTGCAAGAACTTGATTCTATGATGGAAGACTGGTTTAGGGTTATGCACCTTAATCAAAGAGGAAGGGCTCCAAACACACTCTTAAAGAGTAAGGCAAGGCAATAATATGATTCGCAAGGCAGACGTAGGCAAGAAGCAAGGGAACCGCAACCGGTTCGCCCAAGCCTGATAAATAATAAAACTATCCTTGAGACATTTTAAAAATATTCTTACCAATAAAATGGTCCTTTCTCACCTTTTTCTAGCTTGCAGGCCTGAAAAAAAACGGAAAATGACACCGGCAAGGGGATATCTTACACGCAAGCTTACGGCATGCCGGTAGCAAGTCAAGCGCAATCGTATGACAGTTTTAAGCTGACGACCGCCCTGCCTCTTCCCTGCCGCTGCCTTGCGCTCCGTATGACCTAGGTAAGCTTAAGAAACTGAAGGTACCTATTTGGTCCCATTACAATGTCTTCAGACTACCTTCCTAGAAAAACTATAGTATTTATAAGGTAGCTCTATTTATAGGTACCTATTCATACAAATGTATAGACGGTATTCAAGCCAAAAATTATATTTATTTATAAGAAACTCTATAGTTTATGCTTTAATCAGAAAAAAGAGCTAGTTAGAAATTTGGGATATTAACACTTACTATGTTATTGCTGACTTTGGTATTTCTGAGTAAATAAAAGAATTGACCGGTTAAAGAAACCCACCTTTGGGAAGAAAAGAAGGATTTCTCGGTAAAACTAGGTACACTTAAGAAATTCTAGGTATTTTTGCATCATTTCTCACTGACAAAAGCACCATTGCAAGAACTTGATTCTATGATGGAAGACTGGTTTAGGGTTATGCACCTTAATCAAAGAGGATGGGCTCCAAACACACTCTTAAAGAGTAAGGCAAGGCAATAATATGATTCGCAAGGCAGACGTAGGCAAGAAGCAAGGGAACCGCAACCGGTTTGCCCAAGCCTGATAAATAATAAAACTATCCTTGAGACATTTTAAAAATATTCTTACCAATAAAATGGTCCTTTCTCACCTTTTTCTAGCTTGCGGGCCAGAAAAAAAACGGAAAATGACACCGGCAAGGGGATATCTTACTCGCAAGCTTACGGCATGCCGGTAGCAAGTCAAGCGCAATCGTATGACAGTTTTAAGCTGACGACCGCCCTGTCTCTTCCCTGCCGCTGCCTTGCGCTCCGTATGACCTAGGTAAGCTTAAGAAACTGAAGGTACCTATTTGGTCCCATTACAATGTCTTCAGACTACCTTCCTAGAAAAACTATAGTATTTATAAGGTAGCTCTATTTATAGGTACCTATTCATACAAATGTATAGACGGTATTCAAGCCAAAAATTATATTTATTTATAAGAAACTCTATAGTTTATGCTTTAATCAGAAAAAAGAGCTAGTTAGAAATTTGGGATATTAACACTTACTATGTTATTGCTGACTTTGGTATTTCTGAGTAAATAAAAGAATTGACCGGTTAAAGAAACCCACCTTTGGGAAGAAAAGAAGGATTTCTCGGTAAAACTAGGTACACTTAAGAAATTCTAGGTATTTTTGCATCATTTCTCACTGACAAAAGCACCATTGCAAGAACTTGATTCTATGATGGAAGACTGGTTTAGGGTTATGCACCTTAATCAAAGAGGAAGGGCTCCAAACACACTCTTAAAGAGTAAGGCAAGGCAATAATATGATTCGCAAGGCAGACGTAGGCAAGAAGCAAGGGAACCGCAACCGGTTCGCCCAAGCCTGATAAATAATAAAACTATCCTTGAGACATTTTAAAAATATTCTTACCAATAAAATGGTCCTTTCTCACCTTTTTCTAGCTTACAGGCCTGAAAAAAAAACGGAAAATGACACCGGCAAGGGGATATCTTACTCGCAAGCTTACGGCATGCCGGTAGCAAGTCAAGCGCAATCCTATGACAGTTTTAAGCTGACGACCGCCCTGCCTCTTCCCTGCCGCTGCCTTGCGCTCCGTATGACCTTGGTAAGCTTAAGAAACTGAAGGTACCTATTTGGTCCCATTACAATGTCTTCAGACTACCTTCCTAGAAAAACTATAGTATTTATAAGGTAGCTCTATTTATAGGTACCTATTCATACAAATGTATAGACGGTATTCAAGCCAAAAATTATATTTATTTATAAGAAACTCTATAGTTTATGCTTTAATCAGAAAAAAGAGCTAGTTAGAAATTTGGGATATTAACACTTACTATGTTATTGCTGACTTTGGTATTTCTGAGTAAATAAAAGAATTGACCGGTTAAAGAAACCCACCTTTGGGAAGAAAAGAAGGATTTCTCGGTAAAACTAGGTACACTTAAGAAATTCTAGGTATTTTTGCATCATTTCTCACTGACAAAAGCACCATTGCAAGAACTTGATTCTATGATGGAAGACTGGTTTAGGGTTATGCACCTTAATCAAAGAGGATGAGCTCCAAACACACTCTTAAAGAGTAAGGCAAGGCAATAATATGATTCGCAAGGCAGACGTAGGCAAGAAGCAAGGGAACCGCAACCGGTTTGCCCAAGCCTGATAAATAATAAAACTATCCTTGAAACATTTTAAAAATATTCTTACCAACAAAATGGTCCTTTCTCACCTTTTTCTAGCTTGCAGGCCAGAAAAAAAACGGAAAATGACACCGGCAAGGGGATATCTTACTCGCAAGCTTACGGCATGCCGGTAGCAAGTCAAGCGCAATCGTATGACAGTTTTAAGCTGACGACCGCCCTGCCTCTTCCCTGCCGCTGCCTTGCGCTCCGTATGACCTAGGTAAGCTTAAGAAACTGAAGGTACCTATTTGGTCCCATTACAATGTCTTCAGACTACCTTCCTAGAAAAACTATAGTATTTATAAGGTAGCTCTATTTATAGGTACCTATTCATACAAATGTATAGACGGTATTCAAGCCAAAAATTATATTTATTTATAAGAAACTCTATAGTTTATGCTTTAATCAGAAAAAAGAGCTAGTTAGAAATTTGGGATATTAACACTTACTATGTTATTGCTGACTTTGGTATTTCTGAGTAAATAAAAGAATTGACCGGTTAAAGAAACCCACCTTTGGGAAGAAAAGAAGGATTTCTCGGTAAAACTAGGTACACTTAAGAAATTCTAGGTATTTTTGCATCATTTCTCACTGACAAAAGCACCATTGCAAGAACTTGATTCTATGATGGAAGACTGGTTTAGGGTTATGCACCTTAATCAAAGAGGAAGGACTCCAAACACACTCTTAAAGAGTAAGGCAAGGCAATAATATGATTCGCAAGGCAGACGTAGGCAAGAAGCAAGGGAACCGCAACCGGTTCGCCCAAGCCTGATAAATAATAAAACTATCCTTGAGACATTTTAAAAATATTCTTACCAATAAAATGGTCCTTTCTCACCTTTTTCTAGCTTGCAGGCCTGAAAAAAAAACGGAAAATGACACCGGCAAGGGGATATCTTACACGCAAGCTTACGGCATGCCGGTAGCAAGTCAAGCGCAATCGTATGACAGTTTTAAGCTGACGACCGCCCTGCCTCTTCCCTGCCGCTGCCTTGCGCTCCGTATGACCTAGGTAAGCTTAAGAAACTGAAGGTACCTATTTGGTCCCATTACAATGTCTTCAGACTACCTTCCTAGAAAAACTATAGTATTTATAAGGTAGCTCTATTTATAGGTACCTATTCATACAAATGTATAGACGGTATTCAAGCCAAAAATTATATTTATTTATAAGAAACTCTATAGTTTATGCTTTAATCAGAAAAAAGAGCTAGTTAGAAATTTGGGATATTAACACTTACTATGTTATTGCTGACTTTGGTATTTCTGAGTAAATAAAAGAATTGACCGGTTAAAGAAACCCACCTTTGGGAAGAAAAGAAGGATTTCTCGGTAAAACTAGGTACACTTAAGAAATTCTAGGTATTTTTGCATCATTTCTCACTGACAAAAGCACCATTGCAAGAACTTGATTCTATGATGGAAGACTGGTTTAGGGTTATGCACCTTAATCAAAGAGGATGGGCTCCAAAC
Source organism: Hirschfeldia incana (assembly GCA_026261945.1). Classification (NCBI taxonomy): domain Eukaryota; kingdom Viridiplantae; phylum Streptophyta; class Magnoliopsida; order Brassicales; family Brassicaceae; genus Hirschfeldia; species Hirschfeldia incana. The sequence continues at coordinate 841,378 of JABCMI010000103.1, forward strand.
ACACTCTTAAAGAGTAAGGCAAGGCAATAATATGATTCGCAAGGCAGACGTAGGCAAGAAGCAAAGGAACCGCAACCGGTTTGCCCAAGCCTGATAAATAATAAAACTATCCTTGAGACATTTTAAAAATATTCTTACCATTAAAATGGTCCTTTCTCACCTTTTTCTAGCTTGCAGGCCTGAAAAAAAATGGAAAATGACACCGGCAAGGGGATATCTTACTCGCAAGCTTACGGCATGCCGGTAGCAAGTCAAGCGCAATCGTCGGACAGTTTTAAGCTGACGACCGCCCTGCCTCTTCCCTGCCGCTGCCTTGCGCTCCGTATGACCTAGGTAAGCTTAAGAAACTGTAGGTACCTATTTGGTCCCATTACAATGTCTTCAGACTACCTTCCTAGAAAAACTATAGTATTTATAAGGTAGCTCTATTTATAGGTACCTATTCATACAAATGTATAGACGGTATTCAAGCCAAAAACTATATTTATTTATAAGAAACTCTATAGTTTATGCTTTAATCAGAAAAAAGAGCTAGTTAGAAATTTGGGATATTAACACTTACTATGTTATTGCTGACTTTGGTATTTCTGAGTAAATAAAAGAATTGACCGGTTAAAGAAACCCACCTTTGGGAAGAAAAGAAGGATTTCTCGGTAAAACTAGGTACACTTAAGAAATTCTAGGTATTTTTGCATCATTTCTAGGTATTTTTGCATCATTTCTCACTGACAAAAACTATCCTTGAAATTTTGGTTTCACTAAATTTTGTTCCTGATCTATTGGTTTCACTCAATCTCACTTGTTTAAACTGTTGGTTTCACTTAATCCCTTGTTCCAACTTCTGGCTTAACTTAATCCTCTGTTCGACTTTTTTTGTATAAATAGGTCAGATATTGTGTTAGTTTCACTTTTTGTAAACACTACCTCGTGGGATTAGAGAAGATACGTATAGAAAATAGAATATATCAGGTACAACCATAAAATCAATCATCTAAGTACAGTAAAACCAACAAAATCGGAAGAATTAGAAAAGTAAAACTTTAAAGGTTTTTGTATAACGACAAACTAAGTGAAACTATAAGCACGAAAATCCGACACTAAAAAATCCCGCCCAATTTTTTGAATTTTCCCACCCATTTTTTCGATTTTTGACTTTCCGCAAAATCGATGCGGAGGTCCACTAGCTAAGGAACTGTGTTCGTATATCCATTGCAAAGTCCTCTAGCTCAGTGGCAAAAACCCCTATCTCTATATCCGAGACCCCGAGTTCGAGTCGTTGGAATCACAAATTTTTAATATCCAAGATATACAAAACGCCGCGTTTCATTTATTTGTCTTTAACTCGGATTTAAAGAGAATAAAAGAAATTGTGTTGGTAAATATATTTCCAAGTTCACTATTTCTGTGGCAAAAACCCCTACCGTCATGCTAGAGTTCACGAGTTCGAAGCGATGAAAGCACATATTTTTAATATCAAAACGCTGTCGTTTCATTCATTCATCTTTAATCAGAGCCTGAGCCCATTTTGCTCATCCATAATTTTGCTATTATTATTTTGGTAATTGGTAATGTGTATTTATAATACCCGAGTTCCCGAGTTCGAGTTGTTGGAAACACAAATTTCTAATATCGATAAAACGCCGCGTTTCATTTATTTGTCTTTAACTCCGATATGAAGAGAAGATAAAGAACTGTGTTTGTGTATCCATTGCAAAGTCCTCTAGCTCGGTGGCAAAAAACCCCTATCTCTATATCCGATACCCCGAGTTCGAGCCGTTGGAATCACAAATTTTTAATATCCAAGATATACAAAACGCCGCGTTTCATTTATTTGTCAAACAACTCGGATTTAAAGAGAATAAAAGAAATTGTGTTGGTAAATATATTGTCAAGTCCACTATTTCGGTGGCAAAAACCCCTACCGTCTTGCTAGAGTTCTCGAGTTCGAACCGATGAAAGCACATATTTTTAATATCAAAACGCTGTCGTTTCATTCATTCATCTTTTATCAGAGCCTGAGCCCATTTTGTTCATCCATAATTTTGCTATTATTATTTTGGTAATTGGTAATGTGTATTTATAATACCCGAGTTCCCGAGTTCGAGCTGTTGGAAACACAAATTTCTAATATCGATAAAACGCCGCGTTTCACTTTATCTTTATTTAAATACGAAAATTTATTAAACGACCACATGGCCAACAGAAACTTGCATAATTACAACCCAAACAGGACCATTTCGCGGACCATCCAGACCCGATCTATGAAATTCGGATATCTTTCTGTTACTAACTTTCGAAATCTTTGTAAGAATTGGTGTGATTGTAAATATTGGTGAAACTGTGCATCGTAATAAATCAACAACAATATTCTGTATCTAATACTAAGTTGAACTAAATTTAACTAAATCACACTTTTAGATTTCCAAATGTTTAATTATGTTATTTTTTTGGACAGAGTTGTTGTTATTGATATATTTATTGAATTTTGAATTTTAAAAATAGTTTATATGATATAAATAGATTTTGGCCAAACTTAGAAATGTTGTACATATTTAATAAAAGTAGAAATGTTGTAAAAAGTAGAACTGTTGTTAAAGTTGATAAAACTAATCTCCAAATGGCCAGTGAAGTTTATTTGTTAAAATAAAAGTAGAAATTTGTTAATGATATATTGAAGTAAAAATATACAAAGATTAGTTTATAGAGAGAAACTAGAGGATTGAAACTAGAGACATTACATTAAGTCAAACATAGTGAAAGTAGATAAAACTACATGGCATAAACTCGAGAAATAAACACAACAACTAATCTTCAATTGGCCATTTGGCAGCTGTCAAGTGAATTTCATTGCAGAAGTCCCAAACTTCACATTGCCAGAAACAACGATCGCACTTCCACTGTGTTATTGATCCATTAAAGGAGGCTACAAACACCGGTTCTTCTGTTGCGCAGCACCAGCAATCATTTGAGAAGATGGGATTCTTTATTCTTTCAAGTAGTGACATAAACTCTTGAGGTTTCGCGTAACCCCAAAGGCCTGAGGTTAGAGCAGTCCGGATCATGCAATTCATCCGATGAACAAACTCACGACTAAAGTTAGGATAGTTGTGAAACAACCCTCCATCATCTACACTAAACGCTAAGTTCAGCATTCCATCTACAAACTTGGCCAACTCCAATCCTCTCTCAGCAGCAAGATGGATTTTCTCTCTTCCTTCATCAAGTAAATGAAGTTGAAAGAACTCATACATACCTCGTAGGTAGATGGCCTCTGGATTACCGGCTTGGTAGGACCTAAGTCGGAATGTTCTTACAGCATTAACCTCATCAATCCAATCATTAAAGCCAATGAGATTAGCAGATTGGTAGAAGTAGTCGTCTCTGCCTATTTGATTAAACCCGGAGAAAGCAATTCTAGCACTACCGAAGTCCCGGATGTGGTTTGTTGCTACCTTTGATAGAATCTCATGGAGGATGGAAGGAGGGACAGATTCCAAGTTGAAGTTCGACATAGAGTACAAGGATGATGAAAAACTTGAGAGAAATTCGTTTAATCGAGTAATAAATGGAAAGATTTACGTGTTATTTATAATAGAGAAAAGATTGCATTTACAATCCCACTTAAGGGTGTGATTTGATAGACGGCTTAAGACACGACTTCTCAGTGCAAGTACAGGGAATAAGAACATGTGTGTTTGAATAAAAATAGGTGTGTTTGAATAAATGAAACTATGTAAAAACATTAGGTGAGAAAAAAGTGTCGTTTCAAAGCAGCACTACACGACTTCGGACTGCAACAGTCGTATGTCAAGGAAAAATTTAGTGAAACTAAGTGGTTTTGATTGTCTAAATTTGCGAAACTAAGAAACATTTAGTCTAGTTATATAGAACTATGTGAGAATTAACAAATTTAGATATTCTATTGTTTTATATTTTGCAAAACTCTAAATAGAAGCAGAATCGAAAAATTAATTATACGGAGTGGATAATTTAATGATATAACAAACAGTATATGTGAATAATAATTGAAATATTTAGTTTGAGAAAAATCTGTCATTTCATGATTTATGACCTGATTTATGACCATAGCGTCGTGACCCTTGATATTTGCAACGCTACACGACTTCTCAAGCACGCTTCTGACAGTTTAAGTGAAACTAACTGATATTAATTGTCTAAATTTATGAAACTAAGTAAAATTAAATTGAATTTATAGTGTAAATATATGGAACTATGTAAAAATTAAAAAATTAGGTAATACTATATTGTTTTATATTTTGAAAATAAATATAATATTATTTGGTAGGATTATGGATTATTTACTGAGCAAGCAATAAAAGAGATCATAAAAAATGGTTGAGAAAAATCCAGTAATTAATGGTATTGGTATTGACGGTCAGATGAGAGAGTAATTACTCGATTGAAAAAGTCTCTAATAATAATCATTACACTCGCGACTCTACACTTGCATTGAAACCAAACGTGAAACGTCACAACACTACACCGTCTAGAATCATCACCATTGCATTTAAACTCCAACTCTGCAAATTCTCTCATTTCATCTCATATCCGAAATTCTCTCATCTCATATCTGAAATTCTCTCATCTCTACAAACAAGATGACAGACTACTACAATAAGCTTTCCCAGATTTCCGAGGCATCTCTAGACCCCGACGTCAAGAGTTGGCATTTCAGAGTTAAAATACACAGGGTCCACCCTCTCTATTCCTCGGCGACCAACAGTGTTTACTATGCCTATGTCCTTGTAGATGAAGATGTAAGTGTTTTTTCATCATCTCTCAAGTTTGTCATCATCTCTCAAGTTTTTCATCATCATTTAACTTGATCCTTGTACTTTATTTATGTAGGGGTGCAAGATGGAGATGACCGTTTATGGGGATTATGAAAGGTTTAGAGGCCTCGAAAAAAAGGAGGGAGAATGGGTGGAATTCTTTCGGGTAGGAGTTGAACGTTCTTATCCAGGTTTCAATGCAACTAACTCTCGGTTCAGACTAACTGCTTCGCGACTCACACAAGTCCGCATGATCGAACCTCTGAGCAATCGGCTTTTCATGGACTTCAAGAACATCCATGCAATCCCTCACATGTCCCACAAGGAACGAAACTATCCCATAGGTATGAATGGTGCTAAAATAAATATATTTACATATTTAGTTTCAGAACTTTGTATGACTCTGTAGATGTAAGTGAAACTAAGTGTAACTCATTTATATGGTAGATACAATTGGAGTGGTCTTCAATACGGAAGCCCATTTTGATGACCCTGCAAGGCCAACGATGATTTTTTACATAAGGGACAACATGTAAGTAGAAAGTAACATATGATCCAAGCAAAATTTATTTATATTGTAATTGACACACGTTTTCTTTATTCTGAATAGTGACAGCCAGATTAAATGTGTGGCAACTGGCAAGCAGGTCTATGCATTCCGGGATGGTCTTGAAAAAATGAAAGGTGGACAGGTGATTGTGGCCCTTAAGATGTGGCAGGTCTTCAAGCGTTGGAGTAAGTGTAGTTTCTGTGGCTAGTTTTGAATATGATAGTGGACTGAAACGTTTACTAAAATCGTTTATATTAATACAGATTTATTTAATCCTCCTGATCTATGGCTTGAGACCGAAGGTGGACTTTCAGACTTCAGGTTCAATCCGCGTATCACAGAGGTTGAGGACTTCAGGCAGTCTCTACTAAACAGCGACCCTTATGTTCACAAATATGGGATTGAAGGTCTTGTGTAAATCGTGTTGTTCTCACTGTTATGGTCTTGTGAAAATCTTGCTGTTTCAACTTACTTCACTTAATCTCACTTGTTTGAACTTTTGGTTTCACTCAATCTTGCTTGTTTCAACTGTTGGTTTCACTCAATCTCACTTGTTTCAACTGTTGGTTTCACCTAATCCTTTGTTCCAACTTCTGGCAACTTTTCATTTCACTTAATCTCACTTGTTTGAACTTTTGGTTTCACTAAATTTTGTTCCTGATCTATTGGTTTCACTCAATCTCACTTGTTTAAACTGTTGGTTTCACTTAATCCCTTGTTCCAACTTCTGGCTTAACTTAATCCTCTGTTCGACTTTTTTTGTATAAATAGGTCAGATATTGTGTTAGTTTCACTTTTTGTAAACACTACCTCGTGGGATTAGAGAAGATACGTATAGAAAATAGAATATATCAGGTATAACCATAAAATCAATCATCTAAGTACAGTAAAACCAACAAAATCGGAAGAATTAGAAAAGTAAAACTTTAAAGGTTTTTGTATAACTACAAACTAAGTGAAACTATAAGCACGAAAATCCGACACTGAAAAATCCCGCCCAATTTTTTGAATTTTCCCACCCATTTTTTCGATTTTTGACTTTCCGCATAATCGATGCGGAGGTCCACTAGCTAAGATACTGTGTTCGTATATCCATTGCATAGTCCACTAGCTCAGTGGCAAAAACCCCTCTCTCTATATCCGAGACCCCGAGTTCGAAGCGTTGGAATCACAAATTTTTAATATCCAAGATATACAAAACGCCGCGTTTCATTTATTTGTCTTTAACTCGGATTTAAAGAGAATAAAAGAGATTGTGTTGGTAAATATATTGCCAAGTTCACTATTTCTGTGGCAAAAACCCCTACTGTCATGCTAGAGTTCACGAGTTCGAAGCGATGAAAGCACATATTTTTAATATCAAAACGCTGTCGTTTCATTCATTCATCTTTAATCAGAGCCTGAGCCCATTTTGCTCATCCATAATTTTGCTATTATTATTTTGGTAATTGGTAATGTGCATTTATAATACCCGAGTTCCCGAGTTCGAGCTGTTGGAAACACAAATTTCTAATATCGATAAAACGCCGTGTTTCATTTTTTTGTCTTTAACTCCGATATGAAGAGAAGATAAAGAACTGTGTTCGTATATCCATTGAAAAGTCCTCTAGCTCAGTGGCAAAAACCCCTATCTCTATATCCGAGACCCCGAGTTCGAGCCGTTGAAATCACAAATTTTTAATATCCAAGATATACAAAACGCCGCGTTTCATTTATTAACCATATCATTCATGTTCGTCGCCAAACACACTCTTAAAGAGTAAGGCAAGGCAATAATATGATTCGCAAGGCAGACGTAGGCAAGAGGCAAGGGAACCGCAACCGGTTTGCCCAAGATATATAAAACGCCGCGTTTCATTTATTTGTCCCGAGTTCGAGCTGTTGGAAACACAAATTTCAATATCGATATTGGTTTCACTCAATCTCACTTGTTTAAACTGTTGGTTTCACTTAATCCCTTGTTCCAACTTCTGGCTTAACTTAATCCTCTGTTCGACTTTTTTTGTATAAATAGGTCAGATATTGTGTTAGTTTCACTTTTTGTAAACACTACCTCGTGGGATTAGAGAAGATACGTATATCACGAAATCAAATTTTATCATGCATGAGCACATCTAAAACGTTGATAGAAAATAGAATATATCAGGTATAACCATAAAATCAATCATCTAAGTACAGTAAAACCAACAAAATCGGAAGAATAAGAAACTGAAGGTACCTATTTGGTCCCATTCCAATGTCTTCAGACTACCTTCCTAGAAAAACTATAGTATTTATAAGGTAGCTCTATTTATAGGTACCTATTCATACAAATGTATAGACGGTATTCAAGCCAAAAACTATATTTATTTATAAGAAACTCTATAGTTTATGCTTTAATCAGAAAAAAGAGCTAGTTAGAAATTTGGGATATTAACACTTACTATGTTATTGCTGACTTTGGTATTTCTGAGTAAATAAAAGAATTGACCGGTTAAAGAAACCCACCTTTGGGAAGAAAAGAAGGATTTCTCGGTAAAACTAGGTACACTTAAGATATTCTAGGTATTTTTGCATCATTTCTCACTGACAAAAGCACCATTGCAAGAACTTGATTCTATGATGGAAGACTTGTTTAGGGTTATGCACCTTAATCAAAGAGGATGGGCTCCAAACACACTCTTAAAGAGTAAGGCAAGGCAATAATATGATTCGCAAGGCAGACGTAGGCAAGAGGCAAGGGAACCGCAACCGGTTTGCCCAAGCCTGATAAATAATAAAACTACCCTTGAGACATTTTAAAAATTTTCTTACCAATAAAATGGTCCTTTCTCACATTTTTCTAGCTTGCAGGCCGGAAAAAAACGGAAAATGACACCGGTAAGGGGATATCTTACTCGCAAGCTTACGGCATGCCGGTAGCAAGTCAAGCGCAATCCTCGGACAGTTTTAAGCTGACGACTGCCCTGCCTCTTCCCTGCCGCTGCCTTGCGCTCCGTATGACCTAGGTAAGCTTAAGAAACTGAAGGTACCTATTTGGTCCCATTACAATGTCTGAAACTGAAGGTACCTATTTGGTCACATTCCAATGTCTTCAGACTACCTTCCTAGAAAAACTATAGTATTTATAAGGTAGCTCTATTTATAGGTACCTATTCATACAAATGTATAGACGGTATTCAAGCCAAAAACTATATTTATTTATAAGAAACTCTATAGTTTATGCTTTAATCAGAAAAAAGAGCTAGTTAGAAATTTGGGATATTAACACTTACTATGTTATTGCTGACTTTGGTATTTCTGATTAAATAAAAGAATTGACCGGTTAAAGAAACCCACCTTTGGGAAGAAAAGAAGGATTTCTCGGTAAAACTAGGTACACTTAAGAAATTTTAGGTATTTTTTAATCATTTCTCACTGACAAAAGCACCATTGCAAGAACTTGATTCTATGATGGAAGACTTGTTTAGGGTTATGCACCTTAATCAAAGAGGATGGGCTCCAAACACACTCTTAAAGAGTAAGGCAAGGCAATAATATGATTCGCAAGGCAGACGTAGGCAAGAGGCAAGGGAACCGCAACCGGTTTGCCCAAGCCTGATAAATAATAAAACTACCCTTGAGACATTTTAAAAATTTTCTTACCAATAAAATGGTCCTTTCTCACCTTTTCCTAGCTTGCAGGCCGGAAAAAAACGGAAAATGACACCGGCAAGGGGATATCTTACTCGCAAGCTTACGGCATGCCGGTAGCAAGTCAAGCGCAATCCTCGGACAGTTTTAAGCTGACGACTGCCCTGCCTCTTCCCTGCCGCTGCCTTGCGCTCCGTATGACCTAGGTAAGCTTAAGAAACTGAAGGTACCTATTTGGTCCCATTACAATGTCTGAAACTGAAGGTACCTATTTGGTCCCATTACAATGTCTTCAGACTACCTTCCTAGAAAAACTATAGTATTTATAAGGTAGCTCTATTTATAGGTACCTATTCATACAAATGTATAGACGGTATTCAAGCCAAAAACTATATTTATTTATTAGAAACTCTATAGTTTATGCTTTAATCAGAAAAAAGAGCTAGTTAGAAATTTGGGATATTAACACTTACTATGTTATTGCTGAATTTGGTATTTCTGAGTAAATAAAAGAATTGACCGGTTAAAGAAACCCACCTTTGGGAAGAAAAGAAGGATTTCTCGGTAAAACTAGGTACACTTAAGAAATTCTAGGTATTTTTGCATCATTTCTCACTGACAAAAGCACCATTGCAAGAACTTGATTCTATGATGGAAGACTGGTTTAGGGTTATGCACCTTAATCAAAGAGGATGGGCTCCAAACACACTCTTAAAGAGTAAGGCAAGGCAATAATATGATTAGCAAGGCAGACGTAGGCAAGAAGCAAGGGAACCGCAACCGGTTTGCCCAAGCCTGATAAATAATAAAACTACCCTTGAGACATTTTAAAAATTTTCTTACCAATAAAATGGTCCTTTCTCACCTTTTTCTAGCTTGCAGGCCGGAAAAAAAACGGAAAATGACACCGGCAAGGGGATATCTTACACGCAAGCTTACGGCATGCCGGTAGCAAGTCAAGCGTAATCCTCGGACAGTTTTAAGCTGACGACTGCCCTGCCTCTTCCCTGCCGCTGCCTTGCGCTCCGTATGACCTAGGTAAGCTTAAGAAACTGAAGGTACCTATTTGGTCCCATTACAATGTCTGAAACTGAAGGTACCTATTTGGTCCCATTACAATGTCTTCAGACTACCTTCCTAGAAAAACTATAGTATTTATAAGGTAGCTCTATTTATAGGTACCTATTCATACAAATATATAGATGGTATTCAAGCCAAAAACTATATTTATTTATAAGAAACTCTATAGTTTATGCTTTAATAAAAAAAAGAGCTAGTTAGAAATTTGGGAACCGCAATGGGCAAGGCAATAATATGTTTCGCAAGCTTACAGCAGTGAGTTTTGTTTCAAAGCCTACCAATTGCGACTCTTGCCTTTTGTCTACGTTTTTCGTTTCGAAACATATTATTGCCTTGCCATACTCTTTATGAGTTTTGTTTCAAAGCATTCCACGATTTCGCAAGTAACGGTCGGTGAAATATGAAATCCATAAAATCGAAAAATCAAACTAGTAGCGATTACAGACCAACCCGAAAAAGCAAAATAAATAACGGATACTCCGACGAATTAACGCTAACTGACCAACGTTCTACCTGAATGAGTGACTAATTAGCTGAACACCTCCTATCACCCAAACAACAATGTCGCTAATTTGCACGTTGAGCGATTATGTCCGCCTTTGTTGCATTTAGAACACACGTACTTCCTTTTCTCCTTCATTGTTGATTGTCTTCGCTTGTAGAGCGTTGTCTTGTTTGTAGCTTTTTTGGCACCCTGATTTGTCTTCTTTAAAACTTTTTTGGCACCCTGCTTTGGAGTCTTTGATGCGGGACTACTCTGGAAAAGTACTTTTCTCACCTTGGGGGTTGGAGTGGTCGGTGCTGTAATCTTTGCCGAGTATTTTGGTTTCTTTCTTGTTGACGGATTAGTTGATGGCGTCCGCCGCCGCGGTATATTTGCTAGCTTCTGGTTTATTGGAGTACCTGGCGATTGACTATGACAACGTTTCTTTGTTGATGTATTACGTGAAGTCAATTTACCTTCCGGTGTCACTGGAGGTGGATTGCTCGTACTCATTGTTTGGTTCTTCTTTTTTAATTGTTTGCGCTTGAAACGCTTCGCTTTTTCAATAGCAGATAAGTATCTCTTCATCTTCGGTCTACCACGTTGTTTGCCCATTTTGGGTGGTAGACACACTTGACTAAGTACATCGGCTGGTGGCATCAAATCTTCATCAATTGGGTTAATAGGTTCTGTGTACGCTGCAACCAAGTAGCCCTTTGAGTAAAGAGGATCCACCAGGGTATGTTCGCCAATTTTCCGACATTTGGCCACTTTGATTACGTGCGCGCAGGGTATCTTCTCGATATCATATTGCTTACAAGTACAACTCCGCTGCAAAAATTTGCACCCTATGTATCAAAAACGAGTCAAATGATAGCATGGCAGAAGTGAAACTCTATTGTTTCATACCTTTTCTAGATCAACCAAACAGCTAAAGTGTCCACCTTCAACATGGCTACGGTTTGAATCAAGATGTTGAACAGTTAGCGTACCCACTTCGTTGTGATTCATATGCAGTTTGAGTTCAGCATATTCTGTGAAGTTTGTTTTCAACGCCGCAGCTTCCTCTCGCCTTTCTGCAAACCATCTTGAAAGCATCTTTCTAAAAGAATCCACAAAATATGCAATGGGAAACGCTCTTTCCTCTTTAAGCACGCCGTTAATGCATTCTGCAAAGTTGCTTGTCATGATATCATATCTGTCTCCTGGAAAATGTGAGAGAGCCCACGTTCGAATATCTGCAGTTGTCAAATAGTGGTGTAGTGCGCTGTCGTGACGTCGAATGACTTCAAATCTTCTGTCAAATTCCACCTGTCGATATAATCTCGCAGTCCTTTTTGCCTCCGCGACCATTTGGGGATTTTTGAAACCTGAGGTCATGTTTTGACCAAGGTGATATAAGCATATGCCCCTATGAGCTTCAGGGAAAACATTCGTAAGTGCCTTGGCTATTGCTGGGCATCGGTCAGAGATGAAAGCCAAATTTCTACCATCACCTATCACACCACGCAGCTGGGTGAAAAACCATTCCCATGCAGCTGCATCCTCTGCATCTACAACCCCAAGAGCTATAGGATATATACCCTTATCTCCATCCTGACATGCAGCCACTAACATAATACCTCTGAACTTACCACTTAGATGTGCTCCATCTATAACAATAACCCTCCTCATGAACGCAAAGCCTTTGATACATGCGTCAAAAGCAATGAACAAATACTTAAATCTGTTCTCAGCATCAACTTCAAGCTTTGTTTTTGTACCTGGATTGGCCTGCTCTATTTTGTATAGATACGAAGGCAAGTCCTGATAGCCACTAGCATGAGTGCCTCTAACCATCTCTCGTGCATATGCCAATGCGCTATGAGCCTTCGTATAACCGATGTCAATTTGATAAACAGCCCTTATACAGTCCATTATATGTTTAGGCCGGATTCCTTTAAGATCACTGCCGCCACTAAATCCATCAACAAACATCTTCCCAATACATTGTGCATTAGCCTGACGGTGACGCGAATACCTATCAGCCCCAGAGCATGTATGAAGATCAGTATACTTACGCACGAAGAATTCTGGAGATGATCTCGACAGAGTTGTAGCACGTATCTTCCAGGAACATCCAGGAACGAAGCACTTTGCCTAAAATAATTGCTTCCAAGACTTTTTGATGCAGAAATCGAACCTTTCGAGCACTGAAATCCTGCGTAGCTTTGTTATTAGTTCTTTCTTGCAACTGAAACTGTCACCAGACTTAATGGTTTCACTCTTACGCAGCTGTGATGGCTTCATAGTCTCAAGTGATGGCTTCATAGTCTCATGTGATGGCTTCGTTGGCTCGTAATGAACATTTCCAAAACTACTAAAATCAGCAGAAGCATTCTCTCTGACAACACGCTTTTGATTTCTATTCACATCAGGACGACCTCTGTTTGCAGTCAATGAAACAAAAACACACATAGAATCTGTCTTCAACAAGGTTATAAAATCTGCAAGTTGTCTGTCGTTACTCAAGGACATCGGAGGAGTGTTGCTAGGCATATTCTCCAATATTCTTTTAGGCAAGATATAAGCAAGCTCAACCGCTTTCATCTCACTAATCATATTGTAATCTTCACAAACCATGCGGAGAAAATCCTCATATTTGATATCATCACCTACAAAGAACGCAATTCCCTTCTTGGTTGGAGAGAACTCCGAACCAACATTATCCATCTTCCATTCTCCAAAAACAGTAACTATGTGCATCATTATCTGCATAATACATAATTTGCATCAGTACACATCGCAAAAATAATTTTGGGTTTTGGCAACAAGGTACAAGTGAATCGTAATCGTAGCGGCGAGGGAACATCATTATTAAGGCTACCATAAAAGAAAGACTTTGCCTCTGTTCATAGAAACCTAGATCTTATAAATTTTTATCATACCTGGTATTTCTCAGATCCGGATAAGGCTGTAATCTGTTCGCCTTCCACGTCTTCAATTCACTTAATGTATCAGATATACTCGAGATTAGAGAATTTGAAATGTGATAGATCGTTGAAGATAAAGTGAGAGCCTTTGACGATATGAGCAACAAATCTGATATCTGAGATAACCGTTGAAGGTAAAGAGTTGTCATTTATTATGCTTTTTAATTTTTTTTTTACCAAAAGAGGATTATTGTTGCAAAGGGTTAGATGGTAATTTTACAAAAAGGATGGATCCTATTTCCAATTTTCCCTTGGAAGGGTACCGTTCTCACATTGTCATTTGAAAGTATGGCATATCAACAATTACTCCATTTTTATTTTCTTATAAAAATCTAAAAATAATTGTAATAAAGAAGTACTTTAATTTGTTATTCTTGTAAGAAATTGTGACATATGTAAAAAATATAATACAATTCTCGTTGTTGATTTAAATTATGGTGCATAGATAAATTATAATTATTTTATACTTTTCTTTCTGATTTTAGAAAAAAGAAAATTAGTGTTAAATATTGTACATATTGATTTTTCGTATATGATTTTTAAACGAAAGTTACCATTACTTTTTTTTAAATCATTTTATTAACTTAGCTTTGTTTACATTAACTTATATCTTAGATATTTAAAAATCATAAGATATATTTTAACACATGTTATAATCTTATTATATATTTTTCAGTTATCTTTTTTATGATTTTAGAAAAGAAAAATCAGTGTTAATTACTATAAGAGCATTTTTAAAATTGAGACTATAGTTTTGTTTTATAAATCGTGTTAATATGTCAATAATAAGCTTGTAGTTTTTTTATGGTTTATGACCTTTTTATTAGATTTTGAATAAACGAAAATTAAACATTAAACAGTTTTTATACAATTGTTTTTGTTTAAGATTTTTAAATAGGATACGATCAAAGATTCTTTACAACTATCTTTTCTTTATGATTTTAGAAAAGGAAATTAGAGTTAAATATAGTACAAATTGATTTTGGTATAGGAAAAGGAAAATTACTATTATGTTGTCTCTTACATTCTGTATTGTTAAAAAACATATTTGATGGTAATTTCAATTTTTTTAAAACTATGTGTTCTCCTTCACTATGTGCAGTAAAAAAATTAAAATATTTTTTAACATATACAATATAAATTATGTTTAAAACTAAAATTTTCTTTCATTAAACATAAAAATTAATATGAAAATATTTTTGTTATTTTATATTATATTTAAAAATATGCATGTATATATTTAAAATTATAATCTTAGATATATTTTTCTATCTATTTATTTTAGTTAAATATATTAAAAAAATTGTAGAAAATTTTATAATTATCAAATATTAAAATTAGGCAATATTTATTAAATTTTTAAATATATAAGAAATTAATGATTTTACGATTAAATTTTAATAATTTTCAAAAAAGTATACATGTTTGCTTAAAGTTAAAGCTTCCTGCTTCTTTACAGCTTCTCCTGTCTGAACCACCTGAACCTCCAACTTCTTCACATGGTTGCTTAAAGCTTCAAGCTTTGTGTTCAGGTTGGTGTAGACGGTGTCAATCTTTCCATTGAAGTCCACCTGAAGTTTTGCTAACTCTCCAGAACTCTGTCCAGCATCTCTTCTAGTCTACTTTCTTGGGTGGGTGGGGCGGGTTCGTGTAGGATGAGTTTCCATAACTCTTGTTGTTGTTGAGGTTGCTGCTGCTGTAGTTGTTGGTGTTAGGCTTCTGGTTGAAGTTGCTTCTCTGTCTTGAGAAGTTTTTGTATCCTCCTTGGTTTCCAGATCTTTGGAATCCAGTTCCACTAATTCAGTTCACATCTTCTTATGTGAAGTATTCTACAGTTTCTGCATCTTCCACTAAGCAAATCTGCTTGTTCAGTAGCTTTTGAACATTATCCAGCTGTCCATGTACTTCATTGATTTGTTTCTTCCCAAGGAATGCTGCATATTTTGCTTTCACAATGTTCTTAGTGTTGTTGTTGGAAGCTAAGTTGTCTATTAACTTTACTGCTTCTTCAGGATTTCTTGTAGTGAAATTTCTTTCACTAGCTGTATTTAGAGCCATCTGATACTTCAAAGTGATGCCTTTGTAGAAAGTGCAGAGTAGTTGCACTTTGTTGAATCTGTGGTGTGGACAATCGCGCTGGTAGGACTTGAATCTGATCCAGGTATCCTTAAATGATTCTCTAGGATCCTGAGTGAATGTAGCAATTTTCCTCCCTCAGTCTTCAGCGCACGATGAAGTTATGCAGGAATGCGGTCTTGATGTCGCTCTAGGTTGTAAGAGAACCTGGGGGTAGCTGCCTGAGCCACTGCAAAGTTTCTCCAGATAGAAAGTATTTGAAAAGCTTACAGAGAAGGTAGTCTGCAAGGACTCCATTGGCTTTAATGGCAGTTATGAGATCCTCGAACCTCTCCAGATGGGCCATAGGATGCTCATTGGACAGCCCATAGAAGGGTATCTGTCCTACTGCGGCTTGAGATCGGAATGTCCTCTCTGAATGGCAGGAGGGCGGATGGCTGATCTGTTGGTATAGAACTGATCTGGACGGATGTAGTCAGCCAACGTTGTAGCTCGATTAGCCTCTTCTACAGGTTGGATTAAGTCTGTAGGTGTAGCTTCTTGTTCAGGAATGATTTCCCTTTGAGAATTCAGTTTCTGACCTGTTGCATTACACAGGTGACCATCCTGATCACGCAGGTTTCCATTCTCATCGGTGGTGAGAATAATAAGCGTCACCATGTCTCGCAAATTAGTATCACTTTACTCCAAAATGGTCTTGGGTTTGAAAACATACATAATAGACTCCAAAACATATATATATATATATATATAATAAAAATAATATATACCTAATATATATATAATAAAAATATCTTAATACCATGCGTAAAAGTGGGTAAAAACCATGGTAGATCAAGCATCTACAGATCTCAATCTCTTCACATCATCTAGACATGTATCAGCTCCATCCAATGCTGCTGAAACTTTCATGTTCATCCCCCATCCCCCGAAGCCAAATGCTCAAAAACTTCCTCAAGGTTTTCCATGGTGTTCTCGGATTCATCCATGCATGATCTGTTAGCTAAATTGGATCGTGGGTCAACTCTTCCATTGATAATAGATTGGAGTCTTTTGAATGTTTGTGTGGTTTTTGCCAAGGTTTGAATATTAGGAGATGCAGATTTCGAACTAAGGAATTTAAGACAGAAAGCTTGGTCCAAAGTTTTGTTACAGATTGTGGTCATCTCTGAGCTTGTGACTGTGTATGAGGAACCAACCAAGAGAAGCAACATGAGAGTAGAGAAGAAATCATTGTTCCTTAGATTCGCAGCTATTCTTGTTTCTCTGCTTTCTATTTTTCCCCTAGTTTATGATAGGAAACAATAACCAAGAAAATAATGTTTATATATAAATTGATTAACATACAACACATTAGTCAAAACAAAGTCAAGAATAGAATTTTATATGAGCGATAAGACAATCTTTTGCTATTGTTAGAAAAATGCAGACATAGTAAACATTTATGCAAGAGTTATTTCTAACTTAGCTTTATGCATAAAAATAACTATCTCTTATAATGTCTATTATTGTCTCTTTAACAAATTTTAACTGTCTAAGAAGTGCTAATAAAGTCCATTCTACTTGTGCTCCCAGCGTATGTCATGTCCACTTTTCTGCTCCCATTGGAGATATGTGAAAATCTTGCAAGTGCTATAGCTCAATTCTGGTGGAGTTCAAACCCACCAAAAAAAGGAATACACTGGGCAAAGTGGGAAAAAGTCTGTTTACCTAGAGAGGAGGGTGGAATTGGTTTCCGTATGATCCATGAATTTAATCTGGCACTCTTGGCAAAACAACTATGGAGGTTAGTTCAAAATCCGGACTCGCTGGTTGCCAGAGTCTTGAAAGGGAGATATTACAGGCTAAGTACACCGCTGAGAGTAGAATCAGCAAACAGCCCATCTTATGTGTGGACTAGTATCTCTGCAGCAAGAGAGTTATTGCTTTTGGGACTCAGGAGAAAGATACATTCTGGTTATGAAGTAAGAGCCTGGGAGGATCCGTGGATCCCAACTACGTCTGCCAGGCCAGCTATTTCTGTTGCACCAGTGATGAATATGAATATGAGAGTAAGTGACTTCATTGATCAGGTTACGAAAGAGTGGAACATGGATCTACTGGTAAATTATGTTCATCCTGAAGATATACCATTAGTGAGGAGCTTAGCCATAAGCGCAGGTCATCGCCGCGATACATACTGCTGGAGTTACACCAAGAATGGTCAATACACAGTTAAATCTGGATATTGGGTTGCCCAAAACATATTAAGATCACAAGATGAAAAGGAAATAGTGGAGCCAAGTATTGCGAAACTCCAAGCCTTTGCTTGGAAGATAAAAGCGTCTAGTAAGATTTGTCATCTTATATGGCAACTACTGACTGGCTATGTGGCAGTAACGAAGAACTTGGTAAGGCGTAACATGAGATGTGATAACTACTGCCCGAGGTGTGGTGAGTCGGACGAATCTGTAACTCATGCCATATTCGAATGCCCACCAGCTCTTCAGGCATGGACCTTATCGGCAACACCGACGAGCCAAGATATATTCCCAAGACCAAGCATCTACACTAATATGGATTATCTATTCTGGAGAAAGAATAGTATCATCGAACCAGAACAAGACATGGATCCTTATCCTTGGATAATCTGGTACATATGGAAGGCTCGAAATGATAAATTGTTTAGAGGGATAGATAGAGATCCACTGGAGCTGGTTAGATATGCAGAGAGTGAATGCCAAGCATGGTTTGCTGCAAATGAGATGATACCACCAGTGATACAGGAGAATATTAATGTGAATCCTCAAGTCCTACGCTTGGGTAACATATGTTTAGTGGATGGATCTTGGACGCCTACTGCACAGTTTAGCGGATGTGGATGGGTTTGAAAGGATAATGATGGACAAGCACAGCTAATGGGGACACGAAATCTAGCCAGACGCGAGTCAGCTTTGCATTCGGAAATAGAAGCGCTGCGATGGGCGATGGAGAATATGCTTCAACACTCACCCTGCCAGAACTTCGGGATAGACTGCAAAGAGCTGATTGCAATGATCAAGGAACCACAAGCTTGGCCGAGCTTCGCAACAGAATTGGAGAGGATAGAGACACTGAAGATCTGCTTCCCGGACTTCAACATTACCCATGTGCCACGAGCTCACAATCAGTTTTCAGATTTTCTTGCAAAGACTGCTAGATCTTTTCGTAGAGAACTTTATTTTATTGGTTGTTCTATTCCGGTCTGGTTACCCAGACCACCTCAAGCTTGAGTAATAGAATGGCCTTTTGATGTCAAAAAAAAAACAAATTTTAACTGTCTATGATTATGATATATTATTATCATATGTATGCGCTCATCATGCTTGGAAACAATAATTAGGCATGAACATTCATATAAACAATTAGTTTTAGATCATTTCTTTTAATTTCTGGATTCAATTTTATGGGTTCTATTTGAGTTTTTTATATATATTTGGACAAATTCGAACAATAATACTTCAATTTGGATATATTTGTAACTCTATTAAACACAATTTGGATTCAAACTCAGTTTGGATTCAGTTAGTAGTTTTTCAAATTGACTGTTTTGACGGATCAGATCAAAATGAACAAGATACAAGTTACTTTTTTAGATTTCAAGAACTTATTTAGGTACTAAATCGGATATTGAATATTTATTTTCTTGTTTCTTATCTCTCTAGTTTTCTATGTTTTAAAAAGGTTTCATTCTGCTTCGGGTTAGATTCGAATAATAATTGATCCCAAACTATTGTTCAACATTATCCATTCATGTATTTTTACAAACCGAATCAGGTACACGCCCAATTTTTTTTTGTTTAATGGTTGCGGTTCGAATCTCAGGTTCAGTTACAAACTAGAGTTTGATCCATTTTTTTCATATTTATATTCATAGAATAGATGTTTGATTATATTACTGCTCTAAAATTGATTGGACCACATTTCAATTTTGTAGAATTAAGATTATTTGTTGTTATCTAAACTCAAATAAATAAAATGATTAAAATATTTAAAATAAACTTTAAATTATGAAATATTTTATACTACGGGAAAATAATTATCTATAACTCTTAATATATTATAATTACTATTAAAGGTATATTAAAAAATTTAGATCCATATCCCTTATATATGAAAGAAGAAACATTAGATTTAATGCATTCACACTAATTTCTATTAAATTTCTATTAAGGAAAAGAATTATCTATAATTCTTAATATATTATAATTACTATTAAAGGTATATTGAAAAATTTAGATCATAACTCTTATATATTAAAAGAGAAGCATTAGATTTAATGCATTCACACTAATTTCGCCACATGTCGCTCTCATAGTTAATCTAAAAATCTATTGAATATAATTTTTCTAAATTGTTTTACCAAATACGATTAATATATATATGACAATTACTGATTGTAATAATAATGATTCTATAACAATTTAAATATCCTCTATCATTTTTTGTATAATTTTATTTATGAAATAAATTAAACAATGAGATGAGCTATAAAGTTAAAATTTAGATTTTTTCCGTATATGTTATATTTTGAATTTAAAAAAACGTACAATAAATTGCTAAAATTGTTAAAATTATTATGTTAAAAATTAATGATCAATAGTTTAACACCCTTTATATATTAATTGAGAAACATTACAACATTATTTTGTAACTACAAGTCACCATGAGAATGAAATTCATAATTTTTTAAAAAATTGGTTGGTCCATCTTAATTTATATTATACTTTTAATTAATCTGACTATCAAATGGATAAATAGTATACAAAAGAATATTCTCGCACTTTTCTTAAATAAAAACTACGGAATTACCTAATAAAATTAACATATATATGATGATTAATGATTATGAATAATAAATATTTGATAACAATTTTTGTATCTTAGCTAGTTTTGTTTAATTTCTATTATTAAAATATATTAACCAATAAAATTAAATATATAATAAAATAATAGATTTTTTTCTTATATGTTATATTTTGAATTTTTTTAAACAACTATAAATAATTATAAATTTTAAAATCTCACTTTGAAAATTTTGTGATCAATGGCTTAATTTGTTTTGTTATAACAAGATACAAAATAATCATAAAATGTGCTATTTAATAAATATTCTAATTAAATATATATATATATATATATATATATATATATATATATATTATATTCAGCCAACGGCTTAAAACAAGAAAATATGCTGCATCAATTTAGTTTTTTTATTGAAACCCTTAAAAACTATATGGAAGACTAAGGTCAAAGTAATTCGATTTTAAAAACAAGGAAAAATTGTCAACTATGACTCAAAACTTGATTGGAACTACAAAAGTAAACCCAAACCTGAATCAAATGCAAAAGTAACTTTAAAGGTCATTGAAATTACAACCAGCTCATTGTGTACAAAAAAACAAATTATTTTTTACGTTTATAGCCCCCGTACGTTGTCTGGCCGGACGACTTTTGGTAAGTCGTCCAGATGACTTAAATTAAAGTCGTCCAGTCTAATTCTTCTTAAAAACAATTTAAATTTTTTGTAAAAACTATTTTAATGAGTAAAAAATTGAAATCATGTAATTAACATATGTTATAAGATATATATATTAAGATATAACAAGAGTTAATTGTTTTCAATATAGATGGGTGAAAGTAGTGAGTCATGATATTCTTTGGTTTAGGTTTTGCAAACATATGTTATAGTATTGTATGTGTTCTTAGGGTTAGATTTTGGAAAGTTTGAATGTTTTTTTGAAAAATTAAATTTTGTCCTATATGTGTTTATTTTTGAGTTAGTAAACACTTTTTAAGTTTAATTTTCTTTTATAACGTGGTTAGTTAGTTAATTTAGTCAATTTAGTTTAGGAGTTGAATATAGGGTTTTGGACGACTTAACTTTAAGTCGTCTGGTGAATAATTTCAGCTAGACGACTTACATGTAAGTCGTCCAAATATTCGCGCTTAAAAATATTTAAATTTCCCGCTAAAAATAATTTAGTTTCCCGCTAAATATAGTGAAGTCTTCTTATGAATAATTTAAACCAGAAGACTTACATGTAAGTCGTCCAGAATACTTCAATATTTTTAGCGGGAAACTAAAATATTTTTAGCGGGAAACTAAAATATTTTAAGCGTGAATATTTGAAGGTCTTCTGAATCGAAAATAGTTAACCTAATTGAATTTTTTTGTTTCCCTGTATAAAAAAAATTTACACATTTTTTCTCCTTCTCTTATATGGCTGCAACAAAAATGTAATGTTCATCATTCTAAAACTCTTCAATCTCTCTCTAATCTTTTGAACTTATAAACACCAAGCTTTATTTCATTTTATTGTTTTGTCTCATGTCTTTCTCACTAATTTATCGTGTTTTTGCAGGTTTTTCATCACATGTTTCTCAACTTCCATTCGTTGAAAGGTAGATCTATTAATTTTAGACATATATTTTTATGTCTGATATTTCTTCATTTGGTAAATTCTTGTTGCATAAAGTTCCTACCTTTTTTCTCAAACTAAAACTCTCCAAACCCACTCTAATCTCTTAGACTTGAAAACACCAAACTTTATATAAATTTTTCAGTTTTGTCTCATGTTTTCTCACTAATCTATCTTCTTTTGTAGGTTTTTAATTAGATGGTTTTCATCTTCAACTTAGATATGTACGTTGTGTGGTCTATAAAAGTATATCTATCTAATCTTCCATTCATTTTCTCTGTTTTTAAGCTATTTGAACGTTTTTAGATGTGCATGTTTTTCAGATCTGAGTATGGAGGGTTTTCAGATCTGGAAGACTTCCAGGAAGTCTTCCACCTTCCAGACGACTTCCAGGAAGTCATCTAGACCTCTTGGAAGTCGTCTGGACCTCTTGGAAGTCGTACGGACCTCTTGGAAGTCGTACGGACCTTCTGGAAGTCGTCCAGACCTCCTGGAAGTCGTCCGGACCTCCTGGAAGTCGTCCGGACCTCCTAGAAGTCGTCCGGACCTTCTGGAAGTCGTCCGGACCTCTTGGAAGTCGTCCGGACCTCTTGGAAGTCGTCCGGACCTCCTGGAAGTCGTCCGGACCTCTTGGAAGTCGTCCGGACCTCCTGGAAGTCGTCTGGACCTCCTGGAAGTCGTCTGGACCTCCTGGAAGTCGTCTGGACCTCCTGGAAGTCGCCTGAACCTCCTGGAAGTCGTCTGAACCTCCTGGAAGTCGTCTGAACCTTCTGGAAGTCGTCCGGACCTCCTGGAAGTCGTCCGGACCTCCTGGAAGTCGTCCGGACCTCTTGGAAGTCGTCCGGACCTCCTGGAAGTCGTCCGGACCTCGTGTAGTCCAAGCTTGTCTTTATAGATGAATGATTTATAATAATTTTGTTTGTGGTCTGTTTTATGATTTTCATGTGTATTCCCTTAGTTGTGATTTTTTTTTGTAAAATCATTAATAATGTTTCCAAGATGTAATATATGTGCTAACAATGTGTTTACATATTTACAAATAAATGAAATAAATTATTTCAATAGCTTTTCTCTTATCTTTGGATCTCGCATATGCAATAATAAACTTCAATGACCTTCTTCTCATCTTAATAAGTAAGAATGTTGGTAGCCTCATATTGATACAACATTTTAAGACGCATTTTAACCATTCTTCCAACTCATAAAAATATTCATCATTGGTGTCTATAACCGTGATGAAAACAAAAAATTGTAACTAGTCAAAGCATATCACATTTTTTACAAGTTTGTGTTGAAAATATTTTCTTTGTAGAAGACTTATTAGACGACTTTCCTGTAAGTCGTCTGATAAGTCTTCTGTAAATATTAAATCTTCTGACTTGTATTGTTTTATATGCAGCAAATGGATGATTTTATTCTCCATAAAATGCATGTATCAAACGGATCATCTGCAGAAATTCAAAATAAAACACATTAACGAACATAAAACATGTATGAGTTAAAAACACATTAGCTATAAACTTTGATTAACATGAATATTAGCAACCTCATAAATATCACCAATTACGTTATAAATTTTGTTAAGTGGTCCTAATATTGATTAATATACATGAAATAATAAGAAAATGTTCAAAAATCTTTATAGTATAAGAGAAAATGAAAGTTTAGTAAACATTGACGCAGATGACTTACAAGTATTTCATGTAACGTAATGATTTACAAGTAAGTCATCTGGAATTCTTCGGAAGACTTACAAGTAAGTCGTCTGGAGAGGTCATTTTTGCAATTGAGTTTTAAATTGGATGACTTACTTGTAAGTCGTCCAGTTTTGTTTGTTAAGAAAAAAAACTTGAGACGACTTAAAAATAAGTCGTCTAGGATAAACGGGTTAGTTTTGAATTTGACTGAATTGTGTCAGATATTTGATTTTTCCTGAACGACTTACTTGTAAGTCGTCTCTGGGAAAACAAAAAACTCCATATTTTATTATTTCTACATGATTTACATGTAAGTCGTCACAAGTTAGTTTAAAATTCAAAAATAAAACTTAAGTATTTAATTCTCCCAGATGACTTATAAGTAAGTCTTCCAGCTAGACGACTTGGAGAAAAGTCGTCCAAGATAAGCAAGGTTTGACCAGAATCTCGGAAAAAAATATATGGACGACTTAACTTATCTTGGACAAGTTATGTTTAAGTCTTCTGGGGAAAAATATTTAAGTTTTGTTTTCCATTTGCAAAACTAACCTGAGAAGACTTACTTGTAATCTAGCTTTAATAAAATATTGATTTTCTGTTTTCCCAGAGACGACTTACAAGTAAGTCGTCTAGGAAAATTCAAATATCTGACACAATTCGGTCAAATGCAAAACTAACTCGCTTATCCTGTAAGTCGTTTGGAGTTTTTTTTTTACAAAACACAACTGGACAACTTACAAGTAAGTCGTCCAGTGCGTCTTCTACAGACAGAAGACTTACCCGTAAGTATTCTAGACGAACAGATCTGGAAAAAAATCAATTTCATACCTTAAAATAGTGGGATGACTTCCTTAACACACATAAGTCTTCTCTAATCACATATAACCTCAAACGAAAGTAAACCACAAAGAATCATAAGCTTGAATGAGTCTATGAACCATAAAAATTACAAAAAAATATTTGAGTTTTTTGAATGAATATGGAGACAAAGAGAAAAAGATGTTGTTTTTAGTTCATAACAATTGAGAAAGAGAGAGTGTAAATTGATTTGAGGTGCATTAAGAGCTTCAAAATGGTTGTTCATGGTGGTTAGGGTATTAATGGCTATGACATTCTTGTAAATACTTGAAGATGATGAGGTTGAGAGAGTAAAAATGTCATTTTCGAAAAAAAAAGAAAAAATTAAATGGAATTTTTGTGAATAATGTGAACTTGTGGGGTGAATAGGAAAAAAGAAAAATAAAAAAGAATGAGAGGTTAGTTTTATGTTTGACTTTGAGTTTTGAGTCAAATTTGCAAGAAGCCCTAAAAACAATACTAAACTGTTGGTTCTAAAACTATTAAAATAGTTATCAGTAATGTTAAAATAAAGTATTAAGTTTTTTTGTAAAACATGTTTTTACAATTAAAATTCACTTGATGACCACATCATGGTTTTTATAAGTATAAACAGAGTGATAGACATTTTAAGTTATAATCGATTAGACTCACCATAAATTCAAAATAGATTCGGTCAAATATTACAATTACAAATGTCAGACCAATATATAAATAAATATATAAAGAAAGCACAACTGTGTGCATATTAAAAAAAATTCACACATATACATATTTAATTTGTAGTATTAATTTTTATTATATAGGTTCAGCCTGCGCAAAACGGATTTCGTATCATAGTATCGTCTTAAAATATAGAGATACTAGGAGAGCCCCGCCTTTCGCACGGGATTTGATACATCAGCATATATATATATATATATATATATATATATATATATATATATATATATATATATATATGTGTGGGTGAATCGTTGAAATGTCCTACTTTCAAATGACAATGTGAGAACGGTACCCTTCCAAGGGAAAATTGGAAATAGGGTCTATCCTTTTTGTAAAATTGCCATCTAACCCTTTGCAACAATAATCCTATTTTCGGTTTAAAAATTAAAAAGCATAATAAAAGACAACTCTTTACCTTCAACGATTATCCCAGATATCAGATTTGTTGCTCATATCGTCAAAGGTTCTCACTTTATCTTCAACGATCTATCACATTTCAAATTCTCTAATCTCGAGTATATCTGATACATTAAGTGAATTGAAGACGTGGAAGGCGAACATATTACATGCTTATCCGGATCTGAGAAATACCAGGTATGATAAAAATTTATAAGATCTAGGTTTCTATGAACAGAGGCAAAGTCTTTCTTTTATGGTTGCCTTAATAATGATGTTACCTCGCCGCTACGATTACGATTCACTTGTACCTTGTTGCCAAAACCCAAAATTATTTTTGCGACGTGTAGTGATGCAAATTATGTATTATGCAGATAGTGTTGCACATAGTTACTGTTTTTTGAGAATGCAAGATGGATAATGTTGGTTCGGAGTTCTCTCCAACTAAGAAGGGAATTGCGTTCTTTGTAGGTGATGATATCGAATATGAGGATTTTCTCCGCATGGTTTGTGAAGATTACAATATGATTAGTGAGATGAAAGCAGTCGAGCTTGCTTATATCGTGCCTAAACTTATATTGGAGAATATGCCTAGCAACACTCCTCCGATGTCCTTGAGTAACGACAGACAACTTGCAGATTTTATAACCTTGTTGAAGACAGATTCTATGTGTGTTTGTGTTTCATTGACTGCAAACAGAGGTCATCCTGATGTGAATAGAAATCAAAAGCGTGTTGTCAGAGAGAATCCTTCTGCCGATTTTAGTAGTTTTGGAAATGTTCATTACGAGCCTATGAAGCCATCACATGAGACTATGAAGCCATCACATGAGACTATGAAGCCATCATTTGAGACTATGAAGCCATCACAGCTGCGTAAGAGTGAAACCATTAAGTTTGGTGACATTTTCAATGGCATGAAAGAACTAATAACAAAGTTACGCAAGATTTCAGTGCTCGAAAGGTTTGATTTCTGCATCAAAAAGTCTTAGAAGCAATTATTTTACGCAAAGTGCTTCATTCCTGGATGTTCCTGGAAGATACGTGCTACAACTCTGTCGAGATCATCTCCAGAATTCTTCGTGCGTAAATATACTGATCTTCATACATGCTCTGGGGCTGATAGGTATTCGCGTCACCGTCAAGCTCAACATATAATGGACTGTATAAGGGCTTTTTATCAAATTGACATCGGTTATACGAAGGCTCATAGCGCATTAGCATATGCACGAGAGATGGTTAGAGGCACTCATGCTAGTGGCTATCAGGACTTGCCTTCGTATCTATACAAAATAGAGCAGGCCAATCCAGGTACAAAAACAAAGCTTGAAGTTGATTCTGAGAACATATTTAAGTATTTGTTCATTGCTTTTGACGCATGTATCAAAGGCTTTCTGATCATGAGGAGGGTTATTGTTATAGATGGAGCACATCTAAGTGGTAAGTTCAGAGGTATTATGTTAGTGGCTGCATGTCAGGATGGAAATAAGGGTATATATCCTATAGCTCTTGGGTTGTAGATGCAGAGGATGCAGCTGCATGGGAATGGTTTTTCACCCAGCTGCGTGGTGTGATAGGTGATGGTAGAAATTTGGCTTTCATCTCTGACCGATGCCCAGCAATAGCCAAGGTACTTACGAATATTTTCCCTGAAGCTCATAGGGCATATGCTTATATCACATTGGACAAAACATGACCTCAGGTTTCAAAAATCCCCAAATGGTCGTCGAGGCAAAAAGGGCTGCGAAATTATATCGACAGGTGGAATTTGACAGAAGATTTGAAGTCATTCGACGTCACGACAGCGCACTACACCACTATTTGACAACTGCAGATATTCGAACGTGGGCTCTCTCACATTTTCCAGGAGACAGATATGATATCATGACAAGCAACTTTGCAGAATGCATTAATGGCGTGCTGAAAGAGGAAAGAGCGTTTCCCATTGCATATTTTGTGGATTCTTTTAGAAAGATGCTTTCAAGATGGTTTGCAGAAAGGTGAGAGGAAGCTGCGCCGTTGAAAACAAACTTCACAGAATATGCTGAACTCAAACAGCATATGAATCACAACGAAGTGGGTACGCTAACTGTTCAACATCTTGATTCAAACCGTAGCCATGTTGAAGGTGGACACTTTAGCTGTTTGGTTGATCTAGAAAAGGTATGAAACAATAGAGTTTCACTTCTGCCATGTTATCATTTGACTCGTTTTTGATACATAGGGTGCAAATTTTTGCAGCGGAGTTGTACTTGTAAGCAATATGATATCGAGAAGATACCCTGCGCGCACGTAATCAAAGTGGCCAAATGTAGGAAAATTGGTGAACATACCCTGGTGGATCCTCTTTACTAAAAGGGCTACTTGGTTGCAGCGTACACAGAACCTATTAACCCAAATGATTAAGATTTGATCCCACCAGCGGATGTACTTAGTCAAGTGTGTCTACCACCCAAAATGGGCAAACAACGTGGTAGACCGAAGATGAAGAGATACTTATCTGCTATTGAAAAAGCGAAGCGGTTCAAGCGCAAAAAATTAAAGAAGAAAAACCAAACAATGAGTACGAGCAATCCACCTCCAGCGACACCAGAAGGTAAATTGACTTCACGTAATACATCAACAAAGAATTGTTGTCGTAGTCAATTCCCAGGTACTCTAATAAACCAGAAGCTAGCCAATATACCGCGGTGGCGGACGCCATCAACTAATCCGTCAACAAGAAAGAAACCAAAATACTCGGCAAAGATTAAAGCACCGACCACTCCAACCCCCAAGGTGAGAAAAGGACTTTTCCAGAGTAGTCCCGCATCAAAGACTCCAAAGCAGGGTGCCAAAAAAGTGATAAAGAAGACAAATCAGGGTGCCAAAAAAGCTACAAACAAGACAACGCTCTACAAGTGAAGACAATCAACAATGAAGGAGAAAAGGAAGTACGTGTGTTCCAAATGCAACAAAGGCGGACATAATCGCTCAACGTGCAAAGTAGCGACATTGTTGTTTGGGTGATAAATAGGTGATGTTCAGCTAATTAGTCACTCATTCAGGTAGAACGTTGGTCAGTTAGCGTTTATTTGTCGGAGTATCCATTATTTATTTTGCTTTTTCGGGTTGGTCTGTAATCGCTACTAATTTGATTTTTCGATTTGATGGATTTCATATTTTACTGACCGTTACTTGCAAGATCGTGGAATGCTTTGAAACAAAACTCATAAAGATTATGGCAAGGCAATAATATGTTTTCGAAACAAAAAACGTAAACAAAAGGCAAGAGAATCACAATTGGTAGGCTTTGAAACAAAACTCACTGCTGTAAGCTTGCGAAACATATTATCGCCCTGCCCATTGCGGTTCCCTTGCCTCTTGCCTATGTCTGCCTTGCGAAACATATTATTGCCTTTTCTTACTTTTTAAGAGTGTGTTTGGAGCTCTTCCTCTTTGATTAAAGTTCATAACCCTAAACTAGTCTTCCATCAGAGAATCAAGTTCTTGCAATGGTGCTTTTCTTTTATTAATTTTTTAATCATTTCTTATTTTTAATACAAAAAGAACAAAGTCGGTGAGAAATGATTAAAAAATACCTAGAATTTCTTAAGTTCACTTAGTTTTACCGAGAAAGCCTTCTTTTCTTCCCAAAGGTGGGTTTCTTTAACCGGTCAATTATTTTATTTACTCAGAAAGACCAAAGTGAGCAATAACATAGTAAGTGTTAAACAAAATTTCGAACTAGCTCTTTTCTGATTAAAGCATAAACTATAGAGTTTCTTATAAATAAATATAGTTTTTGGCTTGAATACAATCTGTAGATTTGTATGAATAGCTAACTATAAATAGAGCTACCTTATAAATACTATAGTTTTTCTAGGAAGGTAGTCTGAAGACATTGTAATGGGACCAAATAGGTACCTTCAGTTTCTTAAACTTACCTAGGTCATACAGAGCGCAAGGCAGCAGCAGGGAAGAGGCAGGGCAGTCGTCATCTTAAAAATGGCCAAGGATTGCGCTTGACTTGCTTCTGGTATGCTGTAAGCTTGCGAGTAAGATATCCCTTTGCCGGTGTCATTTACCATTTCTTTTCCGGCCTGCCAGCTAGCAAAAGGTGATAACAGACCATTTTATTGGTAAGATAATTTTTGAAATGTCTCAAGAGTAGTTTTATTATTTATTAAGCTTGGGCAAACCGGTTGCGGTTCTTTTGCCTCTTGCCTACGTCTGCCTTGCGAAACATATTATTGCCTTGCCTTACTCTTTATGAGTGTTTGGAGCCCTTCCTCTTTGATTAAGGTGCATAACCCTAAACTAGTCTTTCATCAGAGAATCAAGTTCTTGCAATGCTGCTTTTCTTTTATCAATTTTTTAATCATTTCTTATTTTTTAATACAAAAAGAACAAAGTTAGTGAGTAATGATTAAAAATACCTAGAATTTTTTAAGTTCACCTAGTTTTACCGAGAAAGCCTTCTTTTCTTTCCAAAGGTGGGTTTCTTTAACCGGTCAATTCTTTTATTTACTCAGAAAGACCAAAGTCAGCAATAACTTAGTGTGGGAACCAAAATTCGCACTGTCGATTTTAGTTAAATTTAAACGTAGGAAAACTAAGTTGACCTAGTTTTCCCCGAGGATCCCGGCTATCTGCTGGGCCACGCACGACGAAGTTAAGACATGCTAAGTTTGAGAATAAATGCGCAAAATAAAGAGAGCAAAAAGAAAGAATCTTATTTCCGAATTCGCGGAGAGCGTTGGAACAATAGGTCAAGATCGCGGCCGTAAGAGATGTCGATCTTCGCTAGTCTCAAAACCCTAGATCTAACCTAATTGAGTCGCAGCTCGCTAAAAAGGAAATAAAAGCCTAAATTCCAAATTGCTCTGAGAGTAGTTTGTCTTCTGATTTTCGGATCCCTTTTCCTCTGCTCCTAGCCTTGCTTATATACTCCCATATGACGGTCTATTCTTGATGGGCCGCTGTGAGCTGGGCTTTTTCCATTTTCGTCGGCTTTCGTATTTATCGGGAAAGTTGACATTTATCCTTTCGTAAATTTGATGTTTATCCTTTTGGAAATTTGACATTTATCTTGTTATGTGAAGATAATTGCAAGCCGTCGTATCTATCTTTTAGAAAATCGTAAGTAGGTTGTCCGATCGTGTTTGGTCCCTTTCGGGCCGTATCTCGGATTTCCGCTGTCTTCTACGATTTCTTTGAAAGAATGCTCCTACTCGGATGTCGAACCTTCCGGAAGATCTTCGATTCTTTGCTGAGGCGAATGGTGTTTTTAGATAACCATCACTGTTTTATACGTAGTTTTTCCATCCGTTGATGTCTTACGGGTTTTCCGAAGGCTTGGAGTAGGAAAAGGAGTTTTGTTTGCGGGATTCCGAAAAGTCGCAAAACTCGGATTTCTGGCGGTTTGAGAGCCTGGAAATTACGCACGAAGACTAGCCGCCCGACAAACCGAGCCAGCACGGAGGCTAGCCGCCCGGCGCCTACGGCCAGCACGGGCGCTAGCCGCCCGGCGGCTACGGCCAGCACGGGCGCTAGCCGCCCGGCGCCTACGGCCAGCACGGGCGCTATCCGCCCGGCGCCTACGGCCAGCACGGGGGCTAGCTGCCCGACGGCTACGGCCAGCACGGGCGCTAGCCGCCCGGCGCCTACGGCCAGTGCGGGGTCGGTTGCTCGTTTCTTTCTGTTCGTGCGAGTTTTTGCGTTCTTTTTGACTTTCCGGAGGTTTTTTGTTGTGTGGAAAATGTTTCTAGCCATTGATTTCGAAACGACTAATTTTGAGCTCAACATTTTAATGAGGTTTCTTGATTGAAACTTAATTTCTTAAAGCTCATTTAACGTCTTTCGTGTTTTTTCCGAAACTTTCGGACATCGATTTCGTCTTGACTGATTTTGACCCCAACACTTAGTAAGTGTTAAACAAAATTTCGAACTAGCTCTTTTCTGATTAAAGCATAAACTATAGAGTTTCTTATAAATAAATATAGTTTTTGGCTTGAATACAATCTATAGATTTGTATGAGTAGCTGCCTATAAATAGAGCTACCTTATAAATACTATAGTTTTTCTAGGAAGGTAGTCTGAAGACATTGTAATGGGACAAAATAGGTACCTTCAGTTTGTTAAGCTTACCTAGGTCATACAGAGCGCAAGACAGCAGCAAGGAAGAGGCAGGGCAGTCGTCAGCTTAAAACTGGCTGAGGATTGCGCTTGACTTGCTTCCTGTATGCTGTAAGCTTGCCAGCTAGCAAAAAGTGAGAAAGGACCATTTCTTTTCCGGCCTGCCAGCTAGCAAAAAGTGAGAAAGGACCATTTCATTGGTAAGATAATTTTTAAAATGTCTCAAGAGTAGTTTTATTATTTATTAGGCTTGGGCAAACCGGTTGCGGTTCTCTTGCCTCTTGCCTACGTCTGCCTTGCGAAACATATTATTGCCTTGCCTTACTCTTTAAGAGTGTGTTTGGTGCCCTTGCTCTTTGATTAAAGTGCATAACCCTAAACTAGTCTTCCATCAGAGAATCAAGTTCTTGCAATAGTGCTTTTCTTTTATCAAGTTTTTAATCATTTCTTATTTTTTAATACAAAAAGAACAAAGTCAGTGAGAAATGATTAAAAAGTACCTAGAATTTCTTAAGTTCACCTAGTTTTACCGAGAAAGCCTTCTTTTCTTCCCAAAGGTGAGTTTTTTTAACCGGTCAATTCTTTTATTTACTCAGAAAGACCAAAGTCAGCAATAACATAGTAAGTGTTAAACCAAATTTCAAACTAGCTCTTTTCTAATTATAGCATAAACTATAGAGTTTCTTATAAATAAATATAGTTTTTAGCTTGAATACAATCTATAGATTTGTATGAATAGCTACCTATAAATAGAGCTACCGTATAAATACTATAGTTTTTCTAAGAAAGTAGTCTGAAGACATTGTAATGGGATCAAATATGTACCTTCAGTTTCTTAAGCTTACCTAGGTCATTCAGAGCGCAAAGCATCAGCAGGGAAGAGACAGGGCAGTCGTCATCTTAAACTGGCTGAGGATTGCACTTGACTTGCTTTCGGTATGATGTAAGCTTGCGAGTAAGATATCCCCTTGCCGGTGTCATTTTCCATTTCTTTTCCGGCCTCCAAGCTAGCAAAATGTGAGAAAGGACCATTTTATTGGTAAGATAATTTTTAAAATTTCTCAAGAGTAGTTTTATTATTTATTAGGCTTGGGCAAACCAGTTGCGGTTCCCTTGCCTCTTGCCTACGTCTGCCTTGCGAAACATATTATTGCCTTGCTTTACTCTTTAAGAGTGTGTTTGAAGCCCTTCCTCTTTGATTAAGGTGCATAACCCTAAACTAGTCTTCCATCAGAGAATCAAGTTTTGCAATGGTGCTTTTCTTTTATCAATTTTTTAATCATTTATTATTTTTTAATACAAAAAGAACAAAGTCAGTGAGAAATGATTAAAACATACCTAGAATTTCTTAAGTTCACTTAGTTTTACTGAGAAAGCCTTCTTTTCTTCCCAAAGGTGAGTTTCTTTAATCGGTCAATTCTTTTATTTACTCAGAAAGACCAAAGTCAGCAATAACATAGTAAGTGTTAAACCAAATTTCGAACTAGCTCTTTTCTGATTAAAACATAAACTATAGAGTTTCTTATAAATAAATATAATTTTTGGCTTGAAAACAATCTATAGATTTGTATGAATAGCTACCTATAAATAGAGCTACCTTATAAATACTATAGTTTTTTTAGGAAGGTAGTCTGAAGACATTGTAATGGGACCAAATATGTAACTTCAGTTTCTTAAGCTTACCTAGGTCATACAGAGCGCAAGGCAGCAGCAGGGAAGAGACAGGGCTGTCGTCAGCTTAAAACTGGCCGAGGATTGTGCTTGACTTGCTTCCGGTATGCTGTAAGCTTGCGAGTAAGATATCCCTTTGCCGGTGTCATTTACCATTTCTTTTCCGGCCTGCCAGCTAACAAAAGATGATAACAGACCATTTTATTGGTAAGATAAGTTTTGAAATGTCTCAAGAGTAGTTTTATTATTTATTAAGCTTGGGCAAACCGGTTGCGGTTCCCTTGCCTCTTGCCTACGTCTGCCTTGCGAAACATATTATTGCCTTTTCTTACTCTTTAAGAGTGTGCTTGGAGCCCTTGCTCTTTGATTAAGGTGCATAACCCTAAACTAGTCTTCCATCAGAGAATCAAGTTCTTGCAATGGTGCTTTTTTTATCAATTTTTTTAATCATTTCTTATTTTTTAATACAAAAAGAGCAAAGTTAGTGAATAATGATTAAAAATATCTATAATTTCTTAAGTTCACCTAGTTTTACCGAGAAAGTCTTTTTTCTTCCCAAATGTGGGTTTCTTTAACCGGTCAATTCTTTTATTTACTCAGAAAGACCAAAGTGAGCAATAACATAGTAAGTGTTAAACAAAATTTCGAACTAGC
Organism: Hirschfeldia incana; assembly: GCA_026261945.1. Classification (NCBI taxonomy): domain Eukaryota; kingdom Viridiplantae; phylum Streptophyta; class Magnoliopsida; order Brassicales; family Brassicaceae; genus Hirschfeldia; species Hirschfeldia incana. The sequence continues at coordinate 875,486 of JABCMI010000103.1, forward strand.
TCTTTTCTGATTAAAGCATAAACTATAGAGTTTCTTATAAATAAATATAGTTTTTGGCTTGAATACAATCTATAGATTTGTATGAATAGCTACCTATAAATAGAGCTACCTTATAAATACTATAGTTTTTCTAGGAAGGTAGTCTGAAGACATTGTTATGGGACCAAATATGTACCTTCAGTTTCTTAAGCTTACCTAGGTCATACAGAGCGCAAGGCAGCAGCAGGAAAGAGGCAGGGCAGTCCTCAGCTTAAAACTGGCCGAGGATTGCGCTTGACTTGCTTCTGGTATGCTGTAAGCTTGCGAGTAAGATATCCCCTTGCCGGTGTCATTTTCCATTTCTTTTCCGGCCTGCTAGATAGCAATAGGTGAGAAAGGGCCATTTTATTGGTAAGATAATTTTTAAATTGTCTCAAGAGTAGTTTTATTATTTATTAGGCTTGGGCAAACCAGTTGCGGTTCCCTTGCCTCTTGCCTACGTCTGCCTTGGGAAACATATGATTGCTTTGCCTTACTCTTTAAAAGTGTGTTTGGAGCCTTTCCTCTTTGATTAAGGTGCATAACCCTAAACTAGTCTTCCATTAGAGAATCAAGTTCTTGCAATGGTACTTTTTTTATCAATTTTTTAATCATTTCTTATTTTTTAATACAAAAAGAACAAAGTTAGTGAATAATGATTAAAAATACCTAGAATTTCTTAAGTTCACTGTGGGAACCGAAATTCGCACTGTCGATTTTGATAAGTAAAATACGGAGGAAAGCCAAGTTAGCCCAACTTTCCCTGAAGGTCCGGATTCTCTGCGACAGCCAACGACAAGTGACCGAACAGGTGCAGAAAATATGGAAAGATAACAAAAGACGAAAATCGTACAAAAAGGGTTTTGTTAAGAGTTGGGAATGGACCTTGAGAAAGGCTGCCTGCGTACCCCTTTCGAGGATCAAGTCGAACGTAGTTCAGTTAGAAAGATTTGGACAAGAGATCAAACTGCCTGGCGGAGTTCGTCTAGGAGGAGCGTTTGTCATAGAAACGGGCGTGTCGAGAATAACGCCTAGGGTTTCTATGTGCGGAACTCTGAGTAAGGGGATTGTTAGATTCTTGCGAAGGAACAGAAGTCGGCGGACAAGATGAAGGAGAACGGGAGGCGGCCAGACGTCCTAGGTCATGCCTTGCTAGTCTGACCACCTAAGTTCTAAGTTCCCTCAGTCTAAAATCTCGGATCTGCTCTCTAAGTCTCTCTCGGATTTTTTGTGCTCTGCCTTTCCTTCTCTCCCAAAGATCCTTTATATACTCCTTCTTATGACGGTCTATTCTCCTTTTGGGCCGCAAAGCAGGCTTTTTCCATTTTCCTCGGCCTTCATGTTTATCGGGAAACTTGACATTTATTTTCGGGAAACTTGACATTTATCCTTCTGGAAATTTAACATTTATCTTGTTATGTAAAGATAAACGTAAATCGTCGTATCTATCTTAGATAATCGTAAGCGGACTGTCCGATCGCGTTTTGGTCCCTTTCGGGCCGTCTCTAAGACTTCCGTTATTTTCTACGATTTCTTCCGAAGATCTTCAATCCTTCGTAGAGTTGAGATGAGTGGTGTCTAAAGATAACCATCACTGTTTCGCACGAAGAATTTAAGATCTTCCTTCCCGTTGATATCTTACGAGTTTCCGAAGTGTTTCCGACGATCTTAGTTTGGAGTAAGAACAGGAGTTTTGTACGCGGAATCTAAACGATTCGTTCCGCGACAACTTGGGAAAGACGCAAAGTACAGACTTCTGACAGCCGGGGCCTAGAACTTATGCACGGAATCTTGTCGCCCGACAACCCGAGCCAGCACGGGGCTAGCTGCCCGGCGGCCATGGCCAGCACGGGCGCTAGCCATCGGCGGCCACCGCCAGCACGGGGGCTAGCCGCCCAGCGGCCACGGCCAGCACGGGCGCTAGCCGCCGCCGGCCACGGCCAGCACATAGGCTAGCCGCCCGGCGGCCACGGCCAGCACGGGCGCTAGCCGCCGGCGGCCACGGCCAGCACGGGCGCTAGCCGCCGGCGGCCACGGCCAGCACGGGGGCTAGTTGCCGGCGGCCACGGCCAGCACGGAGGCTAGCCGGCGGCGGCCAGGATCATCACGTGCGTCTCGGCGAGGGCTTCGATATGATATCTTGCTCGTTTTCTGGGTCCTCACGGTTTGAGAGAACATGCTCTTTGAAGTCTCAAGGCAGATTATTTGTCGTTCGGCCTGTCCAAACTTAGATTACTTCTCGTTTCTTCCGTATACTTTCGTATGGTCGTGTCATCTCAGCCACGGACCTAATGTCTCTCGGTTCTTCTTGATTGTATCATCGAAGTTTGATATACCATGATTTTGACCCACTTTTACCCATGGTATATAAGCGGTTTTACATATATTTACTATGAAATAGGGTCTATTTAGAGTATTTACAGGTTCAGGTACGACTTGGAGAAATATGGTGATTTTGGTGCTTTTTGGAGCCTTTAAGTGCAGAACTGCGCAGACGCGTCAGATGTTTAGATATGGATGGAGACCTTCCCGTGGTGCGATTGAGCTGATCTTTGGACACAAGATGGATCTTTGAGTTAGCTTTCCAATGCCACCAGTTTTAGGTCAATCCATCGGTTAGATCAGAAGTTATGCCCATTTTACTGAAGAGTGGTCAGTCTGCCTCGCGAGAGAAGGTTGTCGAAAAGATGAATGTATATCGATCAATGGGAAATCACCGATATCGATCGATATGAATGTCAGGACGTGGGATTAATATGTTTCATGACCGCCAGAAGCCCTAAAGCAATCCAAATTAATATACTACCCTTGGACGACCAGAAACCCTATTTATGTTATTCTAAGCCATTGTTGACGGCTACGCTTTCTTTACACCTTTTTAATTCATTTTTCTAAGTGAGGAGAGAAGGGAGGAACTCCTATCAGATTCCTCCTGGAATTCCATTGGTTTTGGTTTTTTATCTATTGCAATTTTATATCTATTCATCTATGATACAAAGATGACCTTTGTGGCAATCAGTGTTCATTAAAATTTGAAACTATGAGGAACCAGAGAAAAGAGATAAAAAGGGGGGGGGAGAAAGGAATCAGAGAAGACTGCCTGTGTGTTCTGAAACTTGCTTGAGTTGAGTCCATGTGTTCTTTGATCGATACTCCCAAGGTAAAGCCTACACTTTTATTTATGTTAAGAAATGAGATCAGTAGAGGGGATTGTCAGACATGATCTGTTAAGTTGTTGACAAGGTGAATTTAGTTGCTATATTAGGATATTGTATAATGTGCTTCTAATGTTAGGATGTCTATGATTTGGTTTGCACTACTAGAGAGATGATGACTGAGTTTTTAAAATCTTTTTGAGTCCCTGCTGTTTTCAAACCTCTTTCAGAGAGACTGCCTGTTGGTTTTGCTTGAGGACAAGCAAAAGGGTAAGTCTGGGGGAGTTGATATACCATGATTTTGACCCACTTTTACCCATGGTATATAAGCGGTTTTACATATATTTACTATGAAATAGGGTCTATTTAGAGTATTTACAGGTTCAGGTACGACTTGGAGAAATATGGTGATTTTGGTGTGTTTTGGAGCCATTAAGTGCAGAACTGCGCAGACGCGTCAGATGTTTAGATTTGGATGGAGACCTTCCCGTGGTGCGATTGAGCTGATCTTTGGACACAAGATGGATCTTTGAGTTAGCTTTCCAATGCCACCAGTTTTAGGTCAATCCATCGGTTAGATCAGAGGTTATGCCCATTTTACTGAAGAGTGGTCAGTCTGCCTCGCGAGAGAAGGTTGTCGAAAAGATGAATGTATATCGATCGATGGGAAATCACCGATATCGATCGATATGAATGTCAGGACGTGGGATTACTATGTTTCATGACCGCCAGAAGCCCTAAAGCAATCCAAATTAATATACTACCCTTGGACGACCAGAAACCCTATTTATGTTATTCTAAGCCATTGTTGACGGCTACGCTTTCTTTACACCTTTTTAATTCATTTTTCTAAGTGAGGAGAGAAGGGAGGAACTCCTATCAGATTCCTCCTGGAATTCCATTGGTTTTGGTTTTTTATCTATTGCAATTTTATATCTATTCATCTATGATTTCTCTTACTACTATCATGTCTGAATAGATCTACCTGTTAGGTTTAGGGTTCAGATAGGTTATGTGGGTTCATCCTGACACTATTCAACGCGATAATTGTCATTATGTTTCACAAGTCTTTGGGAAAGAAGTGGAGAAATTGGAAGAAGCAGAAACGAACCAATGGAGGTTCTCAGTTACCATTAACTCTTTACTTCTCAGATTTTTTTAGGAAATCCAGATTGCGCAGTAGATGCTTTTCACAACCATTTGCAAAGCTTAGAGCACTACTTATTGCTGAGATGATAGACAAAGGAGGAAGAGTCTTTGGAGGAAGCTTTCACACAAGAATGATAAAGCTTCAAAGATTGGACATTGAGACTTGTTTTGGAGCATGTTCTCATTCTCAGCCGGACTAAATCAGATCTCCAAAGTCAAGCTAAATGACTATAACAAAGCGCTGAGTGGGAGGCAACCCACTGTTAGGTATGTTTTTAATTTGATTTATTTTCCTATGTTACTGATTTAAGTGTTTTTATTAAGTTGCAGGAAAAAAAAAAAAACAAAAAAGAGAGAGATGAACAGTAACGACGATACTGTAGCAACGCACTGTAGCACGACCATCGAGCGACACTATAGAAACAACATCGGTCGATACTGTAGCATGAAAATCGATCGATACTGTAGCGAGTCACTGTAGCAGGATCACTGTTCATCGAAAAAAAATTATTACTTTAGTTAATTAATTTTATTAGTTATTTATTACTAATTTTTAGACTTTTAGTATTTTATCTATGTTAGGTTATAAGAGAAAATCCAAGGAAGAAGGGTTGATATACCAAGAATCGACGATGACTACGTAGCATCGGTCGACAGAGCTTCATTAGCATCGGTCGATCGCCACTTAACTGTGTTTATCGATAGAGCATCAAGAGTATCGATCGGCACTTAACTGTGTTGGTCTACATTCATATCAACGTCAGGTATAACGTTTCTCCTTGTTGAATATTGTCCTTATGATTTATTCTCCACCGATCTTAAACTGTATAACATTGGTCACAATGTTACTTAAGTCTAGGGGAGGTCGTACTAATATTATGATTTAGTTAGTTGTTTAGAATAGGGACCCGAGTAGACGATTGCCAAGATAATCGACCGATTAGAACAAATTGATATCGATCGACAGTACATCACTTGCATCGACCGATGGTAACACTTTTCCATTGATCAACACTTCATCTGGTCAGGTATATCGTTCTAACTTGTTAAATTGCGTACTTATGATTTATGTACACACCAAACTCCGACTAAATATACACTGGTCACAGTGTTATTTAAGTCTGGGGGAGGTTCTACTGATATTGTGTTTTAGTTTTGAAAAAAAAAATACAGATCTAAGTAGACGGTTGATCAGCACATCGACCGATGAGACCTTGTCGATATCGATCGACATCACCTCATATCCACAGATCGATTGTCTCTTCATTGTGTCGAATGTATGTTAGCCATCGACCAATGCGACCACGTCGATACCACTCGACAACACTTCATCAACATCGATCGATTGTAACTTCATTGTATCGATCGACACTAAGCAGGTTATCGTTCTTACTTGTTAAATTTCGTACTTCTGCTTTATTATTTTTATCTTACCACCGACTGTGTTACACTGGGGACAGTGTAATTTAAGTCTGGGGGGGGGGGGATTACTAACATTTATCTACTTTATGAGTCTTATTTAAAAATGTTTTCAAAAAGTTTTTATTGAGTCAAGAAGGGGATAATGATCTAATTCGATTTATTACTTGTCATCTAACCACTCTTTAGACCAATCTTAGATTTACTGACTACAGAAGTACTAGAGATACTAAAGTGGATCAACTTGTCAACTATGTTTGCACTTGCTGAGAATGTTTGAAGGAACCAAAGCTGATCTCCAACCTAATTGAGCTCAACTTTGCTTGTCTTGGGGCTTGGTATACAAGGGATCAGAATCCTCATGCAAGTCTGGAAGGTAATAGTCTGTGTGCTTCTGATTCTCTTCCTTCTCTCTCTTCGGCATCCTAAGGAAAGAAATAATAAATTTGTATAAAGATGTGATATGATTTCTTGAGGAGTAGAGGGGTAGGAGTGATTCCTGCGACCCCATTATTCGCTTATTCGAAAGATATGTGTTACTAAGTCAATGAGATGATACAAAGATGACCTTTGTGGCAATCAGTGTTCATTAAAATTTGAAACTATGAGGAACCAGAGAAGAGAGATAAAAAGGGGGGGGGGGGGGAGAAAGGAATCAGAGAAGACTGCCTGTGTGTTCTGAAACTTGCTTGAGTTGAGTCCATGTGTTCTTTGATCGATACTCCCAAGGTAAAGCCTACACTTTTATTTATGTTAAGAAATGAGATCAGTAGAGGGGATTGTCAGACATGATCTGTTAAGTTGTTGACAAGGTGAATTTAGTTGCTATATTAGGATATTGTATAATGTGCTTCTAATGTTAGGATGTCTATGATTTGGTTTGCACTACTAGAGAGATGATGACTGAGTTTTTAAAATCTTTTTGAGTCCCTGCTGTTTTCAAACCTCTTTCAGAGAGACTGCCTGTTGGTTTTGCTTGAGGACAAGCAAAAGGGTAAGTCTGGGGGAGTTGATATACCATGATTTTGACCCACTTTTACCCATGGTATATAAGCGGTTTTACATATATTTACTATGAAATAGGGTCTATTTAGAGTATTTACAGGTTCAGGTACGACTTGGAGAAATATGGTGATTTTGGTGTCTTTTGGAGCCATTAAGTGCAGAACTGCGCAGACGCGTCAGATGTTTAGATATGGATGGAGACCTTCCCGTGGTGCGATTGAGCTGATCTTTGGACACAAGATGGATCTTTGAGTTAGCTTTCCAATGCCACAAGTTTTAGGTCAATCCATTGGTTAGATCAGAAGTTATGCCCATTTTACTGAAGAGTGGTCAGTCTGTCTCGCGAGAGAAGGCTGTCGAGAAGATGAATGTATATCGATCGATGAGAAATCACCGATATCGATCGATGGGAAATCACCGATATCGATCGATGTGAATGTCAGGACGTGGGATTACTATTTTTCTTGACCGCCAGAAGCCTTAAAGCAATCTAAATTACCATAATACCCTTGGACGACCAGAAACCCTATTTATGTTATTCTAAGCCATTGTTGACGGCTACGCTTTCTTTACACCTTTTTAATTCATTGTTCTAAGTGAGGAGAGAAGGGAGGAACTCCTATCAGATTCCTCCTAGAACTCCATTGGTTTTGGTTTATATCTATTGCAATTTTATATCTATTCATCTATGATTTCTCTTACTACTATCATGTCTGAATAGATCCACCTGTTAGGTTTAGGGTTCAGATAGGTTATGTGGGATTAGCACCAAATATAGAATTGCTAAGTTATGGTATTCATCATTGAAGATTGTTCTTATTGCTTGTTCTTGAGTAATTAATTTAAACTTGATCTCAGATTTATTAGGCACAAGTGAGAGCTTGGCTTCTTATCTGACATGTCTTCCTTGAGCTAGAATTGCTAGATATATATGAGAATTTGATCTAGAAACTCTGGTGAACATATAATCAACTCGCGTTAAGCGCTTACTAGAAGCGTATCGATCGATTCTCCTATAGAGATATCGATCGACGCGACGAAGGGCGTATCGGTCGATACTCTTATAGAGACATCGATCGACGCTTTCTAAGATTCGACATCGAGAGTTGAAGGTCTTGGATCTAGTAATAGATAAGCTACACATCGAGAGATGATTGGTTATTCTAGTAGTTGAGTTCTATAATATCATGCTTTAGTCTCTATATCATTATAATCCTGATTTCCTGAATAGAAACCCTAGATCTATCAATCATCCTTCCATTAAACAAATTCTTGCCAAGCTGAACAATTATATTGTTCAACTTGTTTACTGCTTATTTAATTACTTGTCTATTTACTGCATTAAAACATATTAGCCTAGCTTAATCATATAACTATTAGATCTATTAGATTCCTTAGCTCCCTGTGGATTCGATCCCTAAGTACTATAACTGAACCTCTTATTTGAGAGAGTAATTCACTCTTTAGGGTAATTTGAGTGATATTAAAGTTTTACGATTAAATCTTAGTTGGTTTTCTCGTAAAGTTTATCGTGTAAAACAAGAACGATCGACTTTAACATAAGTTTTTTAAGCTATACGACTTGTTTTGCTTTCGACGCTTGTTTTATGGAAAGTCCGCGTACGATAAATATTTTTAGCCGTTGATTTCGAGATAACCGTTTTTGGCCCCAACAGTTAGCCCCCAGCCTGTAAGGCGCGGAGACGATCTTGCGGGCGGAAGATTATGAGTTGGAAATCGAAATTTTTGGCTAAGAGTATTTCATTGCGGAAATCCACATCACCTTTGATTGGCGATCTCGAACGTGACGTCGGGAAGACCGTGAGTTCGTTGCTCAATGTGAAGAAAGAGAAGAACATATGTCCTCGAAAGTCCGTCGTCTTCAACAGAAGATTAAGAGTCTTGAGGAGACGGGGACTCGCAACTTCGACTCGATTCTCGCTGGTCTGAAATCCGTGTGCACCCTTGTCCTGGATTCAGAGGGTTCGGAAGACCAGGACCACGCGGTCAAGGATCGCGAAGCCGGCGCATACGAGACATGCAGCAGTGGTGCGACCAATGGAGGCGACGGTGAGACCGTTCCTTCTTTGGGTGAGTTTTGAGGATGAAGGTGATGCTCCGGGGAGCGTCTAGGTTTATCAATCCCTTTAGGGATTTTTTATTTTGATTGTGTTTCGGCCGTTTAAGAGGCGATGATGTGTATTTGCGGGACTGGCCGTTGGTGGCTTCGAATCCCGGCCTTTTTCAGGGCATCTGTTGAACTCTGGGGCTCACTCTTTATAAAATATTAATGTTACGTTTTCAGAACTTCTGTCTATCGAAGTTAGAGGGACAGGGTGTGAGTTGTCGTCTCATTCCTGCCTCCCTGATGATCACCGTATCCGTAGTTTGTACAAAGCGAGATTTTCCTGCGGTTTACGATTTAGCAAAAATTCGTGGAAACATACAAACTTGAGTGAAGAGACAAGTTTTGAGATCTTGCGTCGTTGACGCTTTGCCTATGAGATGTTAAGATACCAGCAAGGCTGGGTTTAGGGCAAGACCTAGGTTTACTCTCAGACTGAGGCTGTGCGATGACAAATCGGCTTTCTTTTGCCTGTTTGTGATCTTAACCTGATTCGTACCGTTTTAAAATCCGCGAAGTGGTATCGGCATATATGATTTGTCTGGGCACGAATCAAGCTACTTCCTTTACGAAGTGCTGAACCAAATTTGGATTTTTTGTATAGCGCGCTATGGGATCCTTGTCGGATGTAAAAGACCCTACCCTTAGGTGGCTTGTGTGTTTAGGACGTTAGAGTTCGTTTGTTGTGATCAGCAACAACGATATGATGCCGTTTAGAAGGCGTATGAAGGTTTTAATCGAAAAACCAATGTTCAGGCACGAAACGACGTCTCGCAGTGCTTTGAAGTTTGTTTTTCTTATGCCATAAAGGACTACGGGCTATTAGAAATCGCGGAATGTTTCCGGGCGATAGTTTATGATTAATTTGGTGGATACTGGATCCATTGTTGAGGCCGTTTAGCGATTGGCGAGTTTGTTTGTGAAGAGTTTCGAAAATTTGGTTTCTGTGTTTGTAAAGAGTTTCGAAAATCCGGTTTCTTCAAAAAACGTGGGATTATACAAGCATACACATTTCAAATGTGTACGAGTTAATTCCCCTTGTGCCGCATTTCAAATGTTCGCGGGCTTGGAGATGTTTTGCGTGTCATTAGTCAGAAACTGTTGTTTCAGTTTGGACGTGCAAGTTATAAAATTTTGATCGAGGAATTAGGACCAGGGGTTGCGTATATTTGACCCAAGGAGAAGCGTCTACCTTCGCTTTGCTTCGTGAAGTGTTGGCCTTCCGGGATTTTAAGGATGACTCGTATAACTCTTGGAGCTTTGTCACGAGTGTTTCTTTTCATGCTTTGTTTACGGGGTGTATAGAACTTAATTAGTCGATGTTAAGTTCAAATTTTTGCGTTAACCGTATGGCTGTTATGACTTATTTTATTACGAGAAATTTATCGCATGATTTCCGCTTTTGGGCTATGCGACAGAGTTGCTCGCGTAATGGTCACTTGGCGTTTTATGACAAATCGTGGATTATCGTTTGGCCCTTAAGTGATTGGAGCGGCGATCGTTCAGCTGTTTTGTCTTGGCGTGAAGGCTGTGTTCAGCCGTTTAACCAAGGAGTTGGTAAACGATCAGACCACGATCCTTTCGCATTAAGGTCATATTGGTTCACGATTGTCCTTAATGGTGATGCCGGACTTTATGGAAAGACGTAGTTGGCCGAGGGCCGAATAGAGTTCGTCGAGATAGACATGCCAATCATAGCGGAGTTTTCCGAGTTATGGGTCATGGCTTTTTGAAACGATTTTCCACTTTAGGTTTCAGTTATACGATAGATGCTTCGTATAAAGTTTCCTTTGGTCGCATGAAAATTGTTTAATTTTATCCGAGGAAATAAAGTTTAAGGAATCGACGAAGAACACGTTCGGATTCAGTTTTGGGTTATTTCCCGCTTCGACGTAATTTTTCCGTATTGCGATGTTGTTTTGCATGAGACCGATCTTGGTTTCCTAATGCTGTTTTTGTGTAACATGTTCTTGTTATACGAAAGTAATGGATGATCGATTTCATGAAGATAGAAAATCGTAGATAGTCAAAGTAGCCTTGTTTCCGTGGTTTACACGGGAAACGTTTCCGCTTTGATTTTGTTTTTTTTCTGGCGAAAGTTGCTTCGTGTTACTCATGAAGTTTTACCGAAGGTTATTTCGTTAATTTTGTAGTTCACCGTCGTGCCATTAGTCTCACGGAAGCGGAAAGAGTATGCCAAGAATGCGCGGCGATCGTTTCTCGGTCTTTCGAGAGATTAGATCGGTTTGCGCGTTCTGCCTAGACAGCCAAGGAGCAATAGAACGAAACTGGAAGAAAATGCCTAAGACTTAGCTTGCTAGATTATCCACCTAGGTTCTAAGTTCCCTAAATTTTACGGCAGTTTACAAGACGTTCCCATTCCTTTCCTACGAAAAAATTAAAACCTTGATAAATTTTCTAAGTCGGACGTACCTTAGTCTCATTGATTACTCGAGATTGCCTCATGTCCGTTCCACTTTGTCTTCTAACGTTTCATTGTCAAAGGTCTTCGAAAAGTCTGACACTGAATCGAGAATCGATTTTTGATGAAACCCGAAGGAACAGTGCAGAATCGTTGCAGAATCGTTGAAGCAAAGGGAGGAGAAGTAGGCGAAACTCGAAGAATGCTAAAGTGGGTAGACAAGTGAAAACGAATGGCAAGATGTCACTTGAGTGGGGCTTCTTGTTTCGTCAAGCTATGAGCGAACTGGTCAGGTCAAGAAGCTTACGATCTTGTTATACTTCACGAATGATATTTCGTAAAATATTGCCGAGCTTTTATTTTACGAGTGTTATTCAACAAAATGTAGTCGAGTTAATTTTACGGAAATTATCTCGTAAAATTAGTTTGGATAATATTTGGGTCAATCTTTACGAGGATTGGCCGTGCTTGACGAATGTTTTGTTGCCCGGCGACCAGCGCAGCACGGGCGCGTTAGCCGCCCAGCGCCTAGAGGCAGCACGGGCGTGCTAGCCGCCCGGTGCCTAGGGACAGCACGGGCGTGCTAGCAGCCCGGCGCCTAGGGACAGCACGGGCGTGCTAGCCGCCCGGCGCCTAGGGACAGCACGGGCGTGCTAGCCGCCCGACGCCTAGGGACAGCACGGGCGTGCTAGCCGCCCGGCGCCTAGGGACAGCACGGGCGTGCTAGCCGCCTGGCGCCTAGGGACAGCATGGGCGTGCCAGCCGCCCGGCGTCTAGGGACAGCACGGGCGTGCTAGCCGCCCGGGACTGTGTTTCCTCGCGGGACCTGCCTGTTTTTCTAAATTTTTTAAAGGTTTCTCGATTGACACTTAGTCTCTCGAGGTTTCTTTAATTGTTTTTCCGAGACTTTTGGACATCGATTTCATCATGATCCCAGCAAGGAATTGTTTCTTAGAACGTTGTTGACCTTTTATTTTACGAGAGTTATTTTGCAAAATGTTGTCGAGTTAATTTTACGGAAACTGTTTTGTAAAATGTTGTTGAGTTTAATCATGCAAAAGGTGTCTCGTGAAATATTTTCGAGGATTTATTTCACGAAATTTGTTCCGTAAAATGTTATCGAATTTTAACATAAGAAACGCTGATTGGTAACCCGATCAATCGTGCTTTCTGTTTCACGAGTAATTTGGGGTTTCTTCGCGATTTCCAGGAGAACAAGTCTTGCTTTTCTAGGAATCCCCCAAACTCAGTAATTAGACCGTCATATTTCACTTGGGCTCGATCCTACTCTAAAATCGTATGTGGGCCGTTTAGCCGCGATTCGGGTCTCTTTTGGGCCGTCTTGGGACTTAGACGTTTTTACGATTTTTCTTTAGAAAAAGCCGTTGATGTGAAGCTGGTTTTTCCGAAAGGATTTCAATTCCCCTTATAGTTAAGGCAACTGGTGTTCAAGCTAACCATAGCTGTTTTATACGGCAGGCAGAAATCCGTCTCGACTACCAAGTCTTTTCATGAATTTTCCCGAACGAGGAGGGTTGTGTCCATGGACCCGAGGACCGTGTTGCAGGAACTTGGACGGGGTGCATGGTTGATAGGACCCGAACTTGGTCGGGATGGTCCGTTCTCGGGACGTTTGTCCGTAGGATGATAATCTTAGATAACCGTTTGCATAAGCGTTGGTTGTAGGAGAAGTCACTGCTGAAGTTGTTTTACCAGCGTCGATGTGAGCTGCGAGTTTGTCTTTCATATTTCCAGACATTGCTTTGATCAAGCGTTTTGCAGCCGTAAGAGTAAGAGTAATCCGTCCTTACCTCTTTATAGCGCCTAACTGTGGGAACCGAAATTCGCACTATCGATTTTGATAAGTAAAATACGGAGGAAAGCCAAGTTAACCCAACTTTCCATGAAGGTCCGGATTCTCTGCGACAGCCAACAACAAGTGACCGAAAAGGTGCGGAAAATATGGAAAGATAACAAAAGACGAAAATCGTACAAAAATGGTTTTGTTAAGAGTTGGGACTGGACCTTAAGAAAGGCTGCCTACGTACCCCTTTCGAGGATCAAGTCTGACGTAGTTCAGTTAGAAAGATTTGTACAAGAGATCGAACTTCCTGGCGGAGTTCGTCTAGTACGAGTGTTTGTCATAGAAACGGGCGTGTCGAGAATAATGCCTAGGGTTTCTATGTGCGGAACTCTGAGTAAGGGGATTGTTAGATTCTTGCGAAGGAACAGAAGTCGGCGGACAAGATGAAGGTAGAACGGGAGGCGGCCAGATGTCCTAGGTCATGCCTTGCTAGTCTGACCACCTAAGTTCTATGTTCCCTCAGTCTAAAATCTCGGATCTGCTCTTTAAGTCTCTCTAGGATTTTTTGTGCTCTGCCTTTCCTTCTCACCCAAAGCTTCTTTATATACTTCTTCTTATGACGGTCTATTCTCCTTTTGGGCCGCGAAGCAGGCTTTTTCCATTTTCGTCGGCCTTCATGTTTATCGGGAAACTTGACATTTATCTTCGGGAAACTTGACATTTATCCTTCTGGAAATTTAGCATTTATCTTGTTATGTAAAGATAAACGTAAATCGTCGTATCTATCTCAGATAATCGTAAGCGGACTGTCCGATCGCGTTTTGGTCCCTTTCGGGCCGTCTCTAGGACTTCTGTTGTTTTCTACGATTTCTTCGGAAGATCTTCAATCCTTCGTAGAGTTGAGATGAGTGGTGTCTAAAGATAACCATCACTGTATCGCACGAAGAATTTAAGATCTTCCTTCCGAAGTGTTTCCGACGATCTTAGTTGTGGGAACCGAAATTCGCACTGTCGATTTTAGTTAAATAAATCGGAGGAAAACTAAGTAAACTTAGTTTTCCCTGAAGGCTCGGATTCTCTGCGACAACCAAACGAAATTAATAGAATGAAGCAACGTAGCGAAAAAATTGCACTAAGGCGTTTTATTAAATAGATGATAAGTTGAATACAATATTCTTCCGAAAAAGGGAAGTAGAGAAACGCTGAAGCGGAAAACGACGGAAATACATGAGACAAAACGTTAGCAGGAATCCTCCACGTCCCTAGATTTCGGGTTTGCTCTCTCTCTCAATGATTTTCACTCTGCCCTTCTTCCTCTCCCAAAGCTCCTTTATATACTCCTTCTTATGACGGTCTATTCTCCTCCTGGGCCGCAAGGCGGGCTTTCTTCCATTTTCGTCGGCCTCCATGTTTATCGGGAAACTTGACATTTATCATTTCAGAAATTTAGCATTTATCTTGTTACGTAAAGACAAACGTGAATCGTCGTATCTATCTTAGATAATCGTAAATGGATTGTCCGATCGCATTTGGTCCCTTTCGGGCCGTTTCTAGGACTTCCGTTGTTTTCTACGATTTCTTCGGAAGATCTTCACTCCTTCGTAGAGTTGAGATGAGTGGTGTCTTAAGATAACCGTCACTGTTTCGTACGAAGAATTTAAGATCTTTCTACCCGTTGATGTCTTACAAGTTCCCGAAGTGTTTCCGACGGTCTTAGCTTGGAGTAAGAACGGGAGTTTCGTACGCGGAATCTCAATGATTCGTTCCGCGAGGACTTGGGAAAGACTCAAAGTACAGACTTTTGACGGCCGGGGCCCAGAACTTATGCACGGAAACTTGTCGTCCGAAGACCCGAGCCAACACGGGGCTAGCCGCCCGGCGGCCATGGCAAGCACGGGCGCTAGCCGGCGGCGGCTACGAACAGCACGGGGGCTAGCCGCCCGGCGACCACGGTCAGCACGGGCGCTAGCCGCCGGCGGCTACGGCCAGCACGGGGGCTAGCCACCCGGCGGCCACGGCCAGCACGGGTGCTAGCCGCCGCCGGCCACGGCCAGCACGGGGGCTAGCCGTCCGACGGCCACGGCCAGCACGGGCGCTAGCCGCCGGCGGCCACGGCCAGCCCGGGGCTAGCCGCCCGGCGGCCACGGCCAGCACGGGCGCTAGCCGCTGGCGGCTACAGCCAAGGTCGGGGTCGGTTGCTCAGTTCCTTCGGTTTACGGGTGTTCGTGTTCGTTTTTCGGAGGGTTTTTTCGTATGACAAATAGACTTAGCCGTTGATTTCGAGATAACCATTTTTGCGTGCGGAAGATCTTAAGTTTGAAAATCGAAATTTTCGGCTATGAATATTTTATTCCGAAAAGTTGTACCATCTTTGATTTCTTATAAGTAGTACCCCATCTCCCTCTCATTTCTTAGTCACTCTTCTCTTCTCAAATTTCAGAAAATATGGCTTCCTCTCTAAATGAAAAGAAAGATTCCGATGTCGAAATGAGTGAAGCTAACCAAGCCTCGCCGGCGCAGGATGCTCCTGCCCTTACGCAGACATTTGTCGAGGGGTTCAGTTCTTTTCAGGACAAGATGGAGCGACGCCGTGCCGAGATGGAGTCTAGCGTGGCGGGTCCTAGTGCTACTTCCATTCCGACTTCTTTGGCTCCGACTCTTGGATCTGATGTCGCTTTAACTCCGGATCCCGCGGTTCTGGCTCTTGGACCCGACGTTACTCCAGTCCCGATCTCTACAATTCCAGCCCCTGGATCCGATGTCCTTTTGCCTGCTGGAGAAATTGCCGTTCCGGAGCAAGCACCCAATGTCCAGGCTCGCCCCGAGGGCTCCCCTTTCGCGCCGATAGTGGTTTCGGAGGATGCGGTGGAAGTCATGCCTCCCCCTCCAGAAAAGAAGAGGGAGATTGTCTTGGGACTTCCCGCGTCCAACGCTGCTCCGTCATCGAGGGGACGTTCAAGAGCTGGGGCTGCCGGATCAGCAAAGAGGAAAAGGTGTACTAAGGGCGAGGAAGGCGAGGTTTCGGCGAAACTATCGCAACATCGCTCCAAGGTATTTCGTGAAACCCCCTTTCTTTTGTTGACTCCTTGATTCTCACCTTCTCTCGTGTGATCAGTTTGTGTCGTTGATCGACAGGATGCTTGGCGATTGCAGACTGGAGGTCACACGTTTGTCCAAGGAGCTGGATTCGTCGCGGGAAACTTTGAAGCGCACCGAGGCTGTGCTTAAGTCGATTGAGAGCACTCATGCTGCCCAGACGTCAACGCTCGAAGCTAGGATCAGCGATCTCAAGCGTGATCTAGGAAAGACTGTGAGCTCGCTGCTCAAGGCGAAGGAATAGAAGAAGAGCAAGTCCTCGGAAGTTCGATGTCTCAAGAGGCGGATTCAGCACTTCGAGGAGATGGGAGCTTGCACTGCGACGGAGCTTGCCGGCCCGTCATCCTCGGGTACCCTGGTCCCGAGTTCGGAAATTCCAGATGTTCAGGATGCTGGAATCATTGCGGACAAGGGCGGTGAGGAGGTCGGCGAGGGCGTTGGCGAGGCTGTTCCTGCTTCGGGTGAGTCGGAGAATGAAGGCGGTGTTCCGGAGGACGCCTAGGTTGATCAATCCCTAAGGGGATTTTTATTTTGATTGTATTACGGCTGTTGGTTGGCCATTATGTATGATTTCGGGACTGGCCGTTGGTGGCTTTGAATCCCTGCCCTTTTTAGGGCGTTGTATTAAACTCGCGGTATGCGTTTATAAAATATTTTGCGTTTTAGAACTTCTGTTTGTCGAAGTTAGAGGGGCAGGATGTGAGTTGTCGTCTCATTCCTACCTCCTTGATGATCACCGTATCCGTAGTTTGTACAAAGCGAGATTTTCTTGCGGTTTACGATTTACGCGAAAATTCGTGGAAACGTATGGACTTGAGTGAAGAGACAGGTTTTGGGATCTCGCGTCGTTGACGCTTTGCCTATGAGATGTTTAAGATACCAGCAAGGCTGGGTTTAGGGCAAGACCTTGGTTTACTTTCAGACTAAGGCTGTGCGATGACAAGTCGGCTTTCGTTTTGCCTGTTCGTGATTTTAACTTGACTCGTACCGTTTTAAAATCTGCGAAGTGGTATCGGCTTATATGATCTGTCTGGGCACGAATCGAGCTACTTCCTTTACGAAGTGCTGAACCAAATTTGGATTTTTTGTATAGCGCGCTATGGGATCCTTGTCGGATGTAAAAGATCCTACCCTTAGGTGGCTTGTCTGTTTAGGACGTTAGAGTTCGTTTGTTGTGATCAGCAACAACGATATGATGCCGTTTAGAAGGCATATGAAAGTTTTAATCGAAAAACGGATGTTCGGGCACGAAGCGACATCTCGCAGTGCTTTGAAGTTTGTTTTTCTTATGCCATAAAGGACTATGGGCTTTTAGAAATCACGGAATGTTTCCGGGCGATAGTTTATGGTTTGTTTGGTGGATACTGGATCCATTGTTAAGGCCGTTAGGCGAATTGGTTTTGGAAAGTTTTCGAAAGTTCGGTTTTTTCCAAAAATTGTGGGAGTGTACGCACCCCACTCCCCCCCTTTTAAATCGGGGGGGGGGGGGATAGCTGAACCCACCGGTTGGCGAGTTGCCTACGTACCTCTTTCGAGGATCAAGCCATCTCGTAGATCTGTTGTCCACGTTTACGTTCTAGTGGTAGTATTTCTTGAGATGCATCGCATTCCAAGTTCTCGGGATTTTTACGTCTTGCATGTTTGCGATTTGATACGAACCTGGTCGGACGACTTTTATGATTTTGTATGGTCCTTCCCAGTTCACCCCCAGTTTTCCTACGTTTCGTTCGGCAGTATTTTGGAAGACTTTTCGCAAAACCAGATAACCCTCTTCGAATCTTCGATGGCGTACGTTCGCGTTGTAGTATTTTGCGGTGGGCTGCTGGTAATTTTGAATCCGGATGAGGGCTTGGTCACGACGCCCGTTGATGAGGTCAAGATTATCCAGCAGCATGACATTGTTCAGGTCTTCCCGTTCGGGAAGAAATCTCCCCCGTACGCCGGGGAATTCTACTTCTGCCGGAATCATGCATTCTGCTCCGTAAACGAGAGCGAACGAAGTTTCCCCCGTTGCTCGTCTTGGAGTGGTTCGATGAAACCAAAGGACCCTTTCGAGTTCTTCTGCCCATCGTCCCTTTTTGGCTTCCAAGCGTTTTTTCAATCCGTCTAGGACGGTTTTGTTTATGGTTTCAGCCTGTCCGTTGCACTGCGGGTATCTGGGAGTAGACTTGTTAAGTCGTATTTTTCATTTTTCGCAGAACGCCTCGAATCGTGTGGAAATAAACTGAGACCCGTTGTCCGTTACGATTTCGTATGGGACACCGTGTCTGGTTATGATGTTTTTCCAGATGAAGTTCTCGACTTGCACGTCTTTGATACTTGCGTAGGATTCTGCTTCCACCCATTTCGAAAAGAAATCTGTGAGGACCAGCAGGAAACGTTTTTGTTTCGATTTGTGTAGCGGTCCGACGATGTCCATTGACCATCGCATGAAAGGGTACGGAGATGAGATAGAGGAGAGGATTCCGGCGGGCTGATGAATTGTCGGAGCGTGCCGCTGACACTTCTCGCATTTCCGAGCGAACTTCTCGCAATCCTTTACCATAGTTGGCCAGTAGAATCCGTGGCGTTTTATTTTTGTTGCGAGAGACCTTCCGCCGAAGTGGTTTCCGCACGATCCGGAATGAACCTTTTCCATGATTTTTCTCGCCTTTTCTCCCTCCGCGCAAGTCATGAGAGGTCCGGAGAATCGCCATTTGTAGATTTCGCCTTCAACGGTTACGTATCGTGCTGCCTGAATTTTTATTTTCCGGGCTGCCCATTTCTCCGCGGGTAGGGTACAATCTACGATGTAGGCTTTGATAGGTTCTAGCCAGGGAATGTCGCAGCCATAATCTGTTTGGTCTGCATCGTCTTCCGGCTGTT
>JABCMI010000104.1:600000-868762 GCA_026261945.1 Hirschfeldia incana
GATAACACTACATACGTTTTGTGTACATGTGTACAACCTTGGATTTATTTGCTTTGTGTACAAGTTTACAACCCACAAAGCTGTGTACAACCCACAAACTACCTAGCATCTAGTGAAATTACAGCATATAAACACTGAATAGTCATGTTAAATAGTAAACAGAATAACAGTCTTAAGATTTGTGCCTTGAATTCTTCCAAAATATGGATAAGGTCACATCTTTGAATGAGGTCTCACATTAATTTTAAGAACCATGAATCCTCTTTCAAAAATGACCATCCCATAACCAAACATGTATGATCAAATCTTGATCCACAAAAAAACAGAGTTTTGCTATGAAGTTAGAAAAGCTTGTATCTTTTCCTTATTCACGACTAACACACAATCATCATTCTTTACTACCCATAAGCTGTTGTGACAAAGACAAGCCTATATCTCGTTGAATCTTTGATAACATGAGCGGAAACTTCCAAATTTTATATGCTTTTCCTTTATTTTTCCACTCTCATTTTCTCCTCTTGTTTTCTCTCGCTTTTCCTCTCAGTTTCACGATTACAGGGAGAGAGAGAGTTGCTGTCAAAATGAACAATATCTTTTAATGTGTGGCTGAGACTACACCAATTAAATAATGTGTGCTTTGTATGATAACTAATAATATAATAAACTAATAATTTCTATTTTCTTTTCATATTCAACAAACACGTGACAAAAAAAAGAAGTGGTTTAACTAGTAAAAATGAATTTAGTTGGAGGTTTTTTAGACTTTACAATCTCAGAAACTACCTCAGTAGCTTAAATGTACCTAGAGTGTTATTAAAACTTAAAAAGTGAACCTAAGTGTAAAACACTCTAAAAAGAATGAAGAAGAAGCTTGGAGCGCAAGAAACAAAAGAAGAAGAGGAAGAAGCATGAAGAGCAAGAAAGGAAGAAGAACAAGAACTCAAGGCAGAAGACTTGGTTGTGTAACTAGAAGTTACTCAACAAGAATAATAAATGTCTTTTTATTTAGTTGAGTCAACATAGAAGAGTGAAGTGTTGGTTTAAGTCTAGCTAGATAGGATAGGAGTTGTTAGTAGAGGTAAGGTGTGTGTAGTAGTAGTTAGTGAGAAAACTACTACAATTATGTGTTTGTGTTGATGTAAGAAAAGATATCCAATTCTAATAAGAAAAAGAGTTTTAGAAAGAACAATGTAGACATACAAAAATAAACTCTCTTCTCTCTCTACAAGACCAATGACAAACGTGAGAAAGTAAAGAGAGTGTGTGTGTGTGTGTGCTTGTGTTGATTAAACACAAGTAAAGAAACAAGAGCGAGAACGTCAACAAAAACAACTACAATAAGACGTTTACAAGTCATGAGTCAAGATCAACATTATTATTAGACACAAAGCAGTAAAAAATGAACCAACATAATAAGTGGGTAGCTTTATAGAGCCAATTCCATCAAACCAACAGGAAAGAAACATAACAAACGTACAAATTGCTAAATGTTGTATCTGATCACCACCAGCAAGTTCAATCAACGTTTTGAAGGATCAATAACTTGAACCATGAAAAAAATCATTCCACTCTTGTCTTCTCGCACCGTGAATAGAAATGGATGGTCAGCAACGAAATCTGAATCTTCGCAACACAAGTACCTTGAGACGACGGCAACAGAAACAGCTGCAGCTTCAGTTCCCTCTTCATCCACGGCAACAGAAACAGCTGCAGCTTCAGTTCCCTCTTCATCCACCTCAATGCAAGCTTTATGAAGTACGTTTGATACATATAGCTTCTCACCAACGGTTGGTGAATCAACCATCTCGGTTAGGCCACCTCCACGAGTACAAAAGGGTAAAGTCAAGCCCATATACTTCAAAACATCTGAAGCTTCAAACTCGAAAGAGAACTTAAACTTTGGAATGCTATAAACACCCACTTCTGTTTGGTGGTTTGGTATATGTTTATCAATTAATCCTGTCTCGGAGCCTAATTTCTCAACCAGAGCAGGTAAACCGTCTTTGTCATCAGGGAGATAAATGTACATAGAGAATTGACGTTGATCCTCTACATAAGGAAGGCACAAAACTTGGAAATCATCATATTCTATTAGGTATTGGTCCTTCTAACAGGTCATGAAGGGCACTTCACAGAGGTACCAGCAAGAAGGTGAAAATATTTATCTTTTGTCAACTTTGCATCAATTTTTTTGCTCTAAGCTCCTTTGAAGTACACTGCATTTGCAAATATGAGAGTGCTTTCTCGGATGGTCTCGATAAAATCGTGAGAAAGAATCTGCTCTATGAGTCCATTGGTGTGGACTCTCGCCCATGTATTCGCTTCATCAATCACTTCAGCAGGCTTCAAAACAAGCATTTTTTTTATTATTCCTATATATATCATTCAATAAATTCAATTATATATAATACACACATGGAGGAAATTGAACTGGTACTCCTACAAATCTTACCAGATAAGACATCGTTTAAAACAAAGTATGTGGCGAAGCGACATGCACTAAATGAGGGACGGTTGTCCACCATAATTTTCTTAATTTCAGTGCAATAATTTTTGGTATTATCGGAAACCTTGTTCAAATGTCATTATTTTGTTAATTGTTCTTTTTTTTTGGGATCCGCCACTGTATTTGTACCTCTTTTGGTTTGTGTAACAAAAGCAAAAGCTTGGCAATTACAGAGTAATATAGGATCTATAATCCAAAAGGATCAAAACGTTAAGAAAATATGGAAAACGCTGCAACCTAGCTCATGACAATACATATAAAGATAAGAAAAATACTTGGATTTACCCCTAGAGTGAACATCTAGGTTCACCACTCAATATGATTTATTTATTTTAGATTTAATATATTTTAAAAGGAAACCAAATAATAAGAGTTTTGTGAAAATAATATTATGTTTTTAAAATAAATAAAATATATTAATAATTACGAAATTTTTTTTTTTTAATATTGATAAATCTGACATCAAATTACTAAACTCTAAACCCTAAATTCTAAACACTAAACCCTAAATCGTTGGATAAATCCCAAACCCTTGGACAAATCCTAAACTTTAAACCGTTAATCCTAAACCCTAATCAAAACCTCTAAATCCTAATCCTAAACTCTAAATCCTTAATCATAAACCATAATACTAAACCCTAAATTTTAAATACTAAACCTTAAATCTCTGGAAAAATCATAACCCTAAACCATTAATCATAAGCTATAAACCATTTTGGAATTTACGATTTAATATTAGGGTTCAATATTAAGAGTTTAGAATTTATGATTAAGGGTTTAGGATTTAGTTTCTGATATAGAATTTAGTTTATGGTTTATGATTAAGAGTTTACGGTTTAGAATTTTTCCAAGGGTTGATAATTTATCCAACGGTTTAGGGTTTAGTATTTAGAATTTAGGGTTTAGGGTTTAGGGTTTAGTATTTGTTAATGAGTTTATCAATATTATTTTTTGGTAATTATTACTATTTTTTATTTATTTTAAAAATATAATTTTATTTCACAAAATTCTTATTATTTGATTTCTTTTTCTTAAAAGATAATAAATCTAAAATGATAGATGAATAAACTCGAATCAACCTATATACTTTTTGGCCGGCTCGTTAGGAAGTCAGTTTGTCTGATTAGTTTTTGAGGAAATTTAACTTGGTTAGTCGGTTCGGTTTGAAAAAAAAAGATATCCACTAATACACTAATTGAGTTGCCAAGAATATACCTTGGATGCAAAGTCAACCTCACTACACGTAGCCTTGTAGAAATTCTCCAAAATCTCTTTAAAGGACGGCTTCAAGGAGACGGACTTGTCGATCCATGCACCATTAGCCGCTGATAAGCGTAAATCAGTTCTCCGGCCACCATCAGCGAGGGCATATAGGATCTCTGCCAATACTGAGGTGATCTGTTGACGGTGAGTTCAGGAATGAGAGAATATGTTCTTTTGAGACGGAACTAGAACCGGCTGCAATGATGCTGAGCAAAACATTGATCGACGTTGGTGAGAAGACAAGGTAGGATCCGGCAGCGACGGTAGATATGACAAGCTTTGCGAGTCTTGCCACCGCGTCGTTTTGCTTCTCCATTGACTTTCTCATGTCCATGCTTTCTTTTTTAGTTACTTACTTTTCTTTTTCAGACAAGAGAGGGTGGTGGGGGATGATTTATGTGAATCATGAATTATCAACATCCACGATATGATTTTTTAAAAAATATTTCTTACAAAAATAGTCTGAGTCAGTTAAAGTTAAAATGATATCACGTTTAAAAATTTGGTTTTGGAATATTGAACAGTCATTGACTTTCTCGACAAGATTATGTGACAAAATCTTTTATTTTATTGGTACATCAAATATTTAAATCATTATTTAAAAGTAATATGAATGTTTATACGATGATAAGATTGATAAATCAATTGAATGAACACAATAACTAGATTTCGACCGGCACAACCGTGCGGATGTTATTTTCAATTATATATATATATATATATATATATATATATATATATATATATATATATATATATATATATATATATATATATATATATATATATTTATTTATTTATTTAAAATCGCTAATGGTATACATTTTTAATTTTAATATTTTACAACTTTTTTAAATATAATAACTAGTAGTTTATATGCTGTAAATAATCAATTGTTTCAAACCGTCACATGTATTTTTTGTCTCTTATTATATATTTACTTTTAGTTATTAAAAAAATTAATATCTGACGAATTGTAAACAATAAATGTATACTTATTAATCCATAATAATATATAGTTAAATTCTAGTTACGAAATTTGTGAAATTATGATTTTTAAAATATTTAGATCAACATAATAAATTTTAATATGATTGATTGTGATTATATAATAGATAAAATAAAATCGAATATTTATATTTCATTTTATAAATGATAACTGAATATATTAAAGTATAATTATATTTCAAAGAAACTACGAAATGAATGAAAATTAAATTCTTTTAAAAATAATTTTAAACAGATTTTTTGAATTTTAATACATATATATATATATATATATATATATATATATATATATATATATATATATATATATATATATATATATATATATATATATATATATATATATATTATTTTTTGAAATGAAAAGATATCAAAAGATATTATGGTTATGTTTCTGGTTTATTTGGAAAAAAAATTATATCATTCATGTTATATATAAGTTATATTATTAATAATAATAAACGATGTTAATTGATTTCTTGGGATTGTCCATTTGGTCCATTTAAAAAAAAATCATACATGAATCAAGGTTGTGACTTCTGTTTTAATATAATAGATTTTAATATGGTTGATAGTGATTATATAATAGATAAAATATAAAAGAATATTTA
Source organism: Hirschfeldia incana (assembly GCA_026261945.1). Taxonomy (NCBI): domain Eukaryota; kingdom Viridiplantae; phylum Streptophyta; class Magnoliopsida; order Brassicales; family Brassicaceae; genus Hirschfeldia; species Hirschfeldia incana. The sequence goes on from JABCMI010000104.1 coordinate 605,389, forward strand.
TATTTCATTTTATAATTGATAACTGAATATATTAATGTATAATTATATTTGAAAACTAACTACGAAATGCGTGAAAATATTTACATATAAGTTTTGAAAATTAAGATCTTTTCAAAATTTTCTTAAACAGATTTTTCTAATTTTTAATATATATTATTTTTTTTTAAATGAAAAAATATCAAAAGATATTATGGTTATGTTTCCGTTTTATTAGGAAACAAAATTATATCATTCATGTTATATATAATATGTATTATTAGTAATAACAAGTAATGTTAACTGATTTCTAGGGATAGTCTATTGGTTTATGTTTTTTTAAAAAAATTACACATAAATTAAGTTTGTAACTTCTGTTTTACACATGTCAATAAATGAAAATTTCAAAACCGATGAAACACTTTGTTTCTCCACGTCATTTGTCTTGTGCTTTAACTTTTTTTTTTGATTTGCCAGGTGTTGCCTCTCTTCGGGGACCCACCACCTGGGTCCGGCGCCAGCTTGCGTCTGTACTCCTCTAGGGGGCCTAAGTCACGCCTTCCCACCCGAGTGTTGAACCCACATCCTCGTCCAGCCGAAGCCGAAGGATACCACTGGACTAACTCATCCAGGTGTTGTGCTTTAACTTTTCTTTTTGGTTTATTTCACCATCACGAAATGGAGAGATATCAACGAAACTATACGAAAGAACTCAACATCGGAGCAAGCAGTGGCGTCGGCGGCGGATTCAGAGACCATCGCAGCCTGTGATCATTGATCAACGAATCCACTTGTCGAGTCCAATGATCGACCCCGCCATTATTAAAAGCCTAACCCTAGCCAAGATTCTTCTTCGTCTGTCTTTTCGGGAGGTTTCGGTAACGGGTCCGTAACGGATGTGATATGGTGGCGGCGGCTGTGGATGGTGTTGATTTTATGGAGGAGTAGTATCAAATCAATATCAAAGAGAGTGCAAATACAAGAAGAGATACATCTACACAGATGAGTGCGAAGTAGATGAGTTCTAATAATAATAATCACGCTTAATTATTCATTTTAATCGTTGGTTGTTTTGGGACACTTGTGACTTTGTGAGGATGAAAGTAGAACCTAACATTAGAAGATTCGGGGTCCTCCTTTGCGTAGGACATCCCATTAGTAAACTTGAGGAGACACGATTTCCAAAGTAACTTTTGAGTTTTTTAATTTTTTTTTTCATTTACGTAAAAAAAATAATTAACGAACCAATTGCGGGTCGCCACGTGTCGTGGGACCCGCGAGAAAGTGACGAACTGACTCTTCCCAACAACCCCCAACAATACGGTTTCACCACTTTTGTCTTCAAAAGTGTGTGATACTCTCTTATGAACTCTTTTAAAGCCTTCAATGCGGATGGCCTTAGTATCTTAACTTCTTGTCAGTGTCGAATCCAGAAAACTAGTTAACATGAGGCACCATAGATAAATTTATGTTGTATTAAAATTTTAATAAATTAAATCAAATTATATTTTAAAATTTACATTAGTCATTAATTTTTCTTAAAATGAATAAAATATAAAAGAGATCATTTTTTTCAATAAATTATTTATTTTTAATAATATCATAAAATTATGTATGCACATAGTAATTTTGCTGTAAAAATTTATTCCTTTTAGTTTTTATTTTTGTCTAACTATGGAAAAATAAAACTTATAAAATAATGGTCAATGTTAAATATTAATAATTTTTTTTTAATTTAGAAAAATGTAATATTAAAAAAATGATTGAATTTCTATAAGTTGAATATCATTTTTCAAAAAAAAACTTAATATTTGGGTTTGTTGATTATTGTTTTAGATTTAATATTTAAGGGATAAGGATATAGATTTATAAAGTCTTATAAATAATTTAAGAGAGCTAGTTTAGTCACTTTTCATCACAAATTTAAAGTATTTATGAAAATAGTCATTTTTAAAGTATTAATTTAAAAAATGACATCAAATTTGTAGTAAATGTGGAATTTTTCTTATTAAAAAAAGAAAATAAAACAGTTACTAAAAATATTTTTGGTAGTAAAATCAAAAGAAAAAGATTTGATGGAATAGTAATTAAAAAATGTAGAAAAGTTGAAACTACACAAAACACAGCACAGGGTTTGAACTTGAGCTGGGTGGTGCACACTAGCCTTTGTGACCGAATTAGCAGCATAGTTCTCATTGTAATTTTAATTGCATATTGAAGAGAGTATGTGGCACGAGACACAGGTATTTACTGTGTGGGTCCGCTTGTCGTTGCATTCTCAACTCTTCTGATAGAATATATTGATGGATCATACTTGAATCATGGAATCAATCAACTAAATCAAGCCTGATTTCTTTGTATCTTTTCAAGTTCTGCATAAAGTACTGGTAGAAAGCAACAAAGCCGTTGAGGTGTTAGACATACATTATTACACCTTGTAATAAGAAATGAATTTTGGGACCACAACTAAATAAGACGTTTCCACCAATCATGAGTCAAGATCAAGATTATTATTATTAGACATAAAGCAGTTAAAAGACGAACCAACATGGCAAGTGGCTAGCTTTACAAAGCTAAATCCACCCGAACTAACAAGGACACATAGCAAACATACACATTGCTAAATGTTGTATCCCACACCAACAGCAGTTGAATCAGTGTTTTGAAGAATCAACTTGACCCATGAACAAAATCACTCCACTCTTGTCTTCTCTCACCGTGAATAGAAATGGATGGTCAGCTACAAAATCTGGATTTTTCTTCAAACAGGGGGGACTCATAACACAAACAGAAACGGCTGCAGCTTCAGTTCCCTCTTCATCCACCTCAATGCAAGCTTTATAAAGAACGCTTGAGACGAATAGCTTCTCACCGGCGGTAGGCGAATCAACCATCTCAGTTAGACCACCTCCACAAGTACTAAAAGGCGAAGTCAAGCCCATATCCCTCAAAACATCTGAAACTTCAAACTCGAAAGAGAACTTAAACTTTGGAAGTCTGCAAACACCCACTTCTATTTGGTGAATTGGTATATATTTATCAACAAATCCTGGCTCGGGGCCTAGTTTCTCAACCAGAGCAGGTAAACCGTCTTTGGCATGAGGAAGATAAAAGTACATGGAGAATTTACGTTGATGTTCTAAGTAAGGAAGGCACAACACTTGGAAATCATCATACCTTCTTAGGTACTGGTCCTTGTTACAACTGGCCATGAAGGCGACCTTCACATAGGTACTATCAAGAAGGTGAAAATCCTTATCGTTTGCAACATTGCATCGAACTTTTCACTCCATGCTCCTTTGAAGTATACAACATTTGCAAATATAAGCGTGCTTTCGCGGATAGTCTTGATTATAATTCGTGAGAAAGAATCTGCTTTATGAACCCATTGGTGTGGACTTCCGCCCATGTATTCATCACTCCATCAATCACTTCAGCAGGCTTCAAATATGCATTACAACATTAATAATTTATTCATCACAATCATTTAACAAATTCATCTAGTAAACACATGGACGAAATTTCACTTCTCCTAAAGAATCTCACATCAAGAATTTGATATCCACTAATAATAATTAGATCAGAGTTGCCAATAACATAGAGTACTTAATTACCTTGGATCCAAAGTCAACTTGACTGCAAGAAGCATTCTAGGAATTCTCCAAAAGCTCTTTAAAGGACGTCTTCAAGGAGACGGACTTGTCGATCCATGCACCAGTAGCCGCTGATAAGCGTAACTCACTTCTCTGGCCGCCATCAGTGAAGGCATATATGATCTCTGCCAAGACTGTGTTGGATTGCTCTGTTGACGGTGAGTTCAGGAATGAGAGGATCTGTTCTTTTGAGACGGCACTAGAACCGGCTGCAATGATGCTGAGCAAAACGTTGATTGACGTTGGTGAAAAGACAAGATTGGAGCCGTTGGCGACGGTAGATATGACATGCTTCCCTAGTCTTAACACAACGTCGTTTTGCTTCTCCATTGACTTTCTCAAATCCATGTGTTTCTCGTTTTTAAATACTTCTCATTTTTCAGACAAGAGAGCGTGGTGGGGAGGTGACTTGAATCCCGAATCATCAGCACTCACGATATAAAACTTAAATAAACAATCTGAGTCGGGTGATATTAAAATGATACCTGTTTAAAGTTTGGTATTGGAATATTGAACATCATTGATTTCCTTGACAAGATTATATGAAAAAATGTTTTATTTTATTGGTACATCAAGATTTAAATCATTATTAAAAATGTATATCAATGGTTTCCCGATGCTTGACTACGCAAAAAAAAAAAAAAAAACTCATCTCTAGAAAATAATCTCAACTTATTTATGAGTCAAAATCAAGCTAATGATCTAAATTCCTTAAATATAAACACAACTATGATTAATCGAGAGTAACACAACTGCAACATTAGCTTTGAATTTGAATCGTTACATGTAAGGATTCATGTCTTCACGAGAATGCGTTGAACAGAGTCAACATCAAACATTTTGTTGTGTCCTTACGATCAATAGATCGCTTTTCTTATGTGAACTGCAATGTGATCAGCGCAACGTGTGATCACAGCTGATCACACCTAACCGACCTTGAGTTATTATTTCCTTTTTCTTAATGGTTTTCTTAGTTTTTACTTTTACAATAACGATACGGATTCCAAAAATCTTTTGGTTTTAAGATCTTTTAGTTATTATATAAAGATATAGCCATAGAGCTTGTAAACTACGATTTGATTAATAAATATTGAGTTTTCGTAAGAGCTTTTACAAGCACTACGGAGTGTATCCGTAACCCTAAGAGTTCTAACAAACATTGCGAAGAGTATTCACGCTTTCTTATCATTGTTTTCGAAATTACCTTCGTCACAAGTTACTAAGTTCGAGATCAAACCCTAGGTCTTTGATTTATTAAGCTTTCGCTCTCTGTCAGTTGGTATCATAATCAGTACGTTCGGGACAACATTCCTTATTTGTCAATGGTTAAAGAAAAACATAGTCGGAGCTCCACCAGATATTTCTGAAATACGAACCTTACTCCTAGAAAGTCAGACGGCTAGGCTACGCAAGCGAAACCTTGGCCGGCCGCCTGGACGCTTTAACAACAGCAATCACAGATCTAGTTGACCAATAGACTCAGCGAGGAGATCGTGGCCTACCGGACCCAGCTCAACAATGACGTCACCCTCCACACATACCACAACAGCAGCAGGTTCCGCCGTTTCCACAGATCGATCGCCAACAGCAACAACAAAATCAACGCAACAACCAGTTTGGAGATGCTAGGGATCATGATCGTCGCGGGAATGAGGAAGACAAAGACGATATTCATCTTCGTCTATTTTACGAAGACCTACGACGTGGGAACAACCAAGACAACCAGTGGGAAAAAGTGTTTCAGGTTGATATACCAGAATTTAAAGGTGGGCTTAGCGGTGATGATCTTCTCGACTGGATCATTACAGTTGAAGAAATACTTGACTTCATACAAGTTCCTCCTAATCGACAGGTTCCTCTCGTAGCCATGCAATTTCATGGTCACACCACATCCTGGTGGAAGCAACTCAAAACAACACGATCACGTACTGGCAGAGCACCAATTCAGTCTTGGGACAAATTAACTAAACACCTGCGCCAGAGATTCTTACCGCATAATTACAATAGAACTATGTACAATAAGCTATAAAAATCTCCGGCAAAGAAACCGTAGCGTGGACAAGTATGCCAAAGAATTTTCTTTGTTACTTACACGAACAAAGATCAATGATAGCCGAGTTCAGTTGGTTTCTCTATTTATTGGAGGTTTACGTCCGCGACTTCAAACGTCAATGGCTCAATTCGATCACTCCACTGTCGGAGAGGCTCACCGCGGCACGGCTTCCTTTGAACAACAATCAAAGTTGTCAAGCTGAAATTCTTCTTCATCCCGTTCACGAACACATGATCAAGCAATAAGCCCCCGTTCGACTTCGGCAACAAAGGAAACCTTAGAGGCGGAAAATTATACAACTTAACCACCGGCACAAGATGAACAACAGTCACGCCACTCCACCAGACCTAACGCCCTACGTTGCTACGATTGCGGTGAACCTGGTCACAGGCAGACAACTTGTCCTCATGCAAACCGCCGAGGTTTAGTTATCAAGGATGCAGTTGATGATCAAGAAATTTATGACTCACAAGATGAAGACACAAACATAGACGATGAGGGTATACAATCCACGTCGAGTGATACAGGCCACCTCCTCGTCCTACGCCATTCTTGTGTTACTCTGAAGCTTCACGATGATTGATGGCTACGTACAAATATTTTTCGCTCAACCTGCACAATAAAGGATCGGGAATGCACGTTTGTGATTGATTCAGGGAGCTCAAGTAATGTAATCTCTGAAGACGCTGTTGTGAAGTTAAGAATCGCTTGAGAAACTCATCCAGCAACTTATACTTTCGGTTGGCTCAACGAGAACGCAAACCTATGCGTCTCTGAGCGAGCACTTATATCTTTTCCATCGGACCACATTACAAAGATGGAACGTATTGTGACATCGTTCCGATGGATATAAGCCATTTATTATTGGCCAGTACGACCGACGTTGTGATAACTCGTCCTTCGGGGTAAAGTGGTCGAGATCAACAAAGACAGAGTTTGGAGCCAAACTTTTGGGAATCAAAGAATGATGAGGAATGTTGAGTTTTGATCATTTCACACTTAACATGGTTTAGAGAAAACAAAAGATTGGTTGAGCATCAACTTGATGGTTGAACCGCGGGCGATACATATCAACCGAGAAGTTTCAAAGTACGATGTGGTCAAGCAATGGATCGTGAGTGAACCATGAGACAAATTAAGCTGCTCTACCTTTATTAGAAGAGTCTTAGATTGATCAGACGAAGATTTTGGAAGAATCACATTTTTGGAAACACGACGATTTAAAACCTCAACGTTTCAGAAACCCGACGTTTCTTAGCGACGAAGTTTTCCGCGGAACTTCACATCTATCATCAGAATATTATTTCAGAGATATTATAAGAAGGAATCTGGACAGGAAATAAGCAGGACGGGAAGGAAGCACGACGGGATCAAAGCATGACGGGAAAACCCTAATTTCGGTTTTACGATATTTCTGGAGGAAGTTCAAGGCTCGGGAAATATTTTTAGAAGATATCAGAATTCATCTGGATTCTATTAGAAGTATTCAGAGAATCAGAACAGGAGCGGAAAAATATTCGGGACTGATACGGGACGAAAATTCATCAGAAAGACCGAAATCGCGCAAATTGACCGGGAAGCTCGAGGTGGCTTGATCTAAGGGATAAGAATGTTGTCAACCATCCAACCTGCTGAGTGTCATCAAAAGACAGAGCTGTAGACGTGCATGAAGCAGAAGCATGCATCTTGACACCCAGAAGCACGAGATGTCGCCGTACCTGCGATCGGAGCATGCTGAGTGACATATGTGCGATGTGGTGTCAATCTGGATGAGGCCAGGATGTGGATCAGACATCTGGATGGCGTGGTGTCATATGTCATGCCATCCTGTACATGCAGCAAGCCATGTGGAGCACGAGGTATCGCGACGCATACGTCCAGAGCCATGCGAATCGACACACGCGCTGCCACCAACTTCGATCTGATTCGATGTTGTATACTATATAAACCCCACGACCCCTTTCCATTTCATTCATCCAGACTCATCAGAAGTAAATTAAAAACGTGGTTAGAGAGAGAGAGAGAGAGAGAAAGTAGAAAAAAAAGCAAGAGGTTCTGATCTTTTTCAAGGGTTTTAGAGAGTTTTCGAGATCAGTTTCTCTACTGATTTTGAATGAGTGTCTGGGGAAGGTTCTGCCCATATCAGTTCGTCCAAGGAGGTTAGTTTCTTTTAATGATCAAGTGGAGATGCTGTCCAAGATCAGTTTAGTTCCATGGGTTCAGATAAGTCGAAGTTCTGAAGCTCCGAAAGTCCGAAGAACTGTCCAGATGCTATGGAAGGTTCTGTTCGAGTTGAGTTCAGTCCAGACCATTATCAGGGGAGGTTCTATCCAAGTCAAGATCAGTCCAGTCCAGTCCATTCAAGACGTCCATTGGATTTTGGCTAAGTCTCTCCGATCAACAAGCTGCTTATCGGCAAAGAACACTGTGATTTGGTTTTGTTTGAGTTCCACTTGGCCCTTAGGTCTTAAGGAACCTTGAGATCCTTTGGACCTTCAGGGTTCCATGAGGTTCTTCGGACCCTTAGGTCTAAGGAACCCTCAGGTTATTTGGACCCTTAGGTCTATGGAACCCTGAGGTTATTTGGACCCGAAAGACTTTGGACCCGAAGGTCTTTGAATCTGAAGGTCTTTGGACCCGAAGGTCTTTGGACCCAAAGGTCTTTGAACCCGAAGGTCTTTGGACCCGAAGGTCTTGGACCCGAAGGTCTTGGACTTTTTATGCTTTTGGGGAGTCTTTTTGATCGCTCTTTGCTGCCCGGAGGCGCGCCACTCTCGATCTAAATTGAGAAGTCGCACTGTGCAACCCGTGGGCATATGCCATTCGCGAAAATCTCAATGCTGCACTCTACCTTTCTGCAGAAAGGTCACTCTCAGACTTACTGTGGTCTGGGGTGCCCCCCCCCCTCCCCCCGCAAGGCGGCTTCAACCTAGATACACTGCCTTCCACGTCTGGATAGGTATTAAATTGTTTGTGCTTAACTGGTTATTTGCACTTTGCTCCCTGCATATCAGCCGCTGAAATCTGATTACAATACTTGGCCATGTACGTTATGCCCCCTGCGTGTGTTTAGCTCATAGCAATTTTAACGAGGGTTTGGGTAGCATTTAGTACGTGGTTCCCGCATAACTCTTGGCTATAGGCCTTTACGTGGGGCCCTGTTGTGCAGACATCGGTACATGGCTGATCAGACCCCTTCCATATTTGTCTGCACCAATGGTGAGTAGCCTCACCAGCTAGGGGGCTAGCTAAGATCTGAGGTCCCTAAGGTCCCGATCCAGCTAATATGTCCCTTTAAGTATATTGGTATTCCCTTAACTCCTTTTAGTCGAAACCAAATGTATTTTATAAGCCTAGTCCGAAGACGTTCTCGTTATACACAGGAGTAGGAAAACCAAGATACTTAAATATATAGTATAATAGTATATATAAAGCTTAATCCGAAAATCTTGCTTTTAGAAATGGTAGAATTTGAGGTGCAAGGCGTTCCATCAGTTGGGTTGAACCTTGCCTTTGCTGTCTTGCAGCTTGTAGGCTCATGCCCCTTGCACCCCTATTATCTGATAGGGCCCCTCCCATTCGGAGGCGAGTTTTAAGGCTGATTTGTCTCTTGTATGGTTGCAGACTCGCCTTAGGAACCAGTCTCTTTCTTGGAAGGTTATGGATCTCACCTTCTTGTTGTAACTCTTGGCTACTTTTATTTGGTACGATGCACTCCTTAGGCGGGCTGCTCCTCTTTTCTCGTCTAGTAGGTATAGACTTAGGTACATCAGCTCGTCGTTCTCTTTTGGAGTTAGGATGTTGGAGATCGTGGTCTTAACGTGCACCTCGGTGGGTATTGCTGATTCGGTGCCATAGACGAGTGAGAAAGGGGTTTCTTGGATAGTCGTCTTCGGAGTTGTCTGATAGGCCCAGAGAACTCCATGTAACTCTTCTGCCCATCGCTCATGAGCCTTCACCAAACGCTTCTTGAGCATGTTCACCACCGTTTTGTTGGTTGACTCTGCTTGTCCGTTCGACTGGGGGTGTCTTGGTGCCGAGTATGAGAGTTTGATGTCCCATTCCATGCAGAAGTCTTGGAAGTCGTTGCTGGTAAATCGGGGTCCATTGTCGGTGACAATCTCCTGAGGTGCTCCGAAGCGGGTTATTATGTTCGTCCATATGAACTTCCTGATCTGGAGATCTGTGATTTTCGCCAAGGCTTTGGCTTCTACCCATTTCGTAAAGTAATCGGTCATTACTAGGAGAAAGACCTTTTGCCCCTGCGCCATAGGGAATTTTTCCACGATGTCCATGCCCATTTACGAAAAGGCCAAGGTGAGCTTGGGGATTTTAGGTTCTCTGGTGGTAAGTTGGAGATTGGGGCGTGTTTCTGGCATTGGCTGTAGGTTTTAGCCTGTTTGAGGGAGTCCTTCGCCATGGTGGGCCAATAGTAACCGGCCCTCCTTGCTCTGAGAACCAGGCTCCGTCCACTGGAGTGGGAACCACATTCCCTGTCGTGGAGCTCTTCTAATATTCGCGCGGCTTCTCTAGGGGTTAGACATCGTAGATAGGGTCCTGAGAAGGATCTTCTATATAACTTTTCTTCCGAGATGCAGTACCTGGCTGCTTGCCTCTTGATCTTGCGGCTCTCGTCTCGATTTTTGGGTAGGATGTCGTTCCTTAGATAGTTAGTGATAGGAGTCATCCAAGTTTCCCCTTCGTCCACTACTGTTACTTCTTCTGGTTCTGCCTCTCTCTCAGTTGCTGGCCACTGCAGGACCAACAAGGGGATACTCGTATGTTCCTTGGTTTCCAGGGCAAAACCTAGATTTGCTAGGGCATCAGCTTGGGAATTTTGTTCTCTAGGGATCTGAGTAAGTTTGTAGTTTTCGAATTGGTCTAGGAGGCGTTTGGCCACCGACAGGTATCTGATCATGCTTGGGTCCTTGGCTTGACAATCCCTTTGGACTTGGTTGATGATGAGCTGCGAGTCACTGAAGACCTGGATGTCCTCCACTCCCATTTCTCTAGCTAATGCTAGACCTGCTATCAAAGCCTCGTATTCAGCTTTGTTGTTGGTTGCTTTAAAGTTGCAACGTACAGCTCTCGAGGCCGAATCTCCCGTGGGGGAAGTTAGGACCAGCCCTATTCATGCACCTCTCACGTTGCTGGAACCGTCAACGTGTAGGGTCCATTGGCCTTTCTCCACCTCCTTTCCTCGGAGCGTAGCTTCTAGACCTGTGTCTGGAAGCGTGGAGGGAGAGAATTCAGTCACGAAGTCGGCTAGAACCTGAGATTTAATGGTGGTAGCTGGACGAAAGATCACGTCATACTCTCCCAACTCTATGGCCCACTTTGCCAATCGTCCGGACACCTCGAGTTTGTGAAGGACCGCTTTGACAGGGAACAACGTGACTACCACGACTTGATGGGCCTGGAAGTAGGGATGCAATATCCGGGCTGCGACTACTAGAGCGAGGGCTAGCTTCTCCAGTTGGCTGTAGCGAGTCTCTGCATCTAGCATGGACTCGATAACGTAGTATATAGGGTGATGTTTCCTCCCTTCCTCTCTTACGAGGACCGCGCTAACTGCATTCTCGGACACCGCTAGGTAGAGCAATAAGACCTCTACTTCCAGGGGTTTAGATAGGAGTGGTGGATTAGTAAGGTAGGCCTTGAGGTCAAATAACGCAGTTTCGCACTTCTCTGTCCACTTGAAGTCTTTGGGACACTTTAGTGTTTCAAAGAAAGCATGGGACTTGTCGAAAAGCCTGGAGATGAACCTGCTGAGGGCTGCCATTTTCCCTGTCAGTTTTTGAACCTCCTTAACATTTCGAGAGGGAGGAATCGCCTGGATGGCCCTTATCTGCTCTGGATTCACTCCTATGCCCATGTGAGTGACTATGTATCCCAAGAATTTCCCGGAGCTTACTCCGAATGAACATTTAGAGGGGTTGAGCTTCATGTTGTATCTTTTTAAGGTGGTGAATGCTTGTTGAAGGTGCGAGATATGATCTTCGGAGTCCATGGACTTTACCAGCATGTCGTCAATGTAAACTTCCATGGTCTGGCCTATCTGATCGGCGAACATCATGTTGACTAGCCTCTGATAGGTGGATCCAGCGTTTTTCAGTCCGAACGACATGACCTTATAGCAGTAGATGCCCCTGGAGGTCATGAAAGACGTCTTCTCCTGATCATCAGGATGCATTAGGATTTGGTTGTATCCCGAGAAGGCATCCATGAAGCTCATTAGTTGATGTCCAGCAGTAGCATCAACCAGCTTGTCTATGTGAGGCAAAGGGAATGGATCCTTCGGACATGAATTGTTGAGGTCCGTGAAGTCGATGCAAACTCTCCACTTTCTGTTCTTCTTCTTTACGACCACCACATTAGCGAGTCAGTTGGGATATTGTACCTCTCTTATGAATCCTGCGTCGAGCAGGTTCTTTACTTCCTCGTTAATGATTTCATCCCTTTCGGGAGCGAACTTCCTCCTTTTCTGTTTGACCGGAGGATGCTCGGGATCCACTTGGAGTTGGTGCATGGTGATATCAGGGTCGATCCCAGGCATGTCTTCATGGGACCATGCGAAGCAATCGGAGTTGGACCTTAGGAAGTCGATGAACCTTCGCCTCAGGTCTTTCGGAAGTTTGGAGCCTATTTTGAGGTTCCGTTCGGAGTTCCCTTCTACCAGGGGGACCTCATCCATGTCTTCAACCTCGGGTTCTTCGGCATGATGAACTAGAGGTTGCTTCTGTGATTGCTATAAGGCATGGGTCTTTCCCTTCATGGTAGTTTGGTAGCAGGACCTAGAGTTCTTCTGGTCTCCTTTGATGATCTTTACGCCCCAGGGAGTAGAAAATTTCACCAATTGATGGAGGGTTGATGGCACGGCTCCCATGTCGTGGATCCAGGGTCTACCTAGTATCACGTTGTAGGATGACGGACAGTCGACGACCATTGGTGGTTTGGTTTATCCCTTCAGCGTAAACTGGGAGAAGAACCTCTCCTTCAGTTTGCTTCACCTCTCCGCTGAATCCTACGAGTGGGGTTGCTTTCCTGGTTAGTGTCTTAGGATCCAGCCCCAGGTCCATGTAGGCCGAATGAAAGATAATGTTGCTGGAGCTTCTATTGTCCACCAGTATCCGCTTGACCAAACAATTGGCTATGACTAGTGAGATGACAAGGGCATCATGATGGGGAACGAGGACCCGTTCCTGCTCCTTCGCGGTGAAGCTAATCTCATCCGTTCCCAAGAGTGGGCACTTGGAACCTCGGTTTCTTGACCATTTCTAGCGTTACGGGTGTTCCTTTTGGCTGCGGCGCTACTGATTCCGCTAACTTATGATTCTCCTGAGATGACGTGAATCACTCGATCTTGCTACGGGGGTAATGCAGGAACAGCATCGTTGGGGAGAGCGGGACCTTCTTTGTTTAGGAGGTCCCTTGCATTATCTGAGTGGAATTCCCTCAGATAGCCCTTCTTAAGAAGTTCGGCGACTTCCAGCCTCAAGGCTATACAGTCTTTAGTGGTGTGACTGTGATCGTTGTGGAACCCACACCACCTTTTAGGGTTCCGGTTGACGTCAGGGGACCTCATTTTAGGAGGCCACTTAACCTGTGGGCCCATTTGTCTCAAGACTCCGATGATCTCTGGTTTAGATATCGCAAGATGAGAGATACTGGGCCAAGTAGAAACCATCATTCCCTCGGATCGGGGTAGAGGACGGTGTTGGTATCTGCCCCTGCTCGGGTTGGTAGATTCTCGGGAAGGTCGAGGTCGGATGGCCTCGTCACGCTCGTCCTTCGAGGATCTGAAGGACTTCTGATCATATTTGAAGGACTTCTTCCCATCTCACTTGGGCCCAGGCGCGGGATAACAATCCGCTATGTCTCCGCATCTATACTTTGTTAGCTCCTTGTAGAGCTCTCCCTCCGGAAGCAGGCCCTTCTTGAAGGCTGAGACAGCTGTATCGGCATTACACTCGGGAATAGAGACCTTCTCCTGGTTGAAACAAGCTATGTAGGAACGTAAGGACTCGTTTCTATATTGCTGAACCTCGTAGAGGTCATCTGATCTCTTCTCCAGATGGCGACTGCTGGCGAATTGCTCCACGAACTTGTCACTAAGGGCGGCGAAAGATGCGATGGATCCTGTGGGAAGGTTGATATACCACTGGAGGGCAGGACCGGTCAGGGTTGATCCAAAACCCTTGCACATGGTAGCCTCCCTTGTTTCTTTTGGGATAGCCACGGCTATCATGCGTTGCTTGTACTGGGCGATATGGTTGTCGGGATCCCCAGTTCCTTCATACATCTGGATGGTTGGGAAGGAGAATTTGTGAGGCATATCGACTGAAGCGATCTCTTTCACGAAAGGTGTGTCAGAGTAAGACCTAGGGTCGCTTCTCCGGATAGGGGGAGCTATTCCTGGGAGCCTTTCCACCATAGATTGGATGGTGCCGAATCTTTCGGATACCACATTCTCTAGGTAGGCGGCTAGAGCTGGATCCGAGAACTCGGGGTGATCGGGTGAGTATTCCTGGTCCTCCGTATCGGATTCGTCATCCTCTTCTTCTCGGGTTGCATCTCGAGTAGCTTCTTGGTCGTCGGATCCGTCGTTGGGTTGTTGAGGTGTCTCCTCGTCGTCGCTTGGGGTGTTAAGCGAAGCCATAGGTCGGACTCTTGTTTTGAACCGTTTCCGCTTGTTCCCAATTACCCCGAGGGATTGATTCTCTCGTTGAAGAGCGAGGTTCTCGGCTTCCATAGCATCTAGCTTCTCGACGCTTTGCTGAAGTTGCTTGGAGTGTTCCCCAAGTTGATCTTTTAGGTTTTGAACTTCTTAGACAAGTTTCAGACCTGCAGGTGCGATTTCCTGAGCCTTGTGAAGATCGGTGATTTGACTCTGAAGAGTTTCGAACCAGCTGCGAAGCTCCTTCTCCTTCGGGGTTAATTCGGCTTGGTTGGAATCGTCTTCATGTGCCATCGTCACGTAGTTGAGTTACTCCCCTCCTTCTAGCGCCAAACTGTTATGGTATTTTTGTGTAAGGTCGTTTAAGTACTATGGAACACAAGAAGACTAATGAACATGTACGAGTTTATGTGTGTTTAGAATAGAAATCGAGGCAAAGAGACGTATATTATTGAGTATATGTAGGATTACAACGTTATGGGTGTATAAACCCTAGTTCTATCGCCTAACTCTCTAGTCTCTAAGTCTCTGAATGTCAATCCCTTGTTCTAGGGTTTGGGCTCCTCTTTTATAGTTGATATATGTCGGCTTTAGGTAGGGCGAACTCTTCCATATCCGGAAAATAGAAATTTTCCCGTAGCTGGAAAACTTCCATAATGTTGCGAGGGGTCGGACCCTGGTTATTCTCGGCAGGGGCTAGGCCCTAGTACCTCTTCGTGGGGACTGGACCCTGGATCATATCGATAAATGTTGAATCCTGGAGCTTCTTAGCACAGATTGGATCTGTAAGTAGAGGAAAGACCCTGGGTTCTTCTCAAATGAGGGTCAAGAAGTCGAGACCCTTTCGGAGGCTGGAGAAATCTTTAGCCTTGGATATTTTTCCCCAACAAGTGTCAACACAAGAAGGAGCTGTAGACGTGCATGAAGTAGAAGCATGCATCTTGACTCCCAGAAGCATGCATCTTGACTCCCAGAAGCACGAGATATCGTCGTACCTGCGATTGGAGCATGCTGAGCGACATGTGTGTGATGTGGTGTCAATCTGGATGAGGCCAGGATGTGGATCAGACATATGGATGGCGTGGTTTTATATGTCATGCCATCCTGTACATGCAGTAAGCCATGTGGAGCACGAGGTGTCGCGACGCATACGTCCGGAGCCATGCGAAGCGACACACACGCTGCCACCAACTTTGATCTGATTCGCTGCTGTATACTATATAAACCCCACGACCCCTTCCCATTTCATTCATCCAGACTCATCAGAAGTAAGTTAAAAACGTGGTTAGAGAGAGAGAGAGAGAGAGAGAGAGAGAGAGAGAGAGAAAGTAGAAAAAAGAAGTAAAAGGTTCCGATCTTTTTCGAGGGTTTTAGAGAGTTTTCGAGATCAATTTCTCTACTGATTTTGAATGAGTGTCTGGAGAAGGTTCTGCCCATATCAGTTCGTCCAAGGGAGGTAGTTTTTTTAATGATCAAGTGGAGGTGCTTTCCAAGATCAGTTTAGTTCCATGGGTTCAGATAAGTCGAAGTTCTGAAGCTCCGAAAGTCCGAAGAACTGTCCAGAGGCTATGGAAGGTTCTGTTCGAGTTGAGTTCAGTCCAGACCATTATCAGAGGAGGTTCTGTCCAAGTCAAGATCAGTCCAGTCCAGTCCATTCAATTCGTCCATTGGGTTTTGGCTAAGTCCTCTCCGATCAACAAGCTGCTTATCGGCAAAGAACAATGTGAGTTGGTTTTGTTTGAGGTCCACTTGGAACTTAGGATAGATCGAGTCTGCATATAGATTATAGATTAGAATGATCACGTTATTTCTTGATAGAGTCCTTAGGGTTATTTTGTTTATGAATTGGAACTCAGCTTAGCACGGGCTAAGTTGAGATGGAATGAAATCAAGACTGAGTTAATAACCTGATTAGGACTAAGGTTAGGATGCACCATGTTTTATATTCTTGCGTGCTGAATTGATTGAGTGCAGGGTCCCGTTATCTTTAAGGATAGTTTATCAGTAGGAGGCTGAACTATCTGGGTAACAGTTTGATTGAGTTAGTGATTGTTGTTTGAGGTTAGTCAGCTCTAGGTAAGGGAGTGACTAACCAGTTGATTTGATTAGTTATGATATTTTTGTTAGTGTTGTAGAGTAGAGAGTCTTGATGGAGTATAGGACTTTATCTTTAGGTTAGGTTCTAGATTGAGTTTGTGTTGTGTGAGTGTGCCGATAGTATGTGCGTAACCCGGCCATACTTGGCTTGTTTAGGGGTGATTAGTGTTTCCTCAACCTCGTACCCAGCGGGTTTAAGGAAACCCCTTATTCGCAGGATCGGGACTCAGAAAGACGGGATCATGGCCTAGGGCTGAGTGATTACACGACAGTGTAATGTGGCAGTGACCTGAAGGACTGTGGGCTGTCGCGCGGTGACCCAATGGACTGTGGGCCGCGGTCGGTTGAAAGTTCCTTTTTCTGGCCTTTGTGGTAGTGAGATAGGATATTGCTGATGTTGAGGAGGAACACGAAGTCACCATACCCCGGGTTAGAGTGTTGTGTTGTGTTAGAGTGTCGTGTTTGGTTAGATCGAGTCATAGTTATATAGCATCTTGTTTTTGTGGTTGTGGTTGATTGATTTGCTTGCAGGTTTCTAACATTGAGTTCGAATTCTGGATATGGTACCAGATTCGGCTTGGTGTCTCTTTGGTTAGTGTAGACCCGAAGTTGATTGTTATATTGTTTGGGTGATTGGTTGTAAAAGGTGGTGGATATTGAAGCTATGCGGTATCATTGGTTGGCCGATCATGTTCTTGTCTGATTGTTGGTCGACTGGTTAATGATACTTGTATAGTCTAAGTGTCTAACACTACATGAGTATTGAACTCAGGCGTATATATGATTAACTAAGGATTGGTTGTTGACTTGTTTGCATGCAGGTTCCCGTTACTTAAAGTTAGATAACGACATGAGGTCATATCTAACTTAGTAACAATTTGTTTATTTAATGTTGGTTTTGACTGATTGCATGCTAGGATAGATTGCTTGTTATTTTAGGTTGTCTGGGCTAGTTTCTAGGTTTGGGTAGAGGTAGCCAGCACATTGATTAACATTAGGTTACTCACCCAACTCCGTTGTCCCTTTTTGCAGGTAGCGTTAGTGTAGGATGACCGTGTAGCTTGGTGCTGGATGTTAGGACCGCCGGAGTAGATTTTCATGCTTTTTGTCAACGGTATTTTAGATTTGCGTTAGTTGACTCGAATTTGACGTTAGACCGGGACCGGTCTCGATTTATATCTATGTATGGATATTTCTTTGAATGAATAAAGTATTGGTTTTATATGCGCATCATGAGTACTCTGATATGTGACTATTCCGGTCTAACACAACGTTAGGTCGTCGTACGGGTTGAAAAGCCTTAGGCCTCGATCTAACGGACAACATTAACTATTGGTACGGGTTGCAAAGCCTTATGCCTTGAGTTAGCGGGACGAGTTAGTGGATGGACTGGTCTAAGCTGCGGAGTAAATTCTGCGACTCTGACCGGATTGTTCCTAACCCGTCATGTAGCGCTTCCAGACCATGGTGTTGGGTTGGACGGTCAGTCATGTTCTTGTTTGATTGTTGGCTGGCTGGTTGGCTGGCTGGTTGGCTTTTCATCTCCAACCCTTGGTGTTAGTTGGTTCATCAGTCATGTTCTTGTTTGATTGTTGGCCGGTGGATCGACCTATGTCTAGGACGGTTCGGAGGTGTTACAGACGTATCATTCATTATGGAGCAGAAAACACGTACAAATTCACTTGGGACTCACACAAAATCCTGCTTCTGCCTAGGCCTGGGCATCCAGGTCGCCGGGTCGGATTCTGGTCGGGTCCTATCGGGTCCGGGTCCTTCGGGTCTTGGAAGTTTAGACCCATACATGTGCTTATAATTTTTTGGGTCGGTTCTAGGTCGGGCCATGTCGGGTCCGGATCGGTTTGGGTCTATAATTTTAAAACCTGTAAAATAGTCATAATTTTCCGGGTCCGGGTCGGGTTCGGGTATTTAGGCTCTAAAAAATACATATCATACTCCAACTCACTCAAATTAATCAATATTTGTCATATATATCTAAATATTTACAAAATAACTTAAATTAAACAATTAATAATTAACATAAAACATATTAGAACTCTAAATTTTATATTTAAAACTTCATATTACTTAAAAATTTATAAAATAATAATAAATATTGTTAACAAAATTTATTTCAGCTGAATAAAAATAATATATATATATATATATATATATATATATATATATATATATAAAACAAAACACAAAAAATCATAGTTTTGAATATACATGTTTTACAGTCGGGTACAAATCGGTTTATATTGGGTCGGGTCTATTCGAATCGGTTCTTTTCGGGTCCGGGTCTATTCGAGTTAGCTCTCTTTGGGTCCGGGTCTACTCGGATATAATAAATTTAGACCCGAAAGGTACTTGTAATCTTTTGGGTCGGGTTCGGGTTGGGTATTTTTAGACCGGTTCCGGGTCGGATCTTCGGGTCCAGGTTAAATTGCCCATGCCTACTTCTGCCATCTAAGGAAACCACGACCCCATTGTCCAGCGTTCCTCCCTAGGTACCAACAACTACAACAACTTCTTTAATATGCTGTTATGATTCATTTAAAACCAAATTTCAGACGGCGGGAAGAGTATATGCTTTGTTTCCTACACAAGTTACTCATCAGGGAACCTCACTGCACCAAGCTGATATCACAAAGGTACTGGACGACTTTCTAGACATCTTTCCAAAAGACTTACCGTTCACTCTTTCCCATTTACGAGATATCCAGCATCACATAGATTAAGTTCCTGGTGCAACCCTTCCCAACCGACCGCACTATCGGATGAGGCCGGATGAACACGAGGAGCTCTGCCGACTGGTCGAAGATCTCCTCCGCAAAGGGCATATCCGAGAGAGTCTCACCGTGTGCGGTTCCAGCACTCCTGATTCCAAAGAAAGATGGAACCTGGCATATGTGCGTAGACAGTAGAGCCATCAACAAAATCACTGTCCATTACCGCTTTCCGATACCTCGCCTTGATGATTTATTAGACTAGATTGGTTCAGCTTCAATTTTTTTTTTTGAAAAATGATCTAAAGAGCGGCTACCATCAGCTACAAATCAGGCCGGGCGACGAATGGAAGACGGCTTTCAAAACCCGTGAGGGATTGTTCGAATGGTTGGTTATGCCGTTTGGATTGTCCAATGCTCCGACTACATTTGTGCGCATAATGAATCAATCTTTACGACCGTTTATTAGGAAATTTGTCGTTGTCTTCTTTGATGATATCCTCATCTTCAGATCCTCTTTGGCCGATCATGTTTCTCATATCCGAGAAGTCTTGCAAGTCCTACGAAAGGAGCAACTATACGCATCACAACATAAGTGCGAATTTGGAGTTCCTGAGGTTTTATTTTTGGGCTATGTGGTCTCGGGACATGGGTTGTGTATGGACCAGTCTAAAGTTGAGGGAGTACGATCATGTCCAATACCAAAGACGGTTTTTGAGGTTCAAAGTTTTCATGGCCTTGCCTCCTTTTACAGGCGCTTTGTCGACCACTTTAGCTCTATTATGGCTCCAATCACTAATTGTATGAAAGAAGACAAGTTCTCTTGGACGCTTGAGGCAACATAAGTGTTTCAGCTCATCAAGACAAAGCTCACAACCGCTCCAATCCTCGTTCTTCCAAATTTTGCAGAAACTTTTGAACTTCATAGTGATGCTTCAAAATTGGGGATCGGTGCGGTACTAAGTCAGCGGGGTCGCCCCATTGCCTTTTATAGCGAAAAATTGGCCGGAGCACGTGCACAATACTGTACGTATGATATAGAGTTTTATGCTATCGTTCAGGCCATCAAACACTGGCGACATTATTTGGTGCATCGAGAATTTACCTTGTTCACTGATCATGACCCTCTCCGACATCTTGATAGCCAAGCCAAGGTTTCTTCTCGCCACGCCTCGTGGATCACCTATCTACAGCAGTTCACATTCTCTATACATCATCAATCAGGAAAGACTAACCGTGTGGCCGATGCTTTGAGTCGTCGTTATACTGTCCTTACTGTTATGCATACTTCTGTGACCGGTTTCTCGTCCTTAGCTGATTTATATCCGGATGACGCTTTCTTTGGGCGTTTGTTTCTGAAGCACATGAGGGTCTCTCGGCCGATTACACTATCCAGGACGGCTTCTTATTTTGGGGCTTGCGACTTTGCATTCCATAGAGCAGCCTCCGCGTAAAAATTATTCAAGAATTACATAATGAGGGACATGTGGGTCGGGACAGAACACTCCACCTCGTGTCTTCTTCTTTCTTCTGGCCCTCTATGCATCGGATGTCCAACAGTACGTGGAATGTTCCCGCGTCTGTCATCTCGCTAAAGGGAAAGCTTCCAGTGCTGGCCTTTATCTGCCTATGCCCATTCCCACTCAACCATGGACAGACGTTAGCATGGATTTTGTCCTCGGTCTTCCTCGTACTCAAAAGGGGAACAATTCTATATTTGTCGTCGTCGACAGGTTCTCAAAGATGTCCCATTTTGTGTCGTGTTAAAAGTCCACAGATGCTATCAGTGTGGCTTCTCTCTATTTTCGAGAGATTTATAAGTTACACGGATTACCTCTCTCTATCGTGTCAGATCGAGATACACGGTTCTTAAGTCACCTTTGGCGATCATTATGGAAGTTATTGGGCACTAGTTTAGATATGAGCATTGCATACCATCCGCAGACGGATGGTCAAACCGAGGTGACCAATCGTTCCTTGGGAAAATTGCTGCGGAGTTTGGTGGGCGATAACATTAAAAGTTGGGATATTAAGCTCTCCCAAGCAGAGTTTGTTCATAACCACGCCTTCAATATGAGCTCCATTTTTAGTCCTTTTCAGGTAGTCTATGGGATTGTGCCTCGTTGTGCTCTTGACCTTACTACCTTGCCTGATCGAACACGGTTTCATGGGGATGCAGTCGACTTCTTCACTGAGCTACAGGATATTCATAAACAGGTTTTTGATAACTTAACGACCTCTACAGCAAAGTATAAACGCGATGCTGATAAGAAGCGACAAGAGCTTATGTTTGAACCAGACGAACTTGTATGGGTTGTTCTCACCAAAGACCGTCTTCCTGCTCGAGAATACAACAAACTGAAATCCAGAAAGATTGGCCCCATCGAGGTCTTTGAGCACATTAATGCTAACACATATATGGTTTGTCTCCCTCCACACCTACAGACGTTTGATGTGTTTAATGTAAAACATCTCTTCCCTTATCATGGCGACAAAGACGATCCGGATTTGTGGCCGAATCCTGCCAACCCAGAGGGACCTGATGCAGCGCAATGTGTGATCACAGCTGATCACACCTAACCAACCTTGAGTTATTGGGTGTGATTGGTAGTTGCTGTAGGTGGTCTCTACATCCCCATTTATTTCTACAGCACCAAACTTAGACAATCAAACTTTAATTTATTTTTTAAAACTACAGCTCTTGAAATAACATACAGCTGTATAAGTGCTCTACAGAGCCAAATATCCAAAGCAAAGAGTAAGACTATTCGCGCTCTTTTATCATTTTTTTCGAAGTTACTTTCGTCAACAAAGTTACTAAGATTGAGATCAAACCATAGGTCTTTGACTTATTAAACTTCCGCTCTCTATCACAATGTCACTAGGAATCTCCTAAGAAGAAATCGGGAAACCAGAAATAAAAATGTTATTTATAACCAAAGAAGAGCAAGAAGAAGAGAATTAATGAACAGAGTGATAAACCATTCGCTAGCTAGTTCTCTTCATGATTAAGGACAAAAGCTCATTTGAGACACACTTGGCGTTCAGTTTCTTCTTTCTCAAGAAATCAACCAGATTAAGAACTACTTCAATAACCCTTCTCAGCGTAACTCATATATATATATATATATATATAGATCATTTTAAGTTGGAATCGTGACACCTAATGATCAAGAGAGTCGAGACGACAATAAATAATATGATATATATAGATCATTTCAAGTTGGAATCGTTACACCTAATGATCAAGAGAGTCGAGACGACAATAAATAATATGATATAGTCCACCAAAAAGTTTTCATCTTACAAAATCTAGCCTTGTCAAAGAGCACACTCAAGTTGATGCATGGCTTCATGTTGTCTAAGAAGCTTACTTGATGATACGCAGAGAGAGAGAGAGAGATGATGCACGGCTTCGAAGCATTTTAATCAGTTTTAGGGTCAAAACGCACCGTTTTAATAATGTGATATTTATTTTTTCTCTAATTTAGTGTACGCCACTAAAGGTAATAATCCAGCGGGGGCAAGCGCACTGGATGATATATGCGCCTAATCAGCTGCTCTCCTACTTTCCCTTAGCAATCAATCTCTTCGAACGGTTCTTCATTGTCTCCACGAGATCTCTCTCTCTCTCCTTCTACCGTACGGAGAGCGATGTCGAAAGCTCGTGTTTACACCGACGTCAACGTGATCCGACCCAAGGAGTATTGGGATTACGAGTCTCTCAACGTTCAGTGGGGGTAAAATAAAATAATCCCTCTTTCTGAAAAGAAACCCTAAAGTTCTCTCCTTTCGATTTGCTTTAGCCCTCACGCGTTTTGGGTTTCATGTCGATTTCCTCTGTATATGATTTTGATTTTTTAGCTATAGCTCTGTTCGTTCACGATTGTTGATTCCAAATTTGATTTTTGATCTGTTTGGGGAGAGTTGCTTGGTTGGTTATGTTATATGTTGATGATGATGATGTTTTTGTTATAAAGTTTCAAGCTTTTCTTCTTGTTTGTGTTTGGTATTCTCAGGGAGCAAGATGATTACGAGGTTGTGAGGAAGGTGGGGAGAGGCAAGTACAGTGAGGTGTTTGAGGGGATTAACGTGAACAACAACGAGAAGTGCGTTATCAAGATTCTCAAGCCTGTCAAGAAGAAGAAGGTGAGTGTTTGTTGTCTACATGGACTTGCTATTGATGTTTTGATGCTGTAATTCACTTTAATGTTGCAAAAGAGATAAGTGGCTAAACATTCTATAGAAAGATTCAGTAGGAAAGGATGTTGTTTTTTTTTTGCAAAGTGTGTTTTGCCTTTACTAGTTTTGATTTTAGGTTTGCCTTTTTCTGAATTTTATATTATTGATCAATAAACAGATAAGAAGAGAGATTAAGATACTTCAGAATCTGTGTGGAGGCCCAAATATTGTGAAGCTGTTTGATGTTGTCAGAGACCAACACTCAAAGACACCAAGCTTAATATTTGAGTATGTTAACAGCACTGACTTCAAGGTTCTGTATCCGACTTTGACTGATTATGACATCCGTTACTACATCTATGAGCTCTTGAAGGTATTTTTTTGTATCTGTTTATCGACCCACCACAAAATAAAGGCCAGTGTTAACCTTCAAACTTTTCCTATTGGCATGCTGCAGGCGTTGGACTACTGCCACTCGCAAGGCATAATGCACAGAGATGTCAAGCCACACAATGTCATGATTGACCATGAGCTGCGCAAACTTCGCTTAATTGACTGGGGTCTCGCTGAGTTTTACCATCCTGGAAAAGAGTATAACGTCCGTGTGGCCTCAAGGTATGTTATCTCTTCCTTTTTTTTAATATATATGTAGACTTGTTACAATATTTGTCGTTATCAGTACGTAAGCTCGTTGAAATGTTGTCTCAGGTACTTCAAGGGACCGGAACTTCTAGTGGATTTACAGGACTATGACTATTCCTTAGACATGTGGAGCCTCGGCTGCATGTTTGCTGGGATGGTGAGTACTTGGAGTACCTTTCAAATTCTACATTTATATAGTCATCTGATGTGGTTGATTATCTTCTCTTATAGATATTCCGCAAGGAACCTTTCTTTTATGGCCATGACAACCAAGACCAGCTTGTCAAAATTGCCAAGGTAATTTAATCGTGTGGCTAATCTCTATCATGCTCGTTTCCTTTAGAGTGTATCACTTCTAAAGAGTAATTGTTTTGACTCTTCCTGACTCAGGTCCTTGGAACCGATGAACTGAATGCATATCTGAACAAGTATCAGTTAGAACTTGATGCCCAACTAGAGGCACTTGTTGGCAGGTAAGCAGAAGAAACATAATTATAAAAGATTATAGCAATGCTAATGGCTAATTCTCTCCTTGCTGGGCTATTTCCACAGGCATAGCAGGAAGCCTTGGTCCAAGTTCATCAATGCTGACAACCGCCATTTGGTCTCACCTGAGGTAACTTGTTCTTCTCTTTATTCCTTAAGAAACACAGTTTCTCCCCTAAGCTGTAACTTTTTTGTATGTTATAGGCGATTGATTACCTCGACAAGCTACTGCGGTATGATCATCAAGACAGGTTGACTGCAAAAGAAGCAATGGTACGTATCAGAAACATTACTCAGATTCTTGTCTACTTACATGAATATGGTAATGAGAATGATATTTATAAGTTAGGTTTGATACTTTTGTGAATGGACAGGCTCACCCTTATTTCGCGCAAGTCAGAGCAGCAGAAAGCAGCAGAACGAGAACTCAATAGAGACGTTCTATGAGTATGTGAAAGTGACGTGATGTTCATG
The DNA here is from genome assembly GCA_026261945.1 of Hirschfeldia incana. Lineage (NCBI taxonomy): Eukaryota > Viridiplantae > Streptophyta > Magnoliopsida > Brassicales > Brassicaceae > Hirschfeldia > Hirschfeldia incana. The sequence continues at coordinate 630,355 of JABCMI010000104.1, forward strand.
GTTATTGTTTTCTCTAAAGAAGTGATGTCACTGCCTAATTCTAAAAAGTTTATCATATATGCCCGAGACTGCTTTCATCTATTTTCAAACTTGTAGAACTATATTGGGTTTAAAACCCCTATCAAGTCAAATTTAAAACATAACAAGGCGATGATTAATCATTTCTCTTCCCATAAACATGATTTTTTTATGTTATGCTATATATTTATCATTACATAATTCACATTCAGTTTCAACATAAAATGATGACAGCTTTTAAAAATAATGAGATGACAAATAAAATACTTGAAAGGAAAAAGAATGAAACGATATATATTTTTGACATTTTAATCCAAAAATATTTTGATTTATTGAATACTTCGAGTTTTTTTTCCTTACCTTGTAAATTTAAATATCTGGACATGTAGACTGTGTGTGCATATCTTTTTTTAACGCTGATTTATTATGATATTGCAATTATAAGAAAGATTACAAAGACGATTCGATAACCGACAAAAGACTGTGTGTGCATATCTGTGGACACAATTACCAACTGAATAAATGTGTTCTTATAATTTAGGAAATATGGAAGATAAGGATTGTTGTCACACAAAAAATGGAATTCAGCTATCAACTTAAAAAATAAAAGTTCTCATTCCTTGCATGAGACTTTTTTTTTGCGCAACCCTTACATGAGACTTTAGGCCTTTGTATATTAGTATTTGTTTATTACGAAATCCTGGTTTTTTTATTCGATAACAAATCGGATCGGAACAAAGAATGAATAAAATCAAAATTTATAGATATTTTTTTCCGGACGTACTTGTCTCAGTAGGTAAAGAGGTTATCTATACTATTAAAAGGGAATTAATCCTAAAATTCTACCTATAAATATTGTTTGGACTCTTTCATTTAGTTTTTTATTGTTTGGTCCTACTTTAAATTTCTCTAACTATATATAACATTCAACATGCATTTAATAATTCCTAACAGTTTTTAATTAGTAGTCCACTAACTAACCTTTTAATTGTTACTTGACTATTAACTGACGTATACCAAGTTTATATATCATCTTTTGGACGTATTTTGAGTGGACCAAAGAATAATACATATGTATAAATCCAATATAGTAAAATATCATCATCTCTAAACATGTCTATCCTAATATAGCAAAATTATATATATTGTTTTTTTATCAAATTGTGGTTTTCAAAATAAAAAAAAAAGTTTCAAAGTAAATAATAATAACACAAAAGATTTTAATTTGGGTATTCAAATATATGTTTCGGTATCTTCGAATATTAAGATTCGAAAAAACATAAAAATACCCAAAATTTATTTTAAAACTCAAAAGTATCTAAAAAGTTTCAAATACCCAAAATATTTACCCAAATTATTTTTTTAATAATATAAAATCTATATTATTAAAACAGAATACTTTTATGATTATGCCCCTGATTTTTCCAATTAATTACAAAAATTATATATATCTTTTTGCTAGCATTATTTTCAACCAATAAAAAAACATTATTTGGCCACTACTTAAAGAGTAATTAATATGATTCAGTTTTTAGCCTTTTTGAAAATTTTGTTTCCTAAATATTTGCCTCATATCTTTCCAAAAAATCTTTCATATTATTAATTATTTGAATTATTTATTAAATGAAACCTCAAAATAAAATTAAGTTAAAATAACAAATGATTAAACCAAAAAAATCATAATACGAGTTTGAATTATCTCAATTTTTTTTAAAATAGTTCCATTTAAAATAAAACTAAATCACATTATTTAAATTTAATAAAATTATAGATTTTTTTAAAACACACAAATGAATTTTTCAATATAGAGAGTGTTGAAGATATACAATATTTTATTTAAATTAAAAACAGATCAGTGTAAAATAAGTTTAACTCCGGATTAAATAAAAAAAATCACATTACGAGTTAGAATTATTTAGAGTCTTCAAAAATTTAGTCATATTTAAATAAAAAAATAAATCATATAAGTAAATTTAAGATAAATTTCATAAAAACTTAAAATATATAATATATCAAAAAATATAATTTTATAACATAAAATAATTTTTCCAATAAAAAGTATATCCGCCCTTAAGTCAAAATCTAGTTATACTTTAAATGAAGAGACACATGATCAAAGAATAGGTCTGGGTATTTCCAAGTTTCCGTAACTTTGGAAAAGAATGATACTTTATAAAACTAAAACTTAAATATACACTAATCTTCAAAGTTTTTCAGATCTAACGTATGTAGAATATAAGGGGAAAACATTTATTTGTAATTTCAAAAATGAAAAAAATACCAGAATGCTGAATCAAATACATGAACGTCTTGTTTAAGCAAAGAAGTTTGACGACTGATATGATGTGAATGTGATTGACGACTTTGACCAAGCGCTCATAGCTTGGTGGTAAAGGAAGTACAGCTGTACTATCCGCCATCCGGGTTTGAGGTTTGGCCACAACGGATTTAACATCTGTTCTGTTGGGACGCTAGATCACTTTCGAGGTGATAGTTGGGAATGTAGTTGCCCAAATACCAGAATTATAAAAAAAAAAAAAAAAAAAAAGTTTGACGACTTTCTGTCAGAATGAAGTTACATCTGTCTGAAATAGCAAATTGATGCTTTCGTGTTGGGAAACTAACACGAACAAATATTTAAAGAGCCAAATAAAACAGAAATCTATTGTAAACTTTCAATTTAAGAGAAGAGAAAATGGCTTCAACATTTTTTTCCAGGCCATGCGCATTAGTGGCTATAATCTCAGTCTTTGTTAAACAACATACGTGACTGCTTCGGAAAACATGATAATAGTAATCTGAAAGAGAAAACACACACAGATGAAACAAATGTTGGCTAATATCTAGTTACAAAGTAATAGATTTGGAAAGGAAGGAAGAAAAACCTGAACCGGCTCAGAACAATGGAATCTGCAGTCCCATACACGTTACAAATGATCAAAGCCAGCTGATATAACTACAGCTGATGAGTCGTTGAGAGAACTTCACTGCATTAACCTGACAAGATCAGTGTTCACAAAACATCAGAAGAGAATGAAAATTTTTGAACCTGTTCAGTTGCATTGGTGTGTCTCCTTTCCCAAGCCAAAGTCAATAGAGAATCTATGGCTGGGGACATTTGTAGAGAACAGCTTCTACATTATTGTGGCGAAATTTCAACGAGAGGGCCAAACTTGCTAGCTGCTTGGTTTTTAGGTTTTACACGTTAGACAAAAATTTAAGATAACTTCAACATCAATACACAAACATTACTGGACCAAAAAAGCAGCTGAATGCAAAAGAGAAACGCAGTAGCACAAGTTTTATTCGTTTTTGGACAACACGCAAAGTTCCAATTTTTCACAACCCACCTTGGTCTAAAAGAGAGTGAAAAAATCAACAGCACCATCAACATCATATCGTTTTAAATCATGTAATATAGGCTTCACAATGCAAGAAATCCCACAAGGTTCTAAGAAAATCTCTGAGCATTTCCAAAACACAAACCTTGTCAATGTCATGCTCCTGCAGACCAAAATCTAACAAACACTACAAGCTTCACTTCCAGCAGAGTTTCAAAGATACAAAAGAGCACAATAATGTACTTGTAACTTAGAGTTCATGTCTTTGAGCATCAGAATCGCCTCCCTCTTGATTTCCCCGTTCCAATCCTCTCGTTGAATCTATCAGTCTCTCTCACCCTGAGACGTAGTTTGATTCTTGTAGACTGTAGCTTTAACATGACAAGATTCAAAGACTCTGTATCCATCCCCAGATGAAGATTTACCAAACGACCACCTTAAACCACCTTTTACATTTGGATACAGTAGCTAAATCAAGCACCCCTTTGATATCACTTATCTCTTTCTCCTGCTCATCATAGAAAGATCACCAAAATTAAGTACCAAGAGAAAATTTTTAATCATTATGCCCAAAATTAACTGACATTGAGATAAGTGATTTTCCTTTTGCCAAAAGTGTAACAACATTCATCCAGCGGCCAGCCTTAAAGCTCAGCGAAATGTAGCTGATGATTTTCCAGTCAGAGATGGCTGAAAGAGATTGAGTGTTTTGCTTCTTAACTTTTTTTTCAAGCTCGGCACTGAAGAAAAAGTTAAGAAGCAATGAAAATCAAGTAGCAGTGTACATAGAGATGTCAAATGGGCGGGTTGGACGGGTTCGGGTGTCTCCGAATGGGCTTCATTTTTTTGCTGGACATTTTTGGTTGAAGCCCAAATAAAACCATGTTCAAAATGGCATCATAACCAAATAAGACCATTAATTGTTGGGCTGTCCATTGGTCCAATACATCCATGTAATGTAAACAACATAATTTTTATTTTAAAGATGTAAACTAGATCTTGATCCGCGCAACTGTAAAAATGTTATTTTTAGTTTTATATGTATATATATTTATTTAGATCACTTTTAATTATATATTTAAATGTTTATAAAGCTATTTCAAAATACAATAATTTATAGTTTACATGTTGTAAATTATCAGTTGTTTAAAACTGTCATATATATTTGTTACTTCTTATTGCATTGCATTTAGTTATTACACATATTAATATGTGCATGAAAAACATATTTTAAAATTATTTTGTATATAATTTAGGTTATTTTTACCCGGGAGAATTGCTAAAATGAACCTAAATATTGAAGTCAAATGCATTAGTGTACTCTAATTTCAGTCAAATGCAGAACCAACCTAAAGAGATGATGAAAATACAATTTAGTCTTTATGACCAAACAAAAAAATAGAATTGTATTTACGCTTCTATCCTTTTGGAAGTCTACATATAGAAGAAGAAAGTCTACATATTTTTAGACCTCCAGCGAAGTCTAATTTGTAGACTTGATGTGTAGTCTACACCAAAATTTTATCTACTAATTTAGTTTTAAAATTGTATAAAAATAATTATTGTGATAGATTTGAACTAATCATCAATATAATAGATAATGTGAAGTAACTATATTCAAATTGTATATAACTGAAGGAATATATACTAAATTGGTAATTAAATGTTAAACAATGTTCATAGTTTAGAAACAAAAGGTTGTAACATATTATGTCTTTTAGTGGTAGATTTATAGGGTTAGACTTTAGATTTTGATTTTTTTTTGTTTTATTAACTTAAATCTGCTTATTAATGTTTAGTAATTTATATTTTGTGTAATTTTGATATTTGATACAGTAATTGAGACTTTTTGATTATCAAACAAAATATTTAGGGTTTGAGATTTGTGGTTTAGGTTTTCGTAGACTTACAATAAAGTTTATATAGCTGGAGACGTCTTTTTCAGTCTAAATTTTTAAATTTTGTTTACAAAAGATCATTATTTTTAAACTAAGTTGAGTTCCTTGAGAATAAAAATATAAAATCATACACTATAACTATTAAAAATAAAAAACGAAACTTATAAATTATATATTAAAATTATCAAAACAATAAAGAATAATAAATATTGAAATTACCATAGTAGACTTTCTAAGAAGTCTACGAAGTTACAACAAAGTATACTCCAAAATTTTAATTTTAGTAGACTTCAGAAAAAGTCTATAGTGTCGTATATTTTAACCTAGTTTCACTTTTGTCTCCATATATAAATGAAATTTACACAACTCTTCTCCAAAATGGCTGCATATCTCACTTCTCTCTAAAACTCTCTCCCTTCTTTTTAAAATTCTCTCACTTCTCTCATATCTTTCTTGTTATTTTAGGTATTATGATTCATGGTTTTCATCTTCTCTTTTAAAAATGTAAGTTTTAGATCTATAGATTTTAAATGTGTAATTTATATTATTTTTCTCACAATATTATTATTTTTTGTAGGTATTATCATTCATGGTTTTCATCTTCTCCTCTAAAAATGTAAGTTTTAGATCTATAGATTTAAATGTGTAATTTTATGTTATTTCTTTCTCACAATATTATCTTTTTTGTAGGTATTATCATTCATGGTTTTCATCTTCTCCTCTAAAAATGTAAGTTTTAGATCTATAGTTTTTAAATGTGTGTTTGTATGTTTATATTCAAATAAAATGATAGATCAGTATCTGTGCATTTAATTTGCTAATGTTTTATTTTATAAATTCTATTTTTTAAGTATTTTCATATCTGAAAATTATAGAGTAGACTTCTAATGAAGTTTGCTTATAAGCTAAGGCTAGTTGACTTCATATGAAGTCTACAAAACCACACATTTTAAGTAGACTTCATTGGAAGTCTACAAAAATATGAATTTATTTTTTTTCATATGTTCTTTAAATAATTTAATATAATTTTGCAGATATTTGTAGATATTTTCCTCCATGGGTGTTATTTCCTCCTCCCAAAAATGTAAGATTTATATCTATAGATTTTAAATATGTGCTTTATATTTATATTTAAATGAAATTACATATTCAAACTATATGTACTTAATTTATTACTATTTTATCTTATAAATTATATTTTCTAAAGTTTTTATATTTTATCTTATTTCTCATAATTTGATTTTATTTTTCAGTTATTCTCCTCCAATGTTTTCAAATCATCTTCTCAAAAATGTCAAATTTACATTTATTCATTATAGAGATTTATTTTTGTTTTTATTGTACATAATTTATAGATTCATACTTATGTTTTTGTTCTTTACTACAAGGTTGACCAAAAAACTATTTTTAAATATTTTCTAGAACAAAGAGTATTTCAAATTTTCTTAATGTACATTATAGTTCTAAAATTTTCCGTTAGTGCAGACTCCAAAGAAAGTCTACGAAACCATAAACTTTCAGTTGACTTAATAAAAAGTCTACTTAAATATGATTTATATTTCTTATTATATTTTTCTCATAGCAGGTACTCTTTTCCATGACTTCATATAAGACATCAAGATTATGAAATATTCATTTGATACAATTTTTCATTATAAAATATTCATTTGTAAATAATTGTTTAATACATAATTTATAAACATTGTATTTATTTTTTAGTTTTGTTTCACTTGTATGATATTATCAATTTTTGTTAGCTATCAATTTTTGCACAAGATACTCTAGTCAACCAAACAATTAAAACCACCATAAGCTAAAACAATAACTAGCATACATGTGAGAAGAAAAATCCTACAAATTTTTTAAGAAATTTCAAGAGTAAAACTAATCAAAAAATTTTGATGTTTCAAGTGTATAATTATAACACATCAACTTTTGATATTCATCCAAGACAATTAAGATTTACTAACATACACTATAAAATAATTAAATCATGCAAAAGTATGATGAATAATACACAAATACACTTCTAACAGAATTTACGACGTAGACTTCAACTGCGGTCTACATATGTCTACTTGTAAAGACGTTTACATTTATTATCTAACATATAGTCAAAAATTGTAGTGCACTTGGCTCTAGAATGGTACACAAATGCATACAAAATGTGTTTTAGACAACTCGATCACACCACCTTTTCGATTTTCTTGTTTAGATCATAATCTTCTTGTACCATTTCAAGAAATTCACCATGTGTACAACCATCTTTCAAAGGGAACATTCTCCCTCCTTTTTCTTTATTGACGACAAACTCCCACAATGAGCCTTTCTCCACTCATTTTCCGTATACGGCCGGTAATTGAGTCATTGTCTGAAAAAAATACAGTTTCACATACTTAGCGAATAAATATTTCATGTTTCATAAAACTACAAACGTAGACTTACAATTTTTTCTACAGTTAACACCTAACAACATTGTGAAATCAAAACTATTATAATTTCATAACGACAACAGTTTTTCTTTTCAAAATCACTCAAACCCATTAGGATTAACTAACACACACTTTCAAACAAAAAAATCTAGCAAAAACTTTATGAATAATACATAAATTCAGCTTTAATTTATTTTCCACATAGACTGTTCAATCAGTCTACGAAAGTGTAGACGTTCGTTTCAGTTTACGTTTGTAGATGGTCACATAGGTCTAATATTTGAGTTAGTTTTTGCAATTGAAAATTTAACGGGTTACTTTTTTTATTTGACCAGAACTCATCCAAGCTTTGACTTTATACATTTAGACTTCCTTTTTAGTCTACCACATTAAAAGGTTAGTTTTTGCTATTGACCAGAACTCATCCAAGTTTTGACTTTCGAAGGTAGATTTCATATGTAGTCTACATGTTTCAATTTTATTGAAAAAAGTTAATTTTGCAATTGACCATTGTTTGATTTTCTATGAGTAGATTAACATGCACGTCTACAGCTTGGTAGACTTCGCATAAAGTCTAACTTCAAAACCCATGGGTTGGTTTTGCATTTGACCAAAATAAATATGTAGACTTCACAAACATCCTCTATTTTTTTTCCAAGATGAGAAGACTGCATTTGAAGTCTAAAATTTAAAACAATATTTAGTTTATTTAAAACATTTTAGTCAAATACAAAACTAACCTATTCAACGAAGTCAATGTTTTGGTGAAATGCAAAACTGGCCTTAAGTAGACCTCTTTGGCAGCCTACATTTCGTAGACTTCCTGTGAAGTTTACTTTAGAAAGTCAGAAGTTCTGTCAAATGTAAAACTAACCTCTTTTACGTAGCCGTCTTGGTAGATCTACGTAGATTTTTGTTTTTGTAGTCAAAGGTAAAGACGTAGACTTCTAGGGAAGTCTGCGTTACAAAAAAAAGTTCGAAAGGTCAATTGTAAAACTGACTTATGCGTTGACAAATAGACTGACTCGTACGTCTACACATTGGTGTAGACATAGAAAACAGTCTACCATCACGACACAGACTGAAAAATGGTAAAAACCATGTAAACAAGGCAAATAGATCAATTTGAAAAAGAAAAAAAATGAAAGTAAGATATCAGAATCTAATCCTAAATAAACCAAAAAAATACGATAACATATATTATCAAACCGTAAACCAATAACTAATGAAACCATCTACATTCACTCATCTATGTTGAAATAATTTAATTACAGATAAACTAAATTTATATCATTGAGAAATATTTATTATTACATGATTTCAATTTTTTATGCATCAAAATACGTTTTATGTGGTGTAGTCATGACCAGAGACCTTGAGGAAGAGCTGAGTGACACTGATGAAGAGAACCAAGACCAGAACCAGAACCAGAGAGAGACACCAGGAGAGCCAGCAAGTGTGTGGATTGGACCAGTAACTAGATCAAGGCTGAGAGCACAAGAGAGGTCTCTCCTACACTTAGCCAAAAAATGTGGGAGGTGGTTCCAAGGGAGATAACCAAGACAAATCAGCATGTTGGTTCAATTTAATTAAATTGTAATGTTTCTGGTTATTAGGATTTCATTTAATTCAAACCAGAGACATTTAGAATGATTAAACCAAGTTTTGGGTAAATTAGGATTTTAAATCAGACAAATTTCGTGGTTTATTAGTATTAGGATTAGGATTAAACCATCTGGTTTAAGCCTATGATTTTCTTTTGATTTCTGTCGACATTGTTTAAGAGTTCTAAGCAGCTTGCTTTGAAAACTATTCAACTTTCAATCTAAGAATTATTTCTCAAGTTGTTTCAAGTCTTTAAGCTTTCTCTGTTCAGCTCAAGAACATTGATCTCACTTAGGGAAATAATTCTTAGTGAACTCATCTTAGACAATACAAGGTGATCTTGTGTCTTTGTGTAGCAAAACAGCTTCGGAGCAATCCATAGCTCTTTAGCAAAGTTCATCATTATCATCTATCATCTATCCACAAGCCTTGAAGCAGACTGAGTCTTTGGTTCTCTGTTTGCAAGGATTATCAAAGCAGTAACCCACCTACAAGAGATCCAGGGAGAGACATCCATTCCAGGGCTGCACCAAGATATCAGAGACAGACATTTTGTTCTTAACCTAAATCACGAGATTTATCACATCCAGCAGTCTCTTATGTCTTATTTTGAAAGCAAAAGAAGTCATGAAGAGATGGCTGAGCGCAAAGCAACAAGGGAGTTGCAAAGAAGAAGAAAACAGTTTCAGATTCCATCTTTCTATGGAGACTTTGATCCAGATACATATCTAGAATGGGAAAAGAAGATGAATTTAATTATTAACTGTCAGGGGTACACAACAGAGAAGCAAACTCTATTGGCATCTACTGGTTTATGTGGTTGTGCCTTTGATTGGTGGTATCAGACAACTAATACCAGGAGACAGTAACTAATACCAGGAGACAGTATGGAGAGCAACAGATTTCTTCTTGGTATGAGATGAAGGCTGTCATGAAGAAAAGGTTTGTTTCCAAGAGGTATGGTCAAAATTATTTGCAAAGGATTCACAACCAATCTAGGTCAGCTAAAGGATGTGTTAGAACACTAAAAGATGAGCCAAGCACATACTATGGTGGTGACGCAGCAAGAAAATTGCAGTCACATCAAGCATATCTTGAGGAATTGCAAAGCCCACAGTTCAAGCAAGACCTCAGGAACATGATAAATCAATCACTCACTGCTGTGATCAAAATCCCACATCAGGGGCCAGTCCCACGTCCAGCATCAAGAGATGATGAGCTAAGTTGTTACAAGAAGGAACCAGCAGAGCATAAAAAAAAAAGATTGCAGCGAAACCGGCTGTGAAGATATCAGAGATTCAACTACAGCAAGAAGAGCACGTACCAGGATCTTTGTGTGGTCTTAATCATGATCAAAACAAGGCTAAAGAAGAGGGAGAACCTGCTGAGGCACTTGTAGTTCATAAAGAGTCACTTGAGACTTTGATTGAACAAGGTGGATTCATTAGATTGTTTTCTTGTGATTTACTGATAATACCTATGGTATGTTTTCAGTTCAGCTTTGTTGACCATCTGAGGGTTCCCAAGGGACTGCAACAGTTTGTGATTGAGCCAGGAGGATAGATAAATGTACACAAGAGCTTTAAGAACACTCTGGTCCAAAGAGAAACAAAGAAGTTGAGATTGGACAGTCTATACATCCATGAGAAACTGGATTTGAGGACAAATCCTTTTAAAGGAAGAGGGAATGGTGCAGCCTGGGTCAGCTTCAAATACATGTTCTGGAATCCAATGCACGTCCTAGAAAAGCAATGGAACTTATCACAGCCTAATGGGTTCACTGGAGAGCTTATTGGCCTTATTCATGAAGTATTGGACCGAGAAAGGGCTATGGGCCTTGATAAAGCAACTATAAATAAAAGAATGATTATATATCATCATGGAGTCTAGTATGCAACCTGACTGACCAGGAAATGTATGGGAGGAAACTGGCTGGACATGAAATGAAATGGGTGATCTGGTATGACTGAGAAACCGATTTTTCAAACCGACATGGACGAGAAATGAGTTGGAAATGTAAGATGAAGAACCAGAGCTGGAAATGGAACATGAGGAGGATCTTTGTTATCCAAATAAGCATAAGAAGACACTTGGTCGGACCTGGAACAATATAGATCGAGCCCAAGCAAAAGTTGTTCTAAAAAAGTCTTTTTCGGCCCAAAAAGTGGAAGGACAAGCCAGCTTGGATTATGATTGGCCCAAGAAGATTAGGCACGTCCAAGATGGTTTATTTTAAGTTTTTTTTTATGATTTTATTAAGTGTAAACCAATTAGGATTAAGTTTGGTGATTTATAAACCAATTAGCAATAGGATTAGGATATGGTTTTTACTAAACCGATTTGGTTTTGGTTTAGGGTTTTATATAGCTTAGGATTTCGTTTTCTTCTCTACTATTTATGTAACTATGGGCCTCCATGTAAACATTCAACCATTATTCAATAAACTTAAGCTTTGGCTCAAACAAATCGTCACTGGAGAGACTTCTCTATCTTGTTCATGTTTGAACAAATTTTATCACAATAAGAAGAGTGGTCTTCTGTGATCCATCCAGACACTAAGCAGGGTGAACATGTGTCTCAGAAGTAGCAAAACATCTTTAGAGCAGCTCATAGTTCTAAAGAGAAGACCATCTCCATCACCTTTCATCCACCCACTCCCCCCCCTTCAAGTGATCGAGGAGAGACAGCCATTCTAGGGCTGCACCAAGTGGTATTAGTGCAGTCATTCCATAGCTTCAGAGAGTCGTTCATAGTTCTTTAGAGTGTTAGTAAACTTTTAGAACATCCTCTTTCCATCCACCTTCAAGTGATCCAAGTTTTAAAGCCATATCCAGACTACACCATTATAAAATTGTAAAATTATATTTAACATCTACTGTACGAAAAAACTTACAAAGAAGTCATCTCAGATTTATTTGTATGTCTTCTCTAACGGAAGGTCATAATGGTAAAATTGAATACATGTTTTTTGTTTGTTCATAACGAGGTTGTTGTAATTTCACTACGCTCTTGGGTTACTTTTACATTTGACTGAATTTGGGGTATACTTTTGTATTCAAAATCAAGTTTTGAGTTATATTTGGCAAAATCCCCCATATAAAAATTGATTTCAAATAGATAATTGGTGTAAAGGTATATTTTTATAAATAAATAAGTAAAAAATAAAAAATCATATTCTAAATAAATTTTCATAAAAGAAAATTTAAATATAATATAAATTTTTAAAATTACTATAAAACTTAAACTCTGTTATTAATATAGACTTGATCTTAGGGAGAATATAAAATATAGTATATATAATAACTTGTTTTCACTTTTATTTCTAAGTGCTCATTAGAAATAAACAAGTAAAGCAATTTTTGTTTCTTCTAGTCAAACTAATATCTTTTATTAACTTAATTAATCCAAAAGAGAAAAAAAAAACGAGTTCGTTTATGTACACTTGAGCATTCATTGTATGCAATAAATTAGTCAAAGTCATAGAATACTACAATAGAACCTCTATAAATTAATACTCGATAAATTAATAATCTCTACAAATTAATAAATTTCACAAGTCTAAATTCAGCCAATTCAAAACTTGACATCAATCGATAAAATAATAATTAATATTTTTTTAGAAAATCATATGTAAATATATGGTCTCATTAAAATTAAAAATTAATAATTTGTATGTATATATATTTTATATAAGTAAGAATCTGTTATTATATTATTTTATATTCACGATGGAATTATATTTATATTATTTAACACTCAATATATTTTGATGAGATTTGTAATATTATATCTAAACCACATTTAAATTATATTCAATATATATTATTTACACCAAATAATTTAATAAAATTAATTTAATAAAATTAATATAGATGCCAAAAGTTTCAAAAAATAACAACTAATGTCTATAGACTAAAATCACATATTTGTCTTATCTTAAAATAATTATATCTTGAAATATAAAAAATATAAATAAGGTATTTTTTGTAAATTAATATCTCTATAAATTAATAAATTTTCAAATAATCCCAACATTATTAATTTATAGATTTTTTACTGTAAATATGTATTAAATTAATACCATTTCCATGTTCCAAAAACACTATATAAGAATCTGAACAATCATGTAAATGCTATGCAAGCTTTACTTATTTACAAACTAAAAACTAAAATTATAAACTAATAGGCAAAAGACATGGCAAAAGACATGGCAGCATCAACAACAACAACCATCTTAATCGTTTTTATCCTTTGTTTCCCATGTTAGCTCCGTTCTTATATATTTTTCTTATATGTAGATTAAACAGAATTAATAGAATGACTAAACTAAGATATTTCAATTAATAGGCACATTATCAGTGAGGGTCTCTGGACAAGCCAAAGAAACTTCATGCTCGACATCAACTGATTGAGAGTTGCTGTGTCTTAGAGAAACAGGGAGAGGAGTTCAGGAATGTGTGCTCGGAGAGTGCATTTGTTTGGAGCAAAACAACGAGACAGAGCTGGCCAAGACCATAAGATGCAAAACAGACCGTGATTGTCCCGATTCCAGTGAATGCCCTAAAGACTAAGAGTACGCATGTCTTGTTGGAAAATGTACTTGTATAGTAATATAAGTTAATTAATTGAAATAATAAACCGTACCTCCTACCTTCTTATATATATATGTGTGTGGTTTTTCCGGGCTACTCCCGTATTTTCTTATATAAATTTTAATTTAATTTAATCTATTATATTACTATTTTAAAATATATAATTCATATTATTGATTTTTTACAAAATATAAATTATAAAATGAATTTTAAATTAGTAGAGTGCAAACTCTAATAATATTGAGAAAGATATTATATGACTTCAAACTATATGTTGTTGATTTATACTTTAAAATAATTAAACACTGAATTATTGTTCTTATATGTTTTATTAATCCTTTAGATGTACTTTTTATTTAATTTTATTATTTATTACAATATCTTTTATTGTGTAGAATTACATGTTTCAATAAAATTAAATTTTTTTATTGGTTCGAGTAACGATATTGTGTTTCAATCTTTTTGGTGGTATCCAACTGTAGGAATGCAGACCTCTCACCCAAATGAAATAGGATGTAAATATATACATTGAACTATGGTTTTGAAGTTATGGTGGTGTTTGCATATTTTTACCGTAGACCGTAGTCCAGCTTTATGAACTATTATTTTCTTTGAGTTTCTAGGTCGTATTACTGATTTCATATATGTGGAAGTAGATAAAGTGGTTTTGTTTTATTTCTTATGATAATGGTTTTAATCTACGGCAGTTCTCCTAGATAGACATTTTCTATTTTTTTGTCAGAAAATAGCACATAAGGAAGAAAATAACCAAAATATTTTATTTAAAAGGATGAAATATTTTTATACCCTTTATATATAAATAAAATAAAATAGATAAAACTATTAAAAAATTATTGTTTCAGATTATATGTTTTCAGATTTGTTATTTCCAAAAAAAATTGGAAATTTGTTTTTCGTAATTTTATTCTATTTTTTTTAAAAAAAAATCTTTAATAATTCGAAAATGCTTTTTGAAACAATTTTCAAATTTTTATTTTCAAATGTTTAGAATTTATTTTTTATTTTATAAAATTTTAAACCTTAATCCCAAAACTCGATCCACTGCATAAGTCTAAATCCTAATGTTTGGATTAATTAATTATAGGGGTAAAAGTATAAATTAATCTCTTTAATAAAATATTTTGGTCATTTTTTTTCTTTGTGTGCTCTATTTGTGACAAAAAAAAAATTAGTGCTATCCTAGAGTAATTATCTTCTATTTACTTGAATTTTTAACTAATTGATAATTCTTATAGTTTTGGGCCGAGGAGGCTTGTTTGAATCTAAGCACGTGTTTGGTCTAAAGAAGTCTCTCGTGTGTTTTGTGTGCATAATTCAGTTGTCTTTAGGGTTCAAAAATTCTTCTTTTTTTCTTCATACTAGGATTAACCCCGCCTTATGAACGGGTGAGCAATTTCAAAAATATCTAAAAATATCTTAAATTTTAGTAGATAATTGATATAGTGTTTTATATATAAGTGTTTTGTAATATTTTGAATTAATATATAATGCTGAAAAAGATTATAAAATTAGATATTATGTTTTGCATTGTGGAAAGAGATACAAATGAACATTTGATTTTGATATATCATTTACTCATTATTCACCTTTTAAAATTGAAAAGTGATTTTTTATACTTCTAATCTCTAAATTAAAAATGAACCAAATGATTATTAATAATATATAATTAAACTAAGTGGAGGGGGGGGGGGTTATAACTCTAATTTTTATTAATAGTTAAATCTGATTTCTAAATTATCAATATTTAATGAATTTACAGAATTTTGATGTTTGTGAAAATATAATTGTAAACTTATTTTTTATATTTAAAATCACAATTTTGAAAAGTGTTATTGTAACTATCATAGCTACAATAAATAACTGTATATTTTTTAATTATTTATTTTCTATTTTTTATCTAAAAATGAAATAAACATTTTTAATATTTAATTTATTCCTAAGTAAAAATAAAATTAATTTCATATATATATATATATATATATATATTATTCATTTGGAAACTATTTAACTGAACTGAAATTGGTCTATATATATATCTGTTTATTTTCGAAAAAAATCAGGTGTTTAAACTTTTGTTTATTCTGTTTGTTTTGGTTTATTTCTGTGTATTTTGGTTTTAGTTGGTTGATATGTTTTAAGCATTTGGTCATTGCTTGCCAACCGAACCATAATACAATTAATGGAAACAAAGAATCAATAATTTTGGTTCAGTCGGTTCCATTTAGGTTTGTACCGCAAGCCCATCGCTAAAACTCAAGGTCGTTGAATAATTACAAGTGTCTTGTTTCAGTTGTTTGCTACTGGCAGTTTTGTGGGAAAAGTTGATGTTGAAGAGAAAGTCTGTGATCTCCTGTTTGCTAGAAATCTTTAAACCTAGTTGCAGGTGAAGTAAACACACATGTTTATTTTAATCTCATTAGCCACAACTGTAGATTTTCCTAAGATTCGTACAATCTCGCAAAACACCTAATTTGATCGAATTAGTATGTTTCTTTGAGATTGAGTTATTAAAGATTGTTTGATCTTGGGACGACAATGAATCCCACAAATTCATATGTACGCTTCCAGCTACTGAGATTCACTCAGTTTAATGAAAACATTAATCTTTTGCTGAAGTTTTTTTGACCTTTTAGCTTGTCCATTTAATACTCGTTTAAAGCCTGTTTTCGGATAAAGTCTACATTGGAATTATAAAATGTCAATTATGTAGACTAGATCCATTGTCCGCGCTATGCGCGGAAAATTGCGTTGAGCATGTCACTATTGATTTTTGTGTGTATAAAATATGGTAGAATATCTATATTTTATAAAATTGTTAAGAGAGTATAATATAGTATTATAAGAGATAGATGTTATGATTTATGTTGTTTGAATGCTGTATGTAGTGATTGACTTCAGGATATATACATATATAAGTTGGAAGAGGATGGGAAGTTCTTTTTAGTTGTGTTTTCTTGATGATAATCTTCTTATTTGTTGTTGAGAGTTTTTCAAACTCTTGCATTGAACTCAATTCTTATTCTTCCTTTGAAATGTTTGATGATGCTTATCTTTCTAGTCAAATTAAAACTGTGTGGCCGATGATGAAACTTTATATTTCCGATCACTTATGCTTTGCATCTCTCTGAACATGACTGCTTCATTGTCTCATATTGTGAGTGAGCTTCACTATTGCTGATCTATAATAAAAATTTATTTGATTTGGGACGATTGTTTGCAATGTAAATATTGTGTTTTTCATGTATTTATGGAAAAGCAGTCCAAATGATTCGAAAATAGTTCACACTTTTATTTATTTTTATTTCCATTATGGGACAATAAGCGCAACAGGGTTGGGCATGAATATATATGATTTCAGCTTTTACCAATAGTTTCTGCAACTATAAACAAAGAAATATGAATGTTGTTTGTTTACCCAAAACAATAAATTATTAGCAGCAGAATAAAGTAAATTTATACTCCTAATAAATAAATGTATTTTAATAATGTTCTTTTCTTACTGCAGAATCCAAATTGATGTATTTTAATAAATTGCAATAAATTTTAGAGACTGCTAATTACAAAAACATTATATATTTTTTAAGGTCAAAAACATTAGTATATTCTTAAAAGAGTGGAGAGAAGATTTTTTTTTAAAAAAAAACAAATTAAAATAAATATTTTACATGTTCGAATGGCATAAGATACATGAAAAGAACATCTAAAAACTTCTTAAAACACAGACACATTAGTTTACCACAACAACAAAAAAACATATAGAAGAAGAGATAAACCTCTCCTCAACTCAGATCTCGCATTAGTCTTCTCAATTTCCTCTACTTCCATTGGAACTTTGACTTCTAGAGTCAGACGAAAAACACTTAAAAGGTACGCTTTCCATTTTTCTTCTTATGAGTAGTCCGCTTGAGTGTTACCTTTTCATCATTCTTTTCTCTAGGACTTCTGAACACACATAAAAAGCTTTAATTACCAAAAAAGAAATTGTGCCAATGAGACAAAAAAGGGGAATGGCAAGAATCTCTCACCGATTTAAGAAGCATTCATTTATTCAGCATCTTGTTTGACACATTCAGATTCAGCATTTTTATTATAACCTACAATGTGGAGGAGTTTGTTCTCTAAGCCTTTTAAAGAGAGCAAGCACAAAGGCAGGGAAAACCTAACTGGAGACACACGTAACAATTGTTTTGTTGGTACAGGTAGTCATGCTATTGCCGAAATCTAAATACCAACCTGCCTTCTTCCTTGCTCCATGATAGTATGCTCACTATCTCGAGCAATCTATCCACTGTCTACACACAGGAAATGATCATCATGGACCCTATACTATCATCATTGACCCAATTCTAATACCCAATTTATAGATTTAAACTGAGAAGCAGAGTTTCAAGTCCTTGCCTTTCATCTGCTTGTTTACCAGTAACTACCTGATAAGAAGTAGTAAAACACCCAAAAATATCAATAGTGATATCAGAAATCATTATTCGGAATAGTTGAGTCGTTAGCCAGATTCCTTATTCAGAGAACTTGTAAACGCCTCTCTAAAAATTCTCTGCATTTTGCTGAATGTTATGTCTCAGAGTCTGCAGTGAACAATTTTAAGAGATTAGGATAACTTTTTCAGATGGTTTTTGATTTCAAGAATTTGTAGAACTACTTAAAACT
Organism: Hirschfeldia incana; assembly: GCA_026261945.1. NCBI lineage: Eukaryota > Viridiplantae > Streptophyta > Magnoliopsida > Brassicales > Brassicaceae > Hirschfeldia > Hirschfeldia incana. Next base: position 648,927 of record JABCMI010000104.1, read on the forward strand.
TACTTGGAATCAAGAGATCATAAAAATTTGATGGCTTTCTTATCCAAGTAGAGAAGTTGATGCTATGTATACATCATACATGTTGGATCCCGTACCGAGCTTACGTCAAGGCAATAGCAAGTTGATCACCTTTAATAAAACCAATACAACATAAAGGAAGATTAAAGTCAAAGATAAATGTATATAGATAGATATTAACCAGTGATCATTGATGTTGACACCGAGGTCTGAAGCTCTTCTAATGGTGTATGCACTATCATGTCGTGGAGGATCAAACAAAGGCAACTCACAACGAATTCCCATAGACCACCAACACCAGAGCTTTTTTTTTCCTTACATATGGCATCCTTCTTGCCAGCTGATGACCTCAGTCGAGGCAGAGCGTACTTACCGATTGTGAAGTGGTCTCTCTTCCTCATCAGCTCTTGTGTTGCAGAGATAAGAATCTTAATATCATAAAAAATGTTTTAAAGGATAAATCATTGAAGAGAAGAAACGGTTCTGAAATTTGAAATGTGTGTAAACAAAATCGGTTCGTATGTACCTGCTCTGAATCTCCCTTTGCTTACTCGGTGCCAATCTCCATCACCATTGTTATATGTTGATGGGATTGAATCGGAAGAAGTGAATCTCTCTAAAATCAGCTCTTGCCTCTTTGGGGTCAAGTATTCCAAGTTTCCAACCATAGAAGCATCAATAGCATCTCGATCCTCTGTTCTTAAAGCTCTAGCAGCTACAATAAAATCTCAACATTTTTGAGAATACAGAAAATTACAACATGGAAACAGAGCTTAAAACCAATTAAAACCATACGAATATAATGGAGAAAATTAACTGCAGATAAAATACATCAGTGTCCCGGAATAAACAAAGAAAAATTGAGACTGGATTTTATGGCTATGGATGTAGCTTATTCAGAAAGATTTATCAATTTTGGTGGATTTAGGGTTTAGACATAGGCCCTTAATATAGAAGAATGATCAAGGGGGAGGTGAAACGAAACATATAAGAAAAGTTTAAAGATCAGCATTGATTGTTTAAGATAACGCAAGAGCTCAGCGCTCAGAGATCGAAGAAGACGTAACAGAAGAGCCGGGGGAAGAGAATTGCAAAACTTTACACAGAAAAAGGTTTTGGGTTGGGATGGACCGAGTTATGATTTTTATATAGCCCATACAAAATACCCATTTTATCTCAGCGATTACGACGTGGACAAATAAAAACATCCTATTGGCTAATTTAAATTGACGACGTGGATAGGTTAAGCATTGAGATTATTTGCCTTTTAGTATAGTATAGATTCTATGCATTGTGCTCTTATCATATCTGATTTTCCTTACTTGCACACTCTTCCAAATTTTTTTTCACACACATTTTTGTGTTCATGTTGGAAGATCTAGGAAGCAATGACGATTATGGCTTTGTCTTATCTTTGCAATACCTGCGGCAATTATTCTGTCTTTTTGGCATGTCCTCCGTAAATATATATCTTCGATCTGATCATTGTGACTTAGCAAATAGCAAAAATTGCGCATGCAAACACCCAACTCGAAACTATCTTATTTCTTCTCTTATTTACTTTGCTTCCTTATCTTGACTCAACTATGCCGTCACCGCCATCGCTCACCATGACCCTATCAGTACTTGACCATTTTACAAAAAAAAATTCCTTATACTCACTCCGAAACTATGGCATTTTCACTTTAGTTGCTTTCTATAACTTCTAAAGTGCTATTTGATATGGGACTCGTCCTCTCCTGCATTAATCCCACATATCCTTTCAGTGTTTTTTTGTAGTTTTAATCTCTAATTGAAAAATGAACCAAATGATTATTATAAATATAATTAAACTAAGTGGGGGTTTATAACTCTAATTTTTATTAATAATTAAATTTTATTTATTAATATTAATGAATTTACAGAATTTTTGGTTTGTGAAAAATATAATTATAATCTACTTTGTTTATATTTAAAACCAATTTGAAAAGTGTTATTGTAACTATCAAAATTACCAATGAAAAGTTAAACTCAACGGAACAACAACTCATTAGAGCTTAATAGAGAAAATAATGTTATACTCATGTTTTACTAACAAATTTCATTGGATAAATTTCCAAATGTGATAGATTTCTTCAGTTGACGATGTGTATTCATGAGAAAAAAAATGAAACTCTATTTTCTTAATAGAAATTTATTTATTAGATTGTATTTGGTTAAATTTATATTTACTTATTTTTTATTTTTTATATTGTATATTTAATTTTTTTAATTTTCTTACTTTTATATCAAATGGTATTATTGTTATAGATGTTCAATTTAACATTTATAGTTCTTATATTCTAAGCTTTTTTCATAGATTGTTTTGTTACTTATAGAAATGTTTGGAAATAATAAATTGAAAACTATACAATTTTCAAATAGATTTTTGATGTAATTTTTCAATTTCTTATATTTTATATTTACTCATTATTTTTATATCGTTTTCTATTTTTTTCTTTTATATCAAATTGTAATTGTTGATCAAAAAAAAATCAAATTGTAATATTACGATAGATGGATGTTTAATGTAATATTTTTATTTCTTATATTATATAATAACTTATTATTTATTTTTATTTTTATTTTTCAGAGATGTATTTAATTTAGTTTTGTTTTTAATTTTTAGATTGTCTATTTAATTATTTTTATTTTTTTTTCTTATATTTTATATTAACTTATTTTATTTTTATTGTTTTTATATCAAATGATAATATTATGATAGATATTTAATATAATATTTATATTTCTTTGTATATTTACTTATTTTAACTTATTATTTATTTCTATTTTTTAATAATACATCTATGTGGTATCGTTCGAGAGAATATTTTTCGCTGACGTAGACATTTTATGAAGCCTCAAAATGCTACTTTTATTAGTAAAGTTTTTTATGTGATAAAATATGACTGAATAGAATAAATCATTTTTGAAGCATTTGAAGTGATAAAATATAAGCAAAGTTTTTTTATGGAAAATTCCTGTTAAATAAAATAAGTAGTATTGGAAGTGCTTTAACCACTTACCGTTGATGCGGTTAGTTATCGAGTTACATTTTTTTCTGTATTCAAAAAGACAGATTAATCTCTGATTATTTTTTGTATATAAATAACTAGGGTTAAAACAAAGCATTCAAACCATATTCAGACGTAGCTTAAAACAACAAATAATATTCAGATGCAATTTAAAATTGCATGTAAGAAGAGTAAATAAGTCCAGCCTTTTGACTGTCGAGTACATGATCATACCTCTATTATTTGCGATAAGTAAAAATCATCACGTTGACGACTGAAGAACAAACTCTCTACTCTTTTTTAGAATCCTTTTCTTGCATTTGGGAATATCATTTCTCTTCTTCATGCTTTGTACTGCCTCCTTCTCAAACCTCTATGTCACTTTCTTGCCAATGGGAACTGAATAACCGCAGTTGTCGCTGTTGCGTTCAGTGACCAACTATGATGATGAAACGATCTTCAAGGTGACGAAACAATAGGAGAAGTTCACTGAGTCATATATGACAGAAGCGGTGGCCATGGAAACTTTATTCAGATCTTCGACGCTGGTGTAGCTCTAATACGTCGTCCATTTGCTCTTTTTATCTGACCTAATACCGACAAGTAAAAAAATGATACGTTTTGTTGTCTTAACAATCACAAAATAACAAAATAAAGGACACCTTTGATCCGTAAATTAGATAGCTTTCTTGTGTTCAGAACCATAAAGAGTAGAGAGCTGAGAAACCAACGTCACAGTCTGTAACTCACAGAGCGTAAAAGTTGACACCAGCCTCTCCCAAGATCTCTGTTCAAAATAAAATTTAAATAGTGAGTATTTTTTTATAACTCTTAATGTGAGTACAATCGCGAGAATAAGATGTATATATATATATATGTTGTTCAAAAGAAATTGTATATTTATATAGTAGAAACGGAGGTGATGGAGAAGAGAAGCCAATGAGAAACCTGGATAATGGGTTTTCCTAGAATTTGCATGTGGGTTTGCTTATGAATCAAGAGGAAGGTATCAGGCAGTGATGATTCCAATGATCCGCCTCCAGATCACATACACTCTTCTGCCAATCCACATAGAATAGCCGTTGCGCTCTAAGTGACAAAGAAGTTTGTCTTTTCAGGATGAAGAAGACCACACTAATTAATTGGTGTTTTCTTGTGAGAAGGTCACTTGAGCAAGGCAGATGGGTGGAAGCTTCTTGCTCTAAATATGTGACGGCGATTATTGGATTTGAGATGAAACGTTTCAGTTCTTACGATGAGGTTGTATATGGAAGTAATAATCGAAAAGTGTTAAATTTCGAAGCATTAATCATCCATAGAGTTGAGATGGGAGATGTAGAGGTAGAAGAAGGTTCATCCCTCCATTGCAATCAGAAGGTTTAGTTAAGATTTTTCGTAGGAGACTGAACCAACTGAAACCCTAATCTATGTTGTAAAGAGAGAAAGATAGTGCCGTGCAAAAGTATGAACCAAAGCCCATTTTTGTTGAACAGGCCGAAAACAAATAAGCCAGTACGCTTTCCAAATTAATGAAATGCAGCGATTGACACGTGGCAGCACGTCATGCAACAAATTGTTGTGCTGGATGAATAGCTTTAGGAGAGAATAAAGTATATTTTACTAGAGGCGTATCTGCATTTAGCGATTGACACGTGGCAGCACGTCATGCAACAAATTGTTGTGCTGGATGAATAGTTTTAGGAGAGAATAAAGTATATTTTACTAGAGGCATATCCGCGCTTAACGATTGACACGTGGCAGCACGTCATGCAACAAATTGTTGTGCTGGATGAATAGCTTTAGGAGAGAATAAAGTATACTTTACTAGAGGTGTATTCGCGCTTCGCGCGGAATATTGTTCAAGTGTTGTTAACTATGATTTTTTGGATGATGTAAATATGTTATTAATTAAGTGCACTATTTGGTGTTTTAAATGTGTTATGTAGTAATAGGTAATCAGTTAATATATATTCAGTGTTTGGCTTTTCAATAATGTGTTGTTGTGTATATAGTAACACTTATTGGTGGAGAATTGAGCTTATGATGTAAAGCATATTAAAGCCTCTGATGTAAAACATATTAAATTTCAATAAATTTATTTAATTGGTTTATGATTAACAGTTTTAGCAATAAAAATTGTATTTTATGTTTTAAAAAAAAAATTATTTGAACATTTAAGATGTTTTGTGCCGTCTCCCCATATTTAATATTGAACGGTAACCATTTATGTATTCCGTTTACCATTTTGGTGTGATGTATTTCTCACCATCACTGGAAAAAGACTCACCGCCATGCTCTTGTTCTTCCTCACTTTTTTTCATGTGAGATTATCTGATATTTGTTATAGATCGGATTTATAAGTTTCTAGTTATGCGGTTGTTTATAACGGCATTGTAAGCTGTTCCAGTCAATATTGGCTACTCCTCCTCTTCTTTAATTTTCAACGGATGTTAGGAACTGCATCTCCTTGGGTTGGGTCTGAGTTTAGTCGTCTTTGATGTTGTTATCCTCGTCGTTGGTTTACTTTCAATAGTTCATGCTTGTCTTAGTTTTTAAGATTTGGATTCTAGTGATCTAACTTGTATGTTCTCGTTCGTAGCTCCATGAAGGCTCCACGATTTATCGATTTCATTTCATCTACCATTCCCTCTCTGTTTTTTCATCTCGTTGCACCTTTCATCGCTGCTCGCCTGTCTTGTGGCTCTCTCTTTCGCCATGCTTACCACTCTAGGTTTGGATAGTGTTTTTCTACGTGTATGCTTTGTATGTTTTCATGATTATTTATGGTCGCAAGCTTGCGATCTGCTTTGGCGGTAGTTGGCTTCCACTCTTTCTCCCTCAAGTTGTTTATTTTCTTCTCCTGCTTCCTTTAGTATAAATGTGCGGAATTAGTCTCCTGGAGCTTTCGTCCCTTCTATCCAGAGATTTGTGGTTCTTTGTTGGCATGAGCTTTTTGTTTGTGTTTGTTTAGTTTATGAGGTGCTTCTTACTTTTTAGCTGGTAATTGTGCTTATGGTGCGTTACGAAAGTGTCTTCCTGCTTCGTAGCAATTTTGGTCTTTTGTTGATTATTCTTTATGTATCATGTTTTTTTTGTTGGTCTTTGATCGTATTTCTTTGTGCTCGGGATATTTCTTTGTTCTAAAGTTAGGAACTGCATCTCCTTGAGTTGGGTCTGAGTTTAGTCGTCTTTGATGTTGTTATCCTCGTTGTTGGTTTACTATCAATAGTCCATGCTTGTCTCATTTTTCAAGATTTAGATTATGGTGATCTAACTTGTATGTTCTTTTACGTAGCTCAAAGAAGGCTCCACGGTTTATCTATTTCATTTCGTCACCGTTCCCTCTCTAGTTTATCATCTCTTTGCAGCTTTCATTGTTGCTCGCGTCTCTTGTGACTCTCTCTTTTGTCATCTGTTCGTGTCTTTTGTGGTTCTCTCTTTCGCCATGCTTGCCAATCTAGGTTTGGATATGTGTATGCTTTGTACGTAGGTTTCGAAGGTTTGGATATTTGTTTTCTTATTTTTTTTGTTAGTCTCTGATCGCACTTCTTTGTGTTCGAGATATTGCTTTGCATCAAAGTTTATCTTTCAACCATTTTCTGACTTTTGTTTGTCCTGGCTGTGACACTCTATATTAAACCGAGGTAAGTTAGTTTTTGTTCTTGATTTTCTTTCAGTTTTAGACTTTTATTGAGTTAGTGTTATTTCGGCAGTTTGATTTTATTTGTGATTATGGAGGTTTTATGTTTAAATTATGTGTTGTGATCTAGTTTATTCCTTTTTAGTTTAGTTAATATTAAAACTAAATATATAATTTGTAAAGAAATAAATCGAAAATAGTAAAATAATAAAATAGCGAAGGTTTATGTTATTTTTAGTTGTGAATGAATTAAATAGTTAAAATATTTTTATATTATTTTACTTATTTTTTTAATTCTCATGTATTTTTGGGACTGATAAAATAGATTATAACACTTCAAATGATGATGATTATTGTGAGAATAATTAAATAGTGCATAATTAGAAAGTGGTGAACCAAATTGTAATAATATAAAAGATGAATGAGCTAAAATGTAAAAAGAAATAAAAAAGGACACATGTCACCAAACATCTCTCCCCTTTCCACATGTCACATGAAAAGAGAAAAGTTTATTTTATATATATAGATATATAAAGATTTTGACCCCATCATGTTTCTCTGTAATGTTTATATCCCATGTATTGATGAACCGAAAAGAGTAAAGCAAATGTTTTAGGAAACATGAAGTGGTCGACTTGACGAACTCAGTAGTGGTCGAACACATCCGTTTATTTATCTCGTAATTAACATATGATTAACTACATGTAACCAATTTATAAATACTTGCAAGTAGGATTTATATAAATTTGATATAAACACGGAAAATCAGTAAACAGAATTATTCAAGTCTCATGCTCTCTATCTAAAACTTATCTATTTTTCTTTCGCCCTCTCTTATTCTTCATACTCGCTCTATTTCCCAAATCATGTGTACATATTTCTCTTAAGTTTCAGTAGTACGCGTCTATGTCTTCAATTATGCTAGTTTCAGACTGAATCTAGTTTACTTTTACAACCACGCGATTGAAGAATTTGAAAACCAATTAACATATGATGAGTTTGAATCTCTCCTTCACCCTGGAGTTATCTCAATTTTTCTAGGCCAATTTTTTTTTTTTTGTTCAAAATATGGACGATAGAAAGCGTGACGAAACAACTTATTATACATAAAAAATTTTGGGTTTGGACTCATTCCAAAAAAAAAATATCATAATGGTTTCAGATATATGTTAGAAGTTTCAAAATCAAAACTTTCAAACATATATCAAGGATTGCCTCACTATTTTCCTTTCTTCGTCTAACAACCGTCCGATTATCCGCTCTTCGAGTCAAACCCTGAGAAAGACCACGTGTCTTTCATCTGCTTTCTAATCATCTGTGCCGCGTAGTACGGTACTCTCTCCATACTCGAATGCTGGAGTCGTTGATCTACGAATGCTAAACAATCCATCAAGCTCTCTCTCGCCGACCCTTTCAAATCGTACGCTTGAGATCTTCTCCACAAACTCTTACCATGAGGATCATCCACACCAGACAAACACAAAGCTCTCGTAGCATCACTAACTGCAGACTCAGCTTTCTTCAACAACAAGCAACACTGAGCTCTGTTGCTATACAACACAACCCTATCTCCTACCATATCCAACGGACACAAATCAATCCCCACTGTATAAATCTCCATCGCTTCTTCAACAAGACCCATTAAAAACTTCTTCTTCCCCTGTTTCTTCAACGACTTCACCATCTTTCTCCTCTCTTCAAGCTCTGTTTCACTCATAAGCTTCTCCTTCTTCTTCCTCTCTACTTTAACCTCCCAAAGACTCTCTATACCTCTCTGAGCTACCTCGCTGTTCATCTTCAAACCACTATACTTAATCTTGTGATAATCTTGTAAAACTACTTGAGCTACTCTGTCCCCAACAACTACATCTTCTGCTAGGTCAACTAAACAATGCCCTAAAACATCGATAACTCGATACCTAACGTTGGAGTCTTTAAGAAGCAGCAAAAGGGTATCTAAAGCCATCTCTTTCCAATCATCAGAAGATCTCGAAATATCGCAAAGTCTCTCAATCACTTCTCTAACCTCACTTACTCTGCTTCTTCCCAACTCTGTTTTGCAAAGAGTTTTTATCAATCCAATGCCTCCCGGTGACTTCCGGTTTACTAAACCGCCCCACATTGCAATCACTTTCTTCAAGAAACCTATCTCGCAGATTCTATCAAGAGACTTTCCTCTAGATGCGAAGCAATTCAATAGATATAAAGACCACATTTGTAGCTGAAGCCCCCATTCCTCTGCTTTTTGATTCTCTGTTTCTAACCCACCAAGCCCTCTAGTCAACAAATCGCTTTGATACTTGATCCTCAAGCTATCTTCAACCCCAAGAAAGCTTTTGTAAACATTCTTCAAACAAGTGGTAGCTATCTCCATCGAAAGCTTCACAATCTCTTCTTCAAACAGAGAAACGGCTTCAAAGCTCTTCTCGTGGCTAGCTAAATGACCAAGCGCTCGAGCCGCGGTTCTCTGCTCAACCCAACTGATTCTCCCTCTCAAAAGCTCCAACAAAGCAGGAACCACAAGGGCCTTCGAATCAACCGCTAATGAAGCCAAATCTTCCTTGTTCATAGCATATGATCCGATGATATGAGCTGCGTAATAAGGAATGAAAATGTTTTGGTCTTTGAGAAGCCAAGCTGTGTTATTGATTGCTTTCTGTATGAGTTTTGACATACACTCGAACAAACCGAGTGATGGGAACTCCGGGTCGTCAGGCTCGGACATGGCTATGTTCCAAAGACCGCTCAAGACCAAGACATGGTCTTTTGACTCCGTACGTGGAATCTCTTTGAAAATCGACGCGAGTTTCGATCTTCTGCGAAAAGGGTTTGGCTCTTTCATGGTGCAGAAGAAACAGGATGGGTTTCTGCATTGAGGTTCATCGAATTTGAGCATCTTCTTCTTCTTGTTTTCTTCTTCTTCTTCTTTGGATCTTGAAAGAGAAGAAGAAGAGACTTAACTAATCTAATCAATCACTTATGCTTTAATGCTAAAAGACCACATAATTCTTCTCTTTTGGTCGAATTAATAATAAATAATTAGCTCGCGTGGAAAAGTTTTATGGCGGCTACCTCCTCTTTTTAGCCTTTACCTTTCCACTTCAAGTTCCAAGATCATATGTTAATAATAGTATACATCAAGGTTTCGTGTTCTTTAACCAAAATTAGGTGAAAGATAAGAACCAAAAGATTTGTGTTCACACAAACTCTAGATATGTTGTGAAGATGGACAAGGTGGTTTTGACATCTTGATGTCTTTATCTACTTGTCCAAAATTTAATGAATCATTCATGTCCACCAAGATTGTTAGAGTTAAGACTTTTTCATATAGATGCTCCAGGATATAAGCTTCACATATGATCATTTCCACTGAAATACAAATTTCAATTCTAAAAATTGTTTTCAAAATCAACGTAAGTATAATTATATCTTCAACTTAAGCATGGGAACGTTGTTCTTACAAATGACTTAAATCCCGGTGACCAACAAAAAGTTACTATGACAAACATATGCTCTGAATGCTACGCCATGCACCGTACCACAGTTAACAGTAACAAATATCCTTATATATACCATATATCTATATGTTTTTACAATTGTTAAAATCATACCGCAATTGAACCAGTTGTTCCGCACCGTTCAATCTGCAGTTATCATACTTAGAATTTGTGAATACAAGACATGGTAATTACTTTTACAATAAAAACATAAAGTTCAAAGTAGTAATTTGTGGTTTACTCATGCACACAATCAAAAATAAACCAGAAAACTGATATAAGGTTTAGTCAAGTTTTGTTCACTAATTTTAAAAGTTCTCCTCGAGTTTTAGTTCACTTAGTTTTATAACAGACACTAAAGTGATAAAGATATTGATCTATGTTTCATCAAACATCCACAATTGTTATTAGTAACAAGCAACAACTGGTCTATGTTTCAATGTAGTGAAACTATGGCACTAGTTATGAAACTCCCAAACTTTTTTCTTTGGATACCAACCAAAGTTAATGCTTAGATGTTTGAGAGTTTTCAAGATAAGAACGTATAATCTAAGTATATTTATCGAATTTAAGTCCCGAGTAGGACATTACGGTCTATATACACGCCTCGAGTACACATTCAAGACTTCAAATGTGTAAAGAGAACTAGAAAATAAAAAGAATTAGAAAGACAAGTGAAGTTGGATTTGCGGTCCCCCTCAAGGAGAGCCAATGAGAGTGAAGTAAATGTCCCTTACGAGAAACATTTGTCCTTAACAACAATACTATCAAAGTCTCTTGTTTGGGTCTCAAGAAAATGCGGCTACCTAAAAAGCTAACTTTTAAAACTCAAATTAATCATCATCACTAATAGTATTTGGTCTTTACAGGTAAAATGAACTATTATCACTAGACCTGACTCATCTCCCATGTTTATAAATCATTTCTTTACAAGATTCGCAAATCAAGAAAGAAACAACTTTAAGAGTTCAGACTAAGTTCCCAAATTGACATGTGTATCTGTCAGAGGAACTCAATACTTAACTATTTATCAAAAATTTTAAAGGCTTCAAGTTTAATCACACTCGCTTGCTTAATCAGCATGCTTATGTGTTTTTGATTCTCGCGTGCACAATCACTTGAACTCTCCACACAAGAAAAAGCTCTTACAAATTTTGAATTTATGATTCATAAAAGAAAGGGTCTCATGATATAATAGAACAAAGAAAATATCCTATGATGTCATTTAACTATGCACAAACTCTGAAACCTATTGTGGTCTCATCGTTCTTAAAAGCCAAATGCAAATAGTGTGAGAGAAGGGAGGGGAATGAACAGAATATACCAATATTACTACTACTTTCAGGAAGCTTTTATGCTGATCAAGCAGGGGGACAAAGGCTCTGTACACAGAGAGAGAAAGCTTTCAGTGAGAGGTTTTATGCCTCTTAGTGACCGGTGTAGGATCTTCTTCTTCTTCTTCTTCTTCTTCTTCTTCTTCTTCTTCATCATCTTCTTCTGACATAGTCTCTTTGCCAAATTCATTCATTAGCTTCATGAAACAATCATCAAGCTCTGGTTCTGCTTCATTATCATTCATCTCTGATCCGTCCATCATCAGCAGCTGAACACAAACAACCATTTTCAAAGCTTTTTTCTAAACTCCAACCAACACCATAGTTTCAAAATGTAAAAAAGAAAAAGGATGCTTACATCTTTGATTGTGGGAAAGCCTAATCCCCCATACGGAAGTGGAGAGATGTTATACAGAAACTGTCCATCGCTTTCAAAAGGAAGAGGAGGAGCTTGAGGTATCATCAACAAATCATCAGTATGATCAGCAGAGATACGTTGCCTTCCAATTTGCACGGTCCCTTCTCTCTGAATATGAGGTACCGACGGTTCTTCTTCCACAAGAGCATGTTGCTTAACATTCTGTACCGTAAAGTCTCTCCGAGACGGAGCTACTGTTGGAGGCATCGACGGTGTATGTTCACACAAGAGCTGATCAACACGCTTCTTCAATCTTTTTGCTTTATCCTGCGCCTCATCAATCTTACGCAGAATCTCTCCTAGTATATCATCAGACCGATCAGACTCAGAAACAAAACAATCATCCTCAACCTCTTCTTCCTCCACCTTGACTATAGCTTTTCGCCCTGTACCAAAACCTAACATAATGTCAATTGATTAAGTCCTGAATCAACCATCGAACTTTGAGAAAAAAACTGGAACAATGTGTATAGATCTTACCAGGAACAGGACACTGAGCTTTGAGGGTTGTTGGCTTCCGCTTTTCTGAATAAGAGAAAACGTTATGGTTGGAGACATAAGCAGCAACATCTGTTGTCTCTTCAATTCGTCTTCTTCTTCCTCTCTTGTAAACATTCATCATCTGAGTTTGATCACCATAAGATTTTGATTTCCCATCAGAGCCTTCTAATTTCGACTTCTCCAGATCAAACTGTGTGCTCTGACAGTAACTTCTAACTTCTCTGTCATACACCCTTGCTTGACACTCAATCTCCTTAGCCTTGAGCTCTAACCACTTGCACCTCCACATCAAAGGCTTACAAAACTTCCTCCACTCATCAGTAAGCTTCTTCTTCCTCAAACCCAACAACTCAGTCCCATCACCAAAAGCCTCTGGCAATGGATAATCTCTGTTCAACATAGACTCAGCTTCAAAGTCATTATCAGCATCATCGTCATCGTCGTCACGAGCACACATTGAATCACCGAATGAGCTCGAAGAGGATTGACACAAACCCTCTTCCCCCTCTTGAGACTCATCAGTCAGATTCTCAGACTCCAAGATATCAACTTTGGGGTCTTCTGAGGTATTATTATCCATAAAGGCTTTACCTTTGTTCTGCTACAATTGAAAAAACAAAACTCGAGTGAGACAAAATGAGATTAGACCCAAGTAGACAAAAAGCATTCAACTTTGAAAAAAAAAAAAAAAAAAAAAAGCGTTCAACTTTGTTCTGATCTAATCGAAAAAAAAAACAAGACCAGACAACAAGATTAACATTACAGCAGAGAAAAAGGTTTCAACTTTGATCTTACTGATTCCAAAGCCTAAGTGGGTCAAAATCCTATTGACGAAAAATATATGATTTCTTGAAATCGAGTGATTCGGTGATCTTTATTAGAGGATATCACGCATGCCAGGAAGCGATTTTGATTGCTCGGAATCTGTTAGCGTAAATCCAGAGTTCTGGGAAAGACTTAAAACCCTAAACCCTATCAGAGAGAGAGAGAGAGAAATAAAGCAAAGAAACAGAGAGGAGGAGAGAGAAAGATTATTCACCGAACTAACTCGAGAAATTGACTGTGGCCTCTGTTCTCAAACCGCTCGCTTGTTGTAGAAGAATCCAAAAGAAGTTGAAAGAGTTATTAATTCCCCAACTTAATATCGCAATGCTGTTGTGAAATATATATATATATATATTTTAATTTGTTAATCAAGTAATTTGATCACCTTCGGAAGTTTTGTCGTCAAAAAAAAATCAAGTAATTTGATCTTCAATTTATAAGATCTTTATTTTCCTCGTCAATATTATGAAAAACATATATGGAAATTATCATTAAAGCAATTTTGATTTTATACATTGAGAATATTTCCTATCTCAGTTCATCCTTTTTGCCATAAATGCATAAATTAATATATCAAATCAAATATACAGTAAAAACTGAGTTGTTGTTACCATAAATATATTTATTAATTAATGTAAAAGGCATAATAAACTGGGTTTTGTTTGGGTGTTGTATTTATGTTTGAATTGTCATTTCTAATAAATGTTGCCCACAATTTTTTTTCTAATAAACCTCAATTGATATAACTGATGATAATACATTAGTATTTTAAAAGAAAACATCATGTTCTATAAACTGTATAGTCTTATTAATATATTTTTAGCTGATTTCTATGATAGTAATAAAGCACAATATAAAATTATCATATAAATTATTATAAAATATAATTATCATGTATTATATATTATATTTTTATATTTTTGTTAAGAATAATGTTTAATATTCAACTACATTCATTAAATTATATTTTTATTCAAAATTATTTTGAAATAATAAAATTTTATTAATTTCAAGCTGTAGTCTCAAGAATATATTTTAAAATTTTCTGATTTAAAAATACTTTGATATTGTTAAATTAACTGATAACTACTTCAAATATTTTAAAGGTTAATGTTCTACAGACTTAGATATTTATATGAAAGCATAGAAGAATAAGCATCTAAAAGATCTAGTCAGTTTCTAAATGATTTTAAATAGTTCATCAGCAATTAATGATTCACTAATGAAAACTTAATGCTCTCTAAAATCTCTATTGATCAAGAATTCAAGACTATAAGAGGAAAGTGATTATTAGGTATTTAAGCGGTCAAAAGGGGTAAACTTTGACGGTTTCAATGCGAAGGTAAAAGAGGATTGTAAGGTAAATTTAAATGTGCCAATCTGGTTTTATATATTTTAAAACAATGTTGACAAAAAAAATATTTTAAAACAATGTTTATATTTTAAATTTACTTGTTTTACACTAAATGCATCAGTAAATATATATATAAAAACAACAGTAAAAATGCACTTTTGTTTTTGAAAATCAAAAAAGTGTTATATAAATTTTCATTGTCAGACAATAACTCCGTTTTTGCTTTTGTATTGAAATGTGAATTGTGATTTCTGGCATGCATGTTCCTTGCAATTAACTCGTTTTGGTTCTTGTGACAAATATATAAAACAAACAATAACTTTGTCTCTTATGAAGGGAAAAAAAACTTTGTCTCTTATGTTCTCTTCAATAATTAATCTGACCAAAGTATAAAATCGATTGAATGCAGTTTCCCCATACAATCTTTTACAAATGACTGAGCAATGAGAGAAAAAAAACATAGAAAGAAAACAAAATACTAACGAAAAAGGATATAAAACACTCATAATAATTAAAAACAAAAAGTTGGCATTATTTACTAAGCAATAAACATAATTATGACAGTTGGTATGCTGTTGTTTGAATGAAGACCGAACAGTCTGTAAGATAAAAAAGAAAGGTACTGGAGGAGGCTGTTTATAAAGGTTGCAGTTCTTGCTCAGCGACAATGGTGGTGGCTTCATCGACAGGTGTATATGGATTTGATCCTTGTTTGCGTTTCCACATCAACCAAACTCCATAAGCTAATAAACCAACAACTACAGAGACCATCACAACTGCGATCACGACAATGGTGTTTCTCATCTGCCACCTTGTCCTAAAGCACGAAAGGAACCAAGACATTTCTTTCAGACAAATGGAGTGATAATCTATTCTTTAGAACTTTAGATTGAATCTAGTACCCTTCTCTCGGAGGCTCGAGTTTGTACGTAACGAGCTGGTAGTCTCCGAAGATGTCAGGAATTTTGATATGATGATTGCTAAACCGAGAAACTATGCTCTACAAAAAGAATGATGGAACGGTCAAGTAAGATGATGATGAAAATCAAGCAAAAGTTTATTGTAAAAAGCATCAGATACCGTTGCTGTGACATTGGAGAATGTACTAGAAGATTCAGGAGGGAAAACAACTACTCTGATTAGAGAGTTGGTTCCATTAGAGGTGAGGTTTGATAGATAGACCTGTGATGGATGACTTAGATATTAAGCAACATAAAGAAAAATTGTTACAAGCTATTGTGTGTTTATCAATAAGGCTTACCTGTGTAGGTTTGATATCGAGATCCTTGGAGAATACCTTGAAGAGCTCTTCAATGCGAGGTTTCAGATATGATGAATTCACTGTTAGTTGGATATCAAGGTTTATTTGACCAATTTGAATCTTCTCCCCTGAGGAAATATGTACAAAAACATCAAGTGACATGATGACAATAGGTTCTTCTTCTCTAGTTCCAGTAAAAGAGTTTTAGATGAAATGACTAACCTGGGAGATTGCTTGATGTATTGAGAGATGGATTTAAATCATCTGAAGGCAATTTTGCAGGTGGTGGTGGTGGGCGTGGACCTGGTGGTGGTGCACCATCGATAGGAAGCCTATCCGATAACTCTGAACAATTAGTTCTCCAGAATCCAACCTTAGAATTCTCACGATCATACACAACAAGTGTGTTGCGCACCACAATTCCTGATCAAACACACAAGATATTGCGGTTACCAGTGAAGGTTAGCCAAAATGAAAAAAAAAAACAGAGTAAAATGTTATTTACTTACCTCCTAAAAGAGTCGTATGATCTTTCCCATTTGGGAACACACCGAGACAGTAAGCCCCATGCACCTTTGAATGCTTTTTATTGAACAAAAAGGTAAATCAACATCAGCTGCTATAACATTAGCTATAGAGAGAAAATGGAACTTCATAAGACATAACTTACACGGAACAAGTAGTTTTCAGGAGACAAAAGCCATGACTGTCCACTCTTAAACACCATCTCTACTGACGGAAAAATCTTCGAAAGTCCAGAGGCATCGTTACTTAAACATAACCCAATCTTACAGTCAGTAACTTCCCACGATTGAAAAGGTTTGATAACAAAGCTCGCAAAGACATAGTACCTCGGAGCAACATGGAAGCAAGTATCTTTAAAATTCGGATCAGGTCCATCAATCTGCTTCAACGGAGAAGCTTCCCTCATCACCTACACACAATACAACAAGAATAAGAGCTCAGTCAATGTAAAATAACCATAAAAACTGAACAAACAAAAGAGTTTGAGAGACTTACAGCTTCCTCAAATGCTGCAAAGGCTGCGTCAGGGAGATAAGCATAGGTTGTACCACTGTCCAGAACCGCGCCGTGTTCTCCATCAAAGACTCCAGAGCTGAGCGACAACTGCTTCCCAGCAACACGAATCCCCGTCAAATCTATATTGTAATATGCACTGTCGCCATCCCGAAACTAGAGTCAAATGTGTGGAAATGTATTAAACCGTATCTGTCAGGGATTTATATTACATTCGCCAATCAGAGGACCAAAAGGCAAATACATACCTACGATCAGGGTCCGAGTCGGTGAATATCATATCAGAAGGGTAATCAAAACCTCCAAGAACCATGGAGCCTCCACCTATATCCATCCCTCCATAACACAAGGCGAAAGAGTTGCTTATCAGGCCTTTATCCACCAACTGATCCACAAGACTTAGATCCCCTTGTCCTAATCCGATAATGCCGTCAGCACGCTGACTATAGAGATCACCAGTCTCCACAGTTTCGCAGCCGAAGACAGCTCGCTGTGGCGTAAGCTGACTTTCGTTGCCGAAGGAGATAAGGTCTTCTCCGAGCACACCTTTGCTACTGCTGTGTTCAGCGTACTCACGCTCGTACACACATTGTTCTTTGTCGTCGTCACAGTTACAGTCCATGTTGCATTTCACAGGTTGGTAAGTACTCGACATCTCCGGCTGAAACTTTGGATCCTGATGATTGTTCGTAAGATAAGTGTGAGGATACAAGCTTCGACATTGGCCGGAGTAATATATAAAGGGTTAGGGCCAATCTATTTATCTTCGTTGGTTAGTTTTAAGTTGGACGTCCGGGAAACTTAATAGTAAGCATCTAATTACCTGATGTTTGCCACACTGTTCACAGTCGGAACAAGGGACGTAGGTAACAGTACTCCCAGAATCAACAATCAGAGCGAACATCTGCGGAGGGGTACCAATCCACAGCCGCGTCGTGTAATACCTGCGGATTTGATAATGCATTCATTATCAGATCGGTGATAGAGCTAATCGGGCATTGAAGGAAGGGAGGGAGTGATTAGTTTACCCGTTAAGGAGGAGATCGTCGTAGAGCCGCATGCGAGATTGAGGGAGTGATTTGTGGAGCTTACGATGGTGAATAGAGACGGATCTCGAAGAAGAGGAATAATTGGGTTGAGAGAGGAAGAGAGGGAAGACCATGGGACGGCGTGATCCATCGTCGCTGGGAGGAGATTGGTGGAGGATGGCGTTTGAATGGATTGGGAGAGATAGATAGATTAGGAGGGAGACTGTCGCGCCGATCGACGCCAGCGTCATATCTTATCTCCGGTGTAATTCTCCGATGTGACCTTAACGAGGGAGAAATTGCGAGAGAGAGAGAGAGAGAGAGAGTGAATGAGATGAGTGAAGAAGGAAGAGGATGCGAGTCAAACGTTAGATCTACGGGAACGAAAGCTACTTTTTGCTTTGAATACAAAACCAGCAACCAGGCCTATGTTAACCTGAAACGACATAGTTTTAAGCTATATGGCTTTTTTTAAAAAAACAATGTGGCTTTTTCAACCATTTTTTTTGTCAACATAATTTTATTTAAAAGTCACTAGGTCCTCTTCCGCGCTACGCGCAGAAAATTGGCTTTTATTTTTGCAATTTCACGCTTTTTTTGAAAAATAATTTATATTTTTTTATCATTTAAAATAGATTATAAGATGGTAGATAGCATGTACTGATTTTGGTTGTTTAAATGTTGCATGTAGCTTTAGTTTGGTTCTTTCTAAATTGTACAGAAATTGTATTCTATAAGTTTGCAAGAAAATACTAAAACCGAGTTCAGAATACAACAGTTTGCAAGACTTCGAAATATTGATTATAGTTTAGTTTTTTTTGTAAGATCATCATCTTGATTGTATTGGTGTTTATTGTATTGTTAAAATAAAATTGTGTCACTACTGATAAAGCGAGCATTAACTTCCCTGTAAATAAGAGGTATTAATTATAATACATTTTTACATTTATATTTATCGGGTAATGTTTGTCACTATAGCAACTTCATATCTCCAATTATTTTGTTTTGCAGCTACTTAAATATATATACTTGGTTGTCTCATAGTGAAAAAAACTTTACCATCGTTGGTCTATAATATAGTTTCATATAAACATAAGTTAGAAATATAATTTGTGTGTTTTGCATTCATCTGTTTTAAAGCAACTAACTATAAGCCTTCTTGCAGTTTTGTGGATTGTGGCGATTAGTTTTATTGCATCATGTTATTTTTTTAAACTACATCTACTTTAGCTTATGTAATTAATTGACTATTTTAATATATTTTGTTTGGGAAGATGACGATATTATTAGCCCAGAAGGTAGGTGTTGTCAACTTAAATTTTCAATAAAACTAATTAATCATCTTTGTAAAAGTAATATAAATAAAAATATTTTAGAATATTTAACATTACAGTTTTAAAAATTGAATGACCACAACGTATCCAGAAATTCAAATCCCAAAACTTTAAAGTGTACAATGAGAATTCAACAATTTAGGTATTGTTTTTGCATTTATAAGTTAAAAAAATCTACAATATATATGGTAAATAGTGGTGAACATAACTTTAAATTTTGGCTGTATTTAGTCACCAAATAAAAAGAAGTTTTGAGCTGTACATTTGTAAGTCAAACATAATCTACCACATATATAAAGACCACATTAAATTGTCAGTATGAACATGCTGAAAAGCCTAAATTTTAATGTTGTATATTTTCAAATAATATAATAACTTAAAAATTAATAAAGTAAAATACTTATATAGAAGTTTGTGTACATAATGCAGGATTAGCTCAGGATACATCACACAATGCCTCGAAGTTTTTTTCTAAAAGTAAAATCTTAACCAAACTACTATGAAGATCTTCTGCTCAAACTGTAAGCAAAAGTTTATAAGAAAACAATGGCTACCTAAGAGCCAACATTGAAAAATAGAAAGAGATAATAAATTCAATTAGAGTAGTTTAGATTTTCTCAGAGGCAAGCATCTTTCTAGTTGTGTTTGCAATCGTAAAACTGTGCGTTTTTGGAAGATTTGAAAGTTTGAAACAACTCTTTAGCCTTTTGCAACTCTTGCTTCTCCCTCAACTTGTCCCAATTATGCTCACTCGCTAGAAAATCTACCACGCGCTGCAACGCCTTCGCCGCTGCGTCTGTGTCCAAGAACGCTATTCTACATCTCCTTGCTATAAAATCAACCGCTGACTCGCAGTACTCATGCCTTGCACAGTATGCAACCTCTGCTTCCAGAAACGGATGTCCATGTGACAATCTTTTCCCCAAACATTCCTCCTGCATTTCAAAAAAAAAAAACGAAACCAGAACCAGATCATAAACTGAATATACTCAATCACCTACAAATTATTAAGATGCATGAGATAAACGCTTAGCAGCAGCAGCAGCCGTGTCCATTGCTCCAGGAACCACTTTACCACCATATGTTTTCTTCATGCGCACGTATTGCTGGCAAGAGCTGTGAAAGAAGATGGTTCCCATCCATGAGAACCTAGAATCTGTAACTTCTGTGTTACACATCCATTGGTTGGACTCACTAAATCGCCTCTCGTGTTTGCAGTTTGTCCTTGATGCCTTCATCTGCTCTGTATCAGCAGCAAACATTCACAGTCACTACAGAGATTAAAGCGAATCAAAAAACAGTCAACGTCAAGCCAGTTTTGAATGTCTTGAACGTGGAAAGATTAAAGAGGAGCAAGGTATACACGTATCTTACAGCTTCAAACTCATTGACTTATTGCAGTTGCATCGCTTGCATGAATTGTCCTCTTCTTCGTGTCCAAAGTTTCACCTGCATATTATGCCAACAAATAAGAAAAGACCTACAGATTGTATAACTTTTCTCAGGAAAAATCTTGCTACTTTCTCTTGAATGCTGTTTGAATTCAATTCTTGGAACAACAATTCTTTGAGAGATTGGAACAGAACACCACAATTACACACAACAAAATAACTATGTCAGAAACACTGGTTAATCAAGGACCCAAATATAAACTAACATCAACACTAATAAATTAACTTTGAAATGTATTAATGAATTAACCTGATTGGGAACCACAACCGAGGGTACATTATCATTGTTGGATCCATTGAGTCTCGGCTCCAAAACTGCGTGGCGAACTGTTGCTCATTAAGTCACCTAAATAACAATGTTCCTGCAAACGAACACTACAAGAAAACATATTTTTTACGAGGGCGTTATTCGATGTTAATTCGTCGTAATAGGAGCTTTACGACGAATTAACATCGAACAGCGTTTCGTTGTTAAACGCTCGTCGTAACGGAGCATTCGTCGTAAAGTCCTAGTTACTTTTACGAGGAAGGTTCTTCTTCGTAAAGCGGAAGGAAAGGTTTCGTCGTAATGTCCTCGTAACTAGCGTTGTAAATGCCACGTAATAATTCGTTGTAAAAGACACGTAATGTTTCGTCGTAAACACGATGTAAAGTTTACAACGACTTTACAACGAGCAGATGTAACCTCGACGTAAATGTTACGAGGACTAAACGTGGAAGTTTACAACGAAATTACATCTCCATATTTAAAATATTAGTTAATTATAATAATTATATATTTATTAATTTTAAAATTAAAATATTTTTCGAAAAAATAAATATGAAACCAAAAATTTTATTTAAAAACTAGAAATTCATTATTTAATATAATATAAAATTTTTATACAAAACAAAAGAAATAAAAAAAAAAATTCTAATGAAGACCGACATCATCGTCATCGAAGTAGTTGGCTGAGGGGTTCGGGTCTGAAGATGTTCCTGCCTCGGGATCCGGCTGGCTCATCCCGAGAGCTGCTCGTCTCGCTGCCAAAGCCGTCTGCAGAGTTGGATTTCCCACCGCCATCACATCCAGCAAACTCTCGAGAGAGTCCAGACGCTGCTGCTGGGTATCCATACGAGCCTGCATCCGCTCGTTGTCCTGCTCCCGCCTAGAATAGTATGACGAAGTCACCCTTGCAACTTCGTTAACGGAACCTATTCCGACCGTCCTTCCCTTCTTTCTAGGAGCCACCTATATGTATATATATATATATATAAAAAAACTTATTTAGAGTTCATTAATTAATAATTAAAAAAATAATAATAAATTTTACCTCTTCGAAGATCTGGTCGACTTCTTCGGTTGACAACTTCACGGGTAATCCGTCTGCAGACTGTTGGGTGAGTTGGGTCTCTCGCTCTTCTACCCGAGACGCCACAGCGTGGAAGAGTTTCTCTGATGCAGGATCAACAAAAACTCCATCTGGTGTGGCGTGAGTCATCTTGAATAAGTCCGAGAGAGATGGCAAAACTCCCGTCTTCTCCAACTAATAAACAAAAATTAAAAATTAATTAAATATATTAATAAATACAAAAGTTTATAATAATGAAAATTATAAATTAAAATAAAACTTACAGCTTCGAGACGAACTCCGGCATGGGGTTTTTGGCCGGTTCTATGAACCATGGGCAAATGGCCATCTTTATCCCTCGTTCTTCGGGAAGCGGAGCAGGAGTTGGCTTTGCGAATGTTGACGGGGTCGGTCCAATAGGCGATGAGGCCATCCCATGCGTCCTTGGTGACCCCGCTCGGCTTCCCCTCATAGCCGTAAATCTCCCACTTGTCCTTCCAATCGGAGACGGTATTGCAAAGACGAGTTTTCGCCTTTGCAATAAATTCTCTCTTCACCCTCTCGGTGATTCCTATGGACCAGTTC
Source organism: Hirschfeldia incana (assembly GCA_026261945.1). Classification (NCBI taxonomy): domain Eukaryota; kingdom Viridiplantae; phylum Streptophyta; class Magnoliopsida; order Brassicales; family Brassicaceae; genus Hirschfeldia; species Hirschfeldia incana. The sequence continues at coordinate 671,574 of JABCMI010000104.1, forward strand.
CACTTTTGCTGAAAAAAACAAAAAATTTAAAAAAACACAATTAATAATAATTATTAAATTAACAATTTAATAATTAACAATTTAATTATTTATTTAAATTACCGCAAAACATTTAAACCACGTCGTCTTGACGTGATCGGGAGTGGACGTCCAGTTGAGATAAGGGCCGTCATAATATCCCTTCATCGTCTCAGAAACGCTCCGGCTAACTTTGTTGTTAGCCCCAAACCTGCAAATATAACAAATATGTTAAAAAAAATTATCAATGATTTTAAATTTAAAATTAATAGTTTTATCTACTTACCAAAAAGTACCCCGGGGTCTATCGGGGTCAAGAATCCGTAAACCCTCTCGTCCGGGCTGGTTCAGCAAATCCTCCACCGTGTATCTTGCGTATGGTGCATAAGATGGCACCCGCAAGTCGGGATGAACCGGAGCCGGTGGGGCAGGCTGATCCGGGGCGAGAGTGTAGCAGCAGCTGGTGGTGGGGGAGGCATCTGAGTCGGGTGAGGAGGAGGGGTCGAAGAAACTCTCCGAGATGTCTGAGACTCCGGAACTGTCCCGGAAGAAGACGATGTACCGCTAGAAGAAGATCCATCGCCAAATAGATCGGCATACGTAGGTGCAGGAGCTGCTGGTCTCGGTCTAGGAGCCATCTAAAAAATAATTAAAAAAAATAAATTAATACATTTCTTAAACGAATCACCTAAACTATTCACCTAAACTAATTCCGGTAACTAATCACCTAAACTATTCACCTAAACTAACCACCTAAACTATAAAAAAAAAAAAAAAAAAGAAGAGAGAGAAATTACCTTAGAGAGAGGGGAGGAGTTTGGGAGGAGGATACGAGTATGGGTGGTCTGAGAGGATTCTCGCATATATATAAAAATGGATTCGTCGTAATGGCCTCGTAATTTTACGACGAAGTTACCAGGCCCGTGTTTTCGTTTACGACGAAGTTACCAGGCCCGTGTTTTCGTTTACGACGAAGTTACCAGGCCCGTGTTTTCGTTTACGACGAAGTTACCAGGCCCGTGTTTTTTCTTTTACGACGAAGTTACCAGGCCCGTGTTTTTTCTTTTACGACGAAGTTACCAGGCCCGTGTTTTCGTTTACGACGAAGTTACTAGGAATATATGAAACCCCGAAAATTAAATCCCTAAACCCCAAACTTATCATCTTTACCACTCATTCATACTTTCATCCTCTTCATACTTTCATACCTTCAACAAAATAATTTTTTTTTTCCTTAACAAATAATTTTTTTTAACCTTAAGAAATATATATTATACATTAAGAATTTCACTTAAGCAATAAAAACAACATTGTATACAATATTTTAGAAACACAAAAACAACATTTGTTACATATATTACATCATTCTGAATCGTTTGAGTTCTCATCAACATCAGAACATTCATCGTCATCACTACAATAGAACTCGTCTTCACGTGCTTCATCTGTCGCATCTTCGGGAAGATCTTCATATTGATGGTTATTTGGGTCGATCAGAAGAATTTCATCAAGTTGTTGGTCAGGAACCTCAACTTCATTAATAGCATCTTCTTCTTGCAATGGTGGTTCTTCTCCAGCAACAATTCGTCCACGAGGTGTAATTTTGATAGTAGCCAACCAATTAATCCCAGAACTTCGAAGACGAGGATATGGAAGACAGCTAACTTGTTCAGCCTGGGAAGCGAGGATGAAAGGCTCGAATTTGTTGTATCTTCTCCCAGAGTTGACATCCACAACACCAAATTTGTTAAATCGAACTCCTCGATTCTCAACGGGATCGAACCATTCACATTTGAAGAGAACACATTTTAGCTTCAATAACCCTGGAAATTCCACACGCATACCCATCAGGCATATTTCCCGGAACATGCCAGTTTCCTCCACACGCCACAGTTTCCTGAGCTCCATAATGATCAATTTCTGCTAGGATCTGTTGCCCGGTGAGATATGGAGGAGGACTATCTCTGACAACTTTTTTGTATCTAAACAATGTCTTATTTCTTCGGTACGGATGGGAGATGGGAAGAAATCGACGATGACAATCAAAACTCTTTCTACCATTCTTTAGTTGAAAAGCATCTGTCGATCCACGACAAATTGGACAAGATAATCTTCCATGAGTTGTCCACCCAGACAACATCCCATAAGCAGGAAAGTCACTAATCGTCCACAGCAGAACTGCTCGCATCGTAAAATTGTTTTTCATGGAACAATCATACGTTCTCACCCCTTCTGACCACAACTCTTGTAGCTCTTGTATCAATGGTTGGAGAAAAACATCAAGCGACCGTTTTGGATGCTTCGGCCCAGGAATTAATATGGTTAAGAATAGAAATTCTTCTTCCATACACATCTCCGGCGGCAAGTTATACGGCGTAAGAATGACTGGCCACAAAGAATATTGCCTCCCAGACATTCCGAATGGACTAAATCCATCAGTGCTTAACCCAAGATAGACATTCCGAATATTGTTAGCGAAATCTGGATATACCTTGTTGAAATGTTTCCACGCTCTTGCATCTGATGGATGAGCGATCTCGCCTTCCTTCTGGACATGTTCAGCATGCCACCTCATCGATGCAGCAGTTCTCTCAGATTGATATAATCTTTTTAGCCTGTCTTTAATTGGTAGGTACCACATCCTTTGCCAAGGTACCCTATTCCTTCCACGTCCTTGCGGTTTGAATCGTGGTTTCTTGCAGAATCGACACGCTTCCAGGTTCTCATCGTCCTTCCAGTAGATCATGCAGTTGTCGATGCAAACATCTATCATCTCCGAAGGCAATCCCAGACTATAAACCAATTTCTGAATCTCATAATAAGATTCAGCCGACAAATTGTCTTCTGGCAAGTACTCTTTCAACAACTCCGCCCAAGAATCCATGCATTTCTCAGATAGATTATGATCCGTTTTAATATTCATCATCCTAGCTGCTAGAGACAATTTAGAGAGACCTTCTCTACAACCAGTGTAGATTGGTTGATTTGCAGCATCTAGCATTTCATAAAACCTTTTTGCATCCAAATTAGGTTCTTCTACATTCCCGGTTTCATGAGCTATTGTTGTTGTTGTTTCTAAAAATGCATCAGTAATCATGTCTTGAATCCTATCATGATCTATCATCTGCTCATTCTGATTCGGTTCTTCATTATTAACAGGATTCTCAAAATGATTACTACTACTACTAGCTTCATTTCCACCATAACCCTCTCCATGTTGATACCAAATATAGTAATGCGGTGTGAATCCTCTATTTACTAAATGCTTCCAAACAGTTTCACTAAGTGCAAATTTTGAATTCTTGCATTTCCGACAAGGGCAAAACATCTTACCGCTTTCCTGTGTGAGCGGTGTAGAACCTGCCTGCTGCATGAATGTCTCTAGCCCGCTCAGAAAGGTATCCGTCACTCTACCGGCAGAATTTTTATGTGAATACATCCAACTCCGTATCTCGTAGATATTGCATCCATCAGCCATTTTTTTTCTATTTGTGTTTTTCTCAGTTTTTTTTTTCTTATATTTGTTGGTGGTGTGTTTTGAGCATTGAGAAATGACATATATATAGAAGATTTTCGAGTTTGGTAGGTAAAGGTTTAACAAGTATTTTACAACGCAATTTATAACTACGAATTTACAACTTTTTTACATGGAATTTACATCAACTTTACAAGGAATGTAGTTAGGTATCAAGCACAATTAGTACACGTTTCGACCAAGTGTAACGGTAACCTGATTCGTTGTTAAATCCTTCTTAAATTACAACGTCTTTACGTGGAATTATGTTTCGTCGTAAACTCCATGTAATATTACAACGTCTTTAAGAGGAGAGATAAGGAAATAGGTTTCGTCGTAAAGTCCATGTTAAATTACAACGCGTTTACGCGGAACATAACTTTTCACGTAAACGCGTTGTAACTTTACATCGACTTTACGACGAAACAGTTTCGTTGTAATATTACAACGACTTTACGACGAAACTGCTTTTCGTCGTAACGTCGACGTAATTAACTTGTAAATTTACGAGGAATAATTTTCGTTGTAAAATTTCGTTGTAATGCCAGTGTTTTCTTGTAGTGGAAGATTAGTGGTTAAACTATGTCAACAATATTCATAGCCAAAGCACAAAAAAAATTCTTACAAAATCACTGCAGATAAATATAGTGTTTTTTAAAACGAAAAATAAATCAAAATTCAAAGCAATAATTCATAACATCTGTATATGACGAAACCATGGCTCATAGTGTATATAGTCAGTACAAACCCCACTGCCCACTGATAATCAAAAGAAATAGACTACCCAATTGTGAATCCATCGATTTTAAGCTCATATGTAATCGATTCTGAAGGAAATTGTGTACCTTGGCGAGATTGTCGTAGAAGAACGAAGGTTTCTTAGTGTTGGAAACCTGAATCCGATTCTTCCTCTGTGAATCATCTCCCAAGCTCATGTTGTTTTAACTCCTTATGTGATCCCTTCCAATCCCAAAACAGATTTTTGTAAAGAAAGACACAAAGAAGAAGATGAAAAGAGAGAGAAGAAGAATCGAAGAGAAGAAGGAAGACGAAGGGTTCGTTCTTTGTTAGACTTAGGGATCTAATTAATCTACAGCTATTCAATCGAATGAATAATCAGACAGGAAGACATAAACTTTTCTATTCTCGTATTAATGGAGGAAATATGATATCTGGGCTGAATCCTGATTTTTTAAAAACATTCCAAGCCCAATTCGTGATGACCTGTCACTTTAATTGGATAGGAATATTTTGTACTATGTGGACACTCTTACAAAACTTGAAAATAGTCACTTTTATATAGTAGGATAATTCAAAAATATAAAGTCAATACAGAAAAAAAAATAATAACCAAAGCCCAAACTTTACAAACAACTTTGGGTCCTTAAGCTTAAGGAAAAAAAACCGTAGAAGAACGAAGACTGACAATCACCATCAAATGGTTGATAGCAGATCAGATACCCATCAGGCCGAAAGTCAACTTACTTTTTCTGGAGACTGAAAGGAAACACGACAAAACTCTGCTATCAAGAGAGGCATCATCATCAATCCAACCTACAACCTTCGATCTACCCGCATGAACACCAGACATTTTAAAGATGAGAAGAAACCCGAAGATGAAACGATTGTAGACAAAAGAATATATGAACAATGATAAATGAGGGATGAGAGACGATTAAGCAGAGAAGCTGCAATAAACGCTGATCAACAAAACCAGAAAACCCCCGTGAAGAGCCGCCGTAAACACCAAAGAAGCATGACACATAAGTTAAAAGCCAGCTATCCTTCACCAAAGAAGAAATAAAAATGCCAAAGACAAAAGCCGGCAAACCACCAAACAAATGCAATGCCGAAGCAAAAAATTGATTGGAAAACATCAAAACCGGTTGAAAAACGCAAGACTAGAATAGAAATAACTAAAATTCAAACTCTATAGCTAGAAGATTGTAATCCTGTGAATCAATACATTAACGTCTTTACAAATTTCATTATATATTTACCTTACACAGATCTTTGATTGTAGATCAAAATGTGTGTTCACCGAGCTCGTAGTGATAAATAGGAAATATTACATTAAGTTATGAGATTTATATTCATATAGAATTTTAAAAATACATAATATTCACAAATACTTATATAAAAAGAATTATTCCAATAAGTGGATCTACCTAAATAATAAATATAATTATTACATTTATACACTATAATTAAATACATTTATAGAAAAAATGAGCTATTCACATTCCTTTGACTTTTGATTGTTTAGCTTATCAGATGAAACAATCTCCTACGAATTCTCCATACAAAAATCGCTAGTAGGTCTACGATCATATATATATGGACAATTTATAATGCAACGGCCTATCAAAGCTGTTTATAAATACACATTTAATAAAAAAAAATTATCAACATTAGGGTTCTAATGGAGGCATAAAACATGAGAAAGTAGAATATTGGAAAACATTTAAAGCTGAATAATTTCTAAATGGAGATGCAAGTTGTATTTAAATAGTAGAACAATGGTGCGTCGTTAAATTTTAAAAATTCATAAACAATGGAATCTCAAGATTTAATAATTCATCTAAATTTTTTTGTCTAAGATTTCTTCGTAGAATGTGGTTGAGCGTACATGGACTTAAACTGAATAGAGAATCTCCTGAGATTTATATTACTGTTTTTGTTAGTAACAATTTAAACGTAGAAACTTCTTGCAAGAACCATCAATGCGCACGGTCTCAGTAGCCACAGGCTTGCCTTGGAAGTTGGAACAGATGACATCTAAGGTTAAGTCTCTTTACCTGATAAGGTTTGCTATATACTGTAATACAAAAGTCGAAATTCCCATGAACTCAAATGTAATAATCATTAATAATGATATCAACTGAGATTTTGTAAATGAAATTTTAATGTGATGTTTCCACTGTTTCTAATGTGAAGAAGCGTTTCTACCGTGTATATCAATTGGTTTTTGCGTGAGATTCTGACTGGAATAGCTTCTTTGAGTGTAAGTTGTTTAACATCGAATAAATGACACACTAATTATTCGTTGAATTTCCTAACATCCTAAGGGAAAAGATTAATTCCTAACATTTTACTATTATTTGTAGCTTCAGAATTTAATGTTTTTCGTCTTTCTTGAAAATATTAAAATGTCTAGTACTACTTCCAAGAAACACAAGATCTCAGGGATCACAGAGCAAACAGTCCTTCTGAGGGGTATGGTTTTGGACTGGTACCTTCATTCCCTTTCAACCAAAATATTCAATTTTAATTTTATTTGTTATCACTATTGTTGATTTGTTTGAATCTCTTCAATGCTATCTGGTGCTGTTTAGCAACAAGACTTTTCATGGAAGGTATTTTTATTTAATGTTTTGACATGACATAGCAACTGCAAATACAATAAGATAATGGGATATGTGTACGTATGTTATGTGCATATCTTCCCCACACCATTTTGCTTTTCACCACTACTGAAAAGAAACAAGTACTTGAACCAACCCAATTGTTTGGTCTCACTTCATATCCTTTCAAATCAAAATCTCTAAAAATGGAAACCATTAATAAATGTTTTGTAGAAGCCAACAGTGCTTATGAAGGCCAACCAACTCTTTAGTTGTCTCTTTAATTCAATGGAAAATTTATCAAATCTGTATAAGTAAATAAACCAATAATGTCATGTGATTTTTCAGACAAAGGACAAGCAGCACAATGATAACGACGGGGTTTATGAAGGGAACCATGAATTAATGATTTGGAGAAGAGTGTATTTGGTTCTAGTTGTGTCCAACCAACTCTTTAGTTGTCTCTTTAATTCAATTGACAAATTTCTCAAATATGTACTAAGTAAATAACTAATACTGTCATGTGATTTTTTTCAGACAATGGACAAGTACCACAAGGATAACATTGGTGTTAATGAAAGATTATGACAACTGCAAAGGATGTAAGGTAAAGTCTGATCATCATCATCATCCAACCCATGAAACAAGTCGAAGATCTCTCAAATTATCAAATACTGAAGAGTACACCATTTGAAACCGTTCATAAACATAAGAGCCGAGTAAACAGGGGAAAACATATCTTATATGTTTCTAAATTATTAGCGAGGACTACTTGTGAACACATCGAGAAACATTCTGTTAACTGAAGACAGCTTCATCTGCTGCTCGTGCACTCTTCTCCTCTTGAATAGAGGCTCAGGAGACTGTGATGCAGACACTGAAGCAGAAGCAGACACAACCCATGACTCGTTTGAGCTATCAGAGCTGAATGATGCATCAAATACACCGGTTGGACTAGCGGGTTGCATCAAGTTCATCATCCTTTTCTTGCTTGGAATGTGATCTAACACCAACTCATAGCATTTATTTACTTTCTCCTGTTTAAGTAAAATGAATATGGAATCAGTTCTTGATCCTTAGTTCCTTACACTAACTACATTCGCATTTACTGATCCAAAACTTGAAGTAATAATGCCACATACCGGATCGACTTTGAGTAGAGTCATGAGCTGAGATTCGTATTCAGCTTCGTCACACGTCTTGAAATCTCTAACGACAGAGACCATTATTGCAGTGGCTAACACAGAAGGACTGTGACTTAGAAACCTCGAATCTGAAAACCAAGAACAAACACAATTCAGCATCAAAGAGATTCAACCAAAATCATGTGAACTCAAGAGGTCTAAGTCATTACCAGGAACAACGGAGAGCAACAGAGATTCACAACTACTCAAGAACTCCAAGTCCTGGTGAGACTTAGAGCTGTACCGACGCATAATGTGATCGAAAAACGAGATTGGAGTCACGGGATGCATCCTCCACTGAAGGGTAGAGAGAATCAAAATCTCCATTCTCTGTATGGTTTTAGCCTCAAATACATATCTTGCATCTCCCACCTTACCAAAAACACAACACAAGAGCGACATTTCAACGAACAGACAAGCGACATTACACAAATCTGAGAAAGGAGTGGACTTACTTGAAGATCTACGAGCAACGGAACACGGATCTCTTCAACTTTAGCAGCTAAAGACAGACAAGCCACAGCTGTAAGCTGAGACATCCATGGCTTATCTGTCTGAAACTTCCTGGTCGTAAGAAACCTATCGAAGTAGTTGACAGCAAGAAGCGCCGTCAACGAATTAAACCCATAATAAGTTTTCACTCTAAAGATCCAATCAAGAGCCTTTTCACGGCACAGGACAAGAAACTCATCTAACACTCTGTCTGAAAGACACGGCCTTAACTCGTTTTCTTTCGAAATCAAACTCAACAACTCATCGTCATCCCACAACATGTCATGATCGAGAAAACCCAGATGGAAAAACGGAAACTTTACGACGCTCTCGTCTCCCTCTAACTCATGGCTCTCTTCCTCACAGAAGAGCATACAAAACGGTGCGTTTTGGACCTCTCCCTCTTCTTCCAAAGCCATGTTCTATCTATCTTCCTCTTGGGAGGATAAGAGATTGTGAAAGTGCTTTGTTCATTCTGCCATTATAGAGCTCTGTCTCTCTCTCTCTCACCTATGGATGCTACTGCAGAGAGGAAGAAAAGTAGTGAAGACAAATGCCAAAAAAGTGAAGGGTTTTAATCTCACGCTTGTCCTCTTTTTTTAGTTTTGTTGTTTTTTTCATTATTTTCTTTTCTTTTTAATTAATTTTTCTGTCTCTTTTTCTATGACTACTCGGATGTTTGGCGCGCGATTAAATTTATGAAACCGTACTTCTTTGTTTTGTTTTCAGAAATTGAAAAACAATTCTATTTATTTATTTTTATCAATAATACTGAAATAAATTCAGATAATTTTTTTATTGCACGGAAAAAAAATATGAAAATAGCACTTGTAAAAAACCTTAAATATGATTAATTAAAGATTTTTTTGTTCAAACAAAATTAATTAATAGATAAAATAATAAAATTATTTAAAACTCTATACTCTTACTTTATTGACCCTTTCTAAATTTTAAGTTTTCTAATCACTGAATATAAAATCAAAGGTAATATTAATATTTTAAGTTAATATTATTTTGATAATTTCTTTTATTTGTATGCTATTTTTGTTGTTTTAATGTTATTTTAGGATTTTTTGTCAAAATTGTTATTTTAGGATATTTTCTAAATTAATTAAGAGGTAGCTACTTAATATTACGAAAAGCTGTATTCACGCACTCATTGCATGTATATTACACGCTCTTAAATCCCTGTTCGTCCGATTTGGGAATAGTAGGTATTTCATTTGGGACGTGAGATGTACGCGATCTTGAGGTAGTGTTGGAGTTCTCGGTGGTGGGAAAATCGTTGACCATTAATTATTTCTGTCACCTTTCCGTTTTGAGCATCGATGATTACAAGCAAATAATACAAGTAAATATTCTTTTCATTAATAATTTGGTACAGTGTATTATAATAAAATCACATTATGTGAAGTCTTTGTCTATTTAAGTTAACAGCAATATTTGGATCATTTTATTAGGTGTTACCATAAGTGAAAATTATATGAAACACTAAATAAAATATGAATTACGGAAAGGATGATTCGAATTGATATAACAATCGTGTAAAATTACTCGTGGGGTCACATGTCAGACTAAAATCTACGTGGACGAATGAAGCTTTATATGGTCAATGAGCTGACATACACATTTGTAGAAGCAAAAACATAAACAATAATTAACTGTAACATAAACTAGAGTATAGTAGGAATGTCTGTACGAATATTATTTCATTTTATAAATAAATAATTTTGATATTATTAAAAATATAGAAAAAGTATTATTAATATATAGTAATTTATTTTATAAATTTTAATTGTTTGTTACTTAGTATATTTTTTTAGTTTAATATAATAAATTCATAATCTAAAACAATCAACTAAATATATCTTTTTCAAGTTATTTTCTTTACGTTTGTATACAATACATGTTAAAAGTTTATTTAGTTATACTTTATAAAATATTTTTTTAATTAAGATCATTTATATTTTATACTATGTCTTAAAATATATTTTAGCATTTATTATTTTAGTATATTTCAAGATTTTAAAAATTAAATGAATTATTATATATAAATAATTTAGTCATATTATTCTAATAAATTTATTTAAATATTTTATTTTTTCTCAAAATATTTTGTTATAATTAAAAATAATAATATTAAAATTTTAATTAAAATTGATTTATCATTATTATCTTTAATAAATTACTAAAATTTCAAATTTTCTAATAGTATATTTTGTAACAAATGTTAGTTATATACTATTATATTTTATATATAATCATTTCTAGATAATATATTGTTGTGAGTTACAAAATATTTATATATAATCTTATGACGATAATTTTTTGTATAGAAATATGAAATAGTTTACGGATTTTAACATATTTTAGATTTTGTAATATTCTTTAATAAATAGAATATCAACATAGATCAAGTTTTTTCATGTTCTTGAATTAATTTAAATGACAAAATAGACACATATTAATTAAATATAGTTACATAGTGTTAAATACATGAAAAGGTTATTAGCATACTTGTAGTCATGTTACATGGCTATTTCTAATTTTGTAGTGATTAATACATTACTTTGAATCAAGATTTGGGAGATATTAATAACTTAATTTTATCTTCTGTTTGTTTATATTTCATATTTTTCTGTTCCAACATTTAACCATGAAATTAATCTTAATTAACTAATACAAAACTTACAAATTTTTGATGGCATATTTTATAATGTGCCACATAAAATAAAAATTTCTTAAAAATATACTTCTAAGAGAGAAGAGCTACAAATATAGTATTTATTATTTATATTGAGAGACCTTGTCTATTAAACGCTCGAGCATTTATATTTTTTTATTAAATTAGTTTAGTATATTTTGTGTATCCTATAAAGGTCTTTTCTAAATATAATAGCTTGATCTTGATGAACACTCCAGTTTTATTTATTTTTTTGACATCATTTCGGTTTTAATTAGTGCTGCTTTATATGATAATACTAATGCCTAGGGAGCCAATTAAAACATATAATTGAAAAATATTGAGAACATTATACCAAACTTTAACGCTCAAGATACATAAATGCAACTCATATAATAAAGATTATAACTGAGTTAATCTATCTATCTATATATATAAAATATACTTTTCTCTTTTCTTGGGACATGTGGAAGGAGGTTTTGTTGACATGTGTCCCCTTCTTATATTTTTTTTTACATTTTAGATCTTTTTTAGATTATTACAATTTGGTTCAATACTTTTTAACTGTGCAATATCTAATCATTTCACAATAATCATCATCTTTTAAGTTTGATAATCCATTTTATTAACTACAAAATATAAAATGAATAAAATAATAAATAAAATAATATAAATAAAATTTTTAATTTATTCACAACTAAAAATAACATATATTTCACTATTTTATAGTTATTACTATTTTTATTATTTTATTTACAAATTATATATTTATTTTAATATTGACCAAGTTAAGAAAAATAAATTAGGAACGCAACTCATGATCGAAAGATGAAATCTCTATAATGATAGAGAAAAACAAAATGTCAATGACACACTAACTATGTAAATATTTAGAACTGAAACGACATTGAGAACAAAATTAACATAGCTCACTTTATCATAGAATGTTTTGGTTATAATAAAGAGATAACAGAAAAGAGTAGAAAGATAAAACTCCGAGACAAAACATTTTTCGAATACAAAGAAACACGATCAAAGACCAATACAAAGAACCAAGAAAACGTGTTAGAGCAAGAATATTCAACAGAATGCAAAAAAGACCATGAAACAAGAAAACAAATATCTAACACACCATAAGCGCAACCACCTGCTAAGATGTACGAAGCACCTCTCAAACTAAACAAGCACAGAAAAACGTTCATTGCCAGCGGAAAACCACAAAACTCTAGATAACAAGACCAAAATTCCGAGAATCTAACTTTGCACACTTATACTAAGAAAAGCAGGAGAAGTAAACATACAGCCTAAAAGATAGAGAGTGAAAGTTAATCACCAAGAAACCAAAGACCAAACTTGAGACCATCATAACATTATAAATCTACAGAGCATACACAGAAGAAAACACTATCTAAACCTGGAGTCGCAAATTTGGAGCCAATAGAGACGCGAACAGTGATGAAATCAACAAATTGTGGAGCCAACCTCAAACTGTGAAAGAGAGCATAAAAGTCTGATGATCAAAAACCAGATCTTAAAAACCAACCAAACAAGAATTATCGACAGTTAGCTAACGAAGAAGAAATCAACATCAAAGACGAGTAGACTCTAATCCAACCTAAGGAGATGCACTTCCTAACATCAACAAAAATCTAAGTAAGAAAATGAGCAGCCAATATTGACCGAAATAACCTATAACGATGTGAGTAACAACCACACAACATGAAACTTATAAACCCAATCTACAACAAATACCAAACAACTTGAGGAAGAACAAACACACATGAGTGAGTATTTTTTTGGTGAATGTGAGAAGCAAAGCACACAAAAAAGGTAAACGAAATACATAGATAGTGACAGCTTAATATCAAAATATGGAGAGAGAACACAAAACATCTCAAAGAATAATATTCAAATAATTCAAAAAAAAGTAAAATACAATTTATAACGTTAAAGTGTTAATCTTAAAACAACAAATGCAAAGTTATTGAAATTTAATATGTTTTACATCACAAGCTTTACTATTATATACAAAACATATTATTGAAAAACCCAAACATAAAATATATAAACCTATCACTTATTACGATATAACACAATAAAAAACATTAAATAATATTCTTAACAAATAGAGATCGCCACATAATTACATCATTCAAAAAATTACTCAACAACAATAAATATCAAAATTTTCAAATTTTTAATACTAAGATTTAGGATTAAAAATACATCGTACCAACTTCGAATGTATCTTTACGATCAATATATATTTGTTTGGTTAAATTGATATAGTCACCATTCTTAATTTTGACAAATCCAGAACGAGAAGAAACTAGCGGTTAATATAACACCTACGATTATCTGAAATTATCATGATAAACATCGCTCACAAAATATAATTCATTGAAATCAACCTAGAAAATTCCAAAGCATCAATTATTATAACACCTCGCCATAACCCGAATATGCAAAACTATGTATAGGCATAAATTTTGAACTCGATCCGAAGTAAGAATATCGGTTCAGTTACAGATCTAGCCAATAACAAGATCAATTTCATTTACTTTGGGTTTTCGGTTTGGTTCCATTTTAGCCGATAACTGAAAAGTAACCCGAGTTGAACCGAACAAATACAAAGCTGATAGTATAAAACGTGACAACACAAAATCATATTATTCCAAATGAGATGACGCAAAATAAAAGATGAATAAAAAATGTAATTTATCTAACTAGCATGGATTTATCAATTTAAGTTTTAGGTATCTTTACTATCATATCTAAATATTGATATATATATATATATACTGTGAAAGGTAATATTTTCATAATATATATATACACATATAAATATATATGTATAAACTCTAGTTTAATATAATCATTGTAAGATGAAGTCCACATGTATAAATTAACTAAATCATAATTTAAATTAATAAGTTTTAATTAAATAATAAACAATTCAGCTATTACGTTTTCAAATTATCATGCATATATTTAAATTTAAATTTTTCATAGTAACTTTGCAAATACTACAATCAAATTAATAAATTTCATAAGATCATATACATATTTTGTTTTCTAAAATACTATTGAAAAATGTTCTAGATTGTAAAACTATAGCTAAATCATAACAATATTAGAAAAACCGGCGCGTAGCGCCGGCATACCTCTAGTTTATAATAATTTTGGGACAAACAGTATAGTTATTTACAAAAAATTATAGAATAAATTAAGATCCGGCAAATTTAAATATTTAATAATAACTAGTCAATTATAGAAATCAACAATATTTTCTAGGGCGGATGGTAATATTTACATATTTAAATTTCTTGTAACAAGAGTAAAGAGTAAAAACACACACTACATTTTTGTAAGCCTAAAACATAATGGTGGATGAGATTGTTGTTACACTTTACTGTGTTCCTCTACCACTCAAGTCGCGGTTAACAAAGCAAGAGTTTTTCGTTTTAACATATATATTCAGCCATTATCAATAGTGAAAGAAAACAAAGTGTGGTGAAAGATTTAAAACTGAAAAAGCAAAAGACAAATAAAGAAGGAGAATGGGGAAAAGTAGATCACGAGAGGAAGCGAAGCCATTGGTAACAAGCGGAGTCTGAGATTTGTATAAAGTTTAATAGTGACTTGTCACTACCACATTTCATATGTCCCTTTCAGAACAAAACAAGAAAACAAAAACAAGAAACATTATGTTCATTCGTAGCCTTTATAAGAACAATTCTACTGATTTTAGTATAATTTTGATTGATAATTATCGTAATTTCAGAGAAATTCTACAATTTGTATCTGTAACTTGTACTAATCTCAGACTTTACTGGATATCGATTTACAATTTTTTATTTAAACTATAACAGTTGAGATAAAATTAAGTTTTTATTAATGTAGTCAGAAATTCATATGAACTTTTTAATATAAGTATTACTAATAGAAGAAGGGAAGACGACATATTTTCCCACCAGAACTATGACATAGTAATAAATGTTCACAAAATTTCGACATCGTCCTAATTGCACATCAAATAAGTATGATAATCCGATTCCACATAGGACGAAAGTTCGAAACCTGTTTTTCATTTATATCTTTCCACTTAAGTTTTATAATTCTGTATATGTTGTTTTTTTTGCATACTTTTCAGCACATCAACAATCAAAAGTTACAAACAAAAACGATCAAATCCGGGATACTAAGGTCGGATGGTAAAGAGGTGGAGTTAGATGCAAACACAATTCAGACTCACTTATTGCGCAAAAAAAAGTTGCAATTGTTCATGAACATCCATGTATGAGGCTCTTACCTTCCGGTCCATTTCGAAAGTCCGGTATGAGAGTCTATCCTTAAGTGGCACACTTCCGGGAGATTAGTTTATGTCTCTTCATAGACCTGAGATGTACTTCTGAATTAAAAAAAAAGATCGAGTTATGTATTTATTGTGCTTTTGTTAAGTATAGAAAATTTTGGTACACATTCATGTCTAGTTTTTGAATATATATTTATCAAGGTTTATTTGTGAAATAACCAATAAAAGAAAATATATCTGTGGGGAGAAAACAGAGAAAAATAAGAAGAAAATAGTGGAGAGAAAAGAAGATTTTGGTTAGACAAAGAATTATATTTTTTATGTTATACAATCCAATTTCCTTGTATTTACTAGTTAGTGATAGTTAATATTGTATTTAGTTCTCAAGTTTTTGTTGCAAGTGTCATGAAGAGAAAAACTCCAATTTTGAACAAGTTTTTTTTTATAAAAATAAGTAAAAAGAGAAAAAAATAAAAAGAAGGAAAAACAGGCTGTGATTATAACAATAATGGTCCCAGAATTTGACTGATAATACTAGAAAGCAGCAAAACAAGTTGATTAGATTAAGAATTTAAGAGTATTGTGTTGCGTTGATTAGATCGAAAGAAGCTTTTGGGTCATATTTAATTAGGGAAGCTTTTGGGTCATAATTAATTAGGGTTGGTCATTTTATCCGTTAAATTTAATTTGATTCGTTATTCGTTTCAATTTTATCCGAAAATTTTGGATATCCGTAAGCATTCGAAGCAAAGTAAATATTAAAAATCAATATCCGTTAAAATCGAAGCAAATCACAAAATAACAAATACTAAAATTTTGGAAAACGGATATTCGATCCGATCCGGCAATATGTAAATACATGGATATTTTGATTATATTTAAAGTTTTAAATATATAAAATAATATAATTATTATTCTAACATATGATTTCTATTCACATTAACAATTATATAAAAGTATTACATCAAGGGAAGAGTAAATATTTATGAAAATTATAATTTTTTTCTTAAATTTTGTGTTATTATAATTGTTAATTAAGTTAAAAAAACTTTACAAATATGCAGATTCACTATTTCTTTTAATTCTTATGTTATATGTCATGTGAATTTTTTTTATAAAGCAGATTTGGATCGAACTTTTAAAATTATTTGTATTAATTAAAACATATGAGATATTCGTAAGTATTCGCAAATATCTGCAAATATCTATTTATTTTCTGGATATTCTTTTTCTGAATATCTCAATTTCTTCGAAACAAAACTAATAAAAAAATTAGATATCTGTGACATACAAAGCAAATCACAAATATTTCCAAAAACTCTGATATTCGATTCGTGTGTGTCCAGACATATAATTAATAATGGCGTCCTGTCTTCCAGAATTTAACTCCGTACGTTAACTTTCTACCTCCATCTCCCTACTCTAATCCCTTTTATATTGCTACTTATTTATGATAATACATGTACACATACTAGTAACAATTTCAAACTAGTAAATATTTGTAGTTTCCACTTTTCACATACATTGATTTAATCATTAACGCATTAAACAATTCTTAAATATTATTACAGAAAACTATTAATAATTCAATAAAGTTAATTAATTTAAAATTTTGCAAATCATCATAACTAAAAATATATGTTCTTAGAATAATTGTTTTCATAATATTTTTTCTTACTGAAATAAAAAGAGTCTAAATTAGAAAATGATATCTAGCATATTTTAAGGTAAAAGACCCATCATTTGTGCTGTAAATAATCTTTAAATAATCTTGCAAACACAATGTATAATTTTAAAATTGAATATTTTGATATTAAATAAGTTTTATATTTAAAAATCGTGAAACAATTTTTAGTTAATCTCAATTTTCTGTTAAACTATTTTAGTAGTAGTTTCTACCCAGACATATGCATTACACCTAATGCAAACATAAACAAGGATAATTTAAGTTATAATAAACTAATTTGATTGTTAGGTGTCAGCCATTTTCTGTTCCGTGCATTGTTTAGGGTGGGATGCAAGGTAAATTCGATATTTTACGTGTATTTGATATTTAACTCATTTTGCATGAGTAATAAAATTTTAGACATGTAATTGACTTGTTAAACACGAGTATTTTATATCTCGAGTACATAATCAAAAAATGAGTTATTTACATATTATGTGCTTCATTCTATTACTTATATTACTTACAAATACTTGTGAAATGTTAACGAGTATTTCTGAGTATTTAAAAACTACTTACTAAATAATAGAAATAGGCATAAAATTTTGATTTGTTAACTATACTAGGAATAACATGAGATATTTTGAACTATATACTTGTACATATTATAAAGAAGATGAATAGAGAAAGCATGAATATTTCGATACAGAAGCATTGTATACTTTTCACAAAATGTATTTAGTAACAAGCCATATAGATTAAAAAAATATTTTTTACTATTTAAAACTTGATGATGACAAGTATTTGAAACATTAAGACGAATACAAAATAAAATAAATATAATAAAAGTAACGATTATTAATTTTTTTTAAACGTCTGATTAATTATGTTATTACAATGATGAAAATATTACATAGATGATTCTACAACCGACAATTCTACCATCATATGAGAATTCATGCCTGACTGCACCGTTCCGAGCCGTCCTATGAGATCCATGTTCGATGGTACGCCATGCACGAAGCTGAAGATCTCTTTTAACATGTTTCTCCATAATCTGCATAATTGTGAAGTTTCTGGGGTTTGAACCCCAGACCTCCAGGTGTAGAAGCATTAACGGTTATTAATTTGTGTACAATTTTATAGTAAGAAGAAAAAATGACAAATGCTATTAGTAAGTGACAAAGTATTTGATAGATCATGATCATGTAATAAACAACAAATAATGGGACATATATTAAAAAAATATAGTGATACATGATATCTGACTTGATCTTGTGAGTAATGAAATTTGTTGACTTATTACTTGACAAGTAAATAATTAAATTCTCAAAACGGATACAAATAAGAATTTAAACCGAATAACGAGTAGTGATACCCAGTCCCTACCTAACTTCGCTTATATCCTTTTTTCTGCACACATGCTTCTCAGTGGTTATACCCAACCATATGCATGGATCTTCACCGACAATCTATGGAGCTCCTGTGACAGTGGTTTGAAGGTTGATGATGCTTCCAGTCTCTTATATATCTTCGATTTTCATCACTAGAGCTTCTTCAAGCCACTGGAAGAAGTTTGTGAATTCATTTTCCATTGAAGACAAAAATTCAGCTCCGGCGATGAGTTCAGCAGTGACGGTGACTCCATGCAGGTCACAAGAAAGGAAAGATCGACCATGGTTTGTTGTCGATTTATATTCTCGAGTCTTAATACTTTAAACCTTTAATTCAAAAAAAACCTTTAATTCATTTTTCATGTGGTTTATTTTCTCCTTTTGGAGCTTTTCCTTTTTCTTGTTTCAAAGTGGTCTGAAGCTTCTTGGAGTAGCCTAAAGCATTTTGTCTGAATTAGTATCATGCTGTGTCTATTGTCACCTGTCCTGCGGGCTGGTCCGCAAAGACTTGTGTGTTTTGCAGGATGAGTTTAATCAGTCATTCTGGAGACTGCAGTCCCCACAGACCTGACCAATTTAAAGACGAACCCGTATGTCATCTGTAAAGATGGTCTATGACTTGTATAAATGACCAACCATTGACAACTTTCATATATCAGTTATGTCAAATTCAAATGTGTTATTGCCTACCACTCACTAGATCATTGCAATTCCTTTTAAAGTTTAAAGTAATCTCTTTTCTCATTAAGCAATCGAAGAAAAAATATATAAAATCAATTTACATTTTAGTCAATTTTGGTTCATTTAAAGTAGAGTATTATTTCAAAATCACTGTTCCATTGTATTGCTACTTTGCTAGTAAGTATTATAAGATGCTAGATTGTTAGGTAAGGTAATAATTCTTTTTGCTCCAATCCACATAAATTTGGTAGAAAATGCCCATATATTCATGATTTTCCATCATTATTGGTACATTCTCATTATTACGTAATCTAACATCATTACCACCAACTTAATTTCAGTACCAGATCATAATTATAGACCTAGTACGAAGATATAAACAAATGCTATTTGACTACTTGTTGTGAAACCTGGAAAGTTCAGCCGTTTACAGACCTTGTCACTGTTCTTGCTATAATTGTTACTTTCGGTTGGAAAAAAGGAGGCAACCAAAGGAAAATAAATACTCCGTATAAAAGTAATATAATGTATTAAGCTTGTCAAAAAATGTTTCAGTTATTTAATTCCTTTCATAAAGATATGTAAACATAAAAGAATATAAAAACACATATCTTAAAAACTGAAACATGTGATTTCTTACTTTGCTACAAATTAAAACATTTCTTTGCCTTTTAGAGGAATTGAAAAGAACAGCCAAATGGTAAAAACGAAAGATTAACAAAAAAACAGGCTGGTGATGGGGCCACGTCTTTTTTTTTTTGAGCAAGGGCCATGTCTTTATATCCTAGACTTTTTTTGTCAACATTATATCCTAGATTATAGTCTATACGATTCATATTTCATATATAACATAAAAATTAATCAAATTGTAATTCCATGACAGAGGCAGCTGAAGCATGGGTAAATTTGTAAAGCGACAAAATAATACTTACATTTAAATAATAGTTACGTGCAGCTGCCATCCTGTTCATCCGCTGTCTTTAAATACTAGTAGTAACATTTTCTTTTGGAAGCATAGCAGTAGTAACATTTTACAAAGAAAAGAAAATTAAAAAAACAGTTTAATTTATTTATCTTTCAATTTATGTGTAGTCAATGTCAATTTATTTATCTTTCAATTTATTTATCTTTCAATGGAGTCTTGATCATTCCTCTCTAATTGTTTCAACAAAGTATCAAAACAATTATTGTTAAAAAAGCGAGGTATTTACTAAAAACATGTGTCTAAAATATCAAAGATATAATCTATAATGAAAAACCAAAACCTTTCTACAAGTTAGGGAATAGGTTAGGCTGGAGCCTCAACCCTCGATGTAGTGATCTCTCAAGTTTGTGGTGGTCCTTGTAATTGAGTGAGAGTATTTTTTTTTTTTCCTTTAACTATAATTATATATCTATCCGACCCGCTAAAACGGGCAAATCAGATCCGGTTACAAACCAGCTTTAAACAAAATATCCAAATTCAAACTATTACAAATTAGCTTCGTCCGCCTACTAAACCCGGTACATTCCGTTAGTTCGTTTTTTGAAATCCTTTGGAAACCGGTTACTGTTCTCACCATTGACGATGAACTACATGAAGGTGAGGTTCTCCTTGTTGCCTAAGATGCCGGGAAATCCTGCGTCTTCTTCAGAGTAGCTAGCTTCCGGTGAACTCCACAAAGCTTATAACCATCACTCTCCATGAAGTGCTAGACGAACAATAGAAGGGAGTTCCAAATACTTACCACAAGACCTTGCAACGCCACCAAAACCGGGTTTGTAGTTAACACCACACAGCGCATGAAACACCACTCTAAACGAGCAAGCACTTGCTACTGCCGCCACCGAACTTTTACACTAAAACAACGGGCTGATAAGCAAGCAACACCAAACAGCAATCTTCATAACCTGCAAAGAAGAAAAGACTCATCTGCGAGGAGTCCAAGGACCTCGAACGACCACGCACTGGGATGACGGAGACTTTAGACGGCCACCCCCACACCAGCAAGACCCAGCTAACCTAACCAGAATCTAACCAGCGAAACCAATCTCCAGTACAAAGAACATGTACCAGTCTTCTCTGCACTTCATGAAACCCACGATGGGGACGAAGGAAAACAAGAAGCAGGCCTGAAACAAACTTCAACCGCAAGATCAAAACAAATCACTATCGATGAAATGAGGTCGGTTGAGCAAGGGAAGAGCAGCCACAAGAATGATGGGAGCACCATAGACGACAGATTCCGAGCTATAAACCAAAGCTACACGCGCCAAACCACAGACGTGAAGCCACCACACAGCCACTACACCACTATGCACGCGACGGCGACCACAACCACCTTCTTCCCTGAGAAAAGGGGATTCCCTCTGACTAATAGACAAGGCCACAAGCCGAAATCAGAGAGAAGCTCTGTACTCCTCTCCACAACAAAAAACTCTCTTCGAAACAACAACACGACGACCACAGGAAGAGAGTCCACCACACCACCACATGCTTCCAAACCGAAGACTTCGACGGGATCTGCAAAAGTAAAATCGAGAACCGCCGAAAGCGAACCCTAAACACCGAATTTGCTTGACCCTTACCCTCACCGCCTCACATGAGCTCCAGATCGAAGTTTACCAACCCCAAATCTAACCTCCTCAGACAGATTAGAGAACCCGTGGCGGAGCTGCGTCCAGAACACCACGTATCTCGATGGGTCGGCGAAAATGGACACAAACGGAGCAAAATAAAGAGAGGAAGGGGAGAGGGAGAGGCATCCGGCGACCACGCACCCGGCTAACAACCGCCGGAACAGAACAGAGAAGATGAAATAGAGAGAGAAGAGGTTTTTATTTGAGAGAGAGAGATGGTTCGTTTTAAAAACCTATAGGAAGACATCTCTTTTCGAGTAAGAGTATTTTGTTGTGCATTACTTTGTCAACGAGGCCAGTGAGTCGATGAACCATAATTCTACTCCAATAGTTGCGCCTAACATTACACTCACCGTCTCACTCACGCTATACATAGCGTGTAAGAATTTGAAAACTCAACCAGAACAAAATCTAGATGAGCTTACATGTTGGAAAAAAATAAAACTTGTCTTGCCAATCCAGGTTTGTTCTAGAGCTAGGCAATGGCAATCCAACGTGACTGGAAAAATTAAGGTGGCATTTCTCTAAATTTGAAATATATACAGTCATGAGTTAAGCTGAGATATTAGTTTATTACACTGAAGAGAATATTAATATTTTGGTCCAAATTTACTATTATACGGATTAGACTCGATTTTACATGAATTTTTTTAATCATAAAAACTAAAACATTTCATTTTGTATAGGTTATATCAGAATTTGCGAACTATAAAAGTTAACTATAATACGTCACGTTCACAATTTTCCAAGTTAGTACGAAATATTTGTCCATATTTGAACAACTTATGAAAACTCTAGATCTCTATTCTATATTGCAAGCTGTCAACAAAGATGTCTTACAATCATATCTCTATTTTCATAATTTGGTAATCTGCTTAAATACTTTATTCACCGTTTATTTTATTTTTTTTCATTTTATTACCTGCAAATCTGTGGATAATTTATTTAGAACAGATATATTCTTACATGTTATAGAAACTTAGATATTATTATTGTAATATCAACTATTAATAGAAATTTGATTTGAACTCCGGTAGAAATATATAGTACAATCAAATCTGTATTCTACATGTGAGATAAAAACTCCTTTTCTCCTTAGAGATTTGTATATAATTTTGTCGGCGAATTGTATACTACATGTGAGATCTCACCAAAATTGAAAACTCAAATTCAATAGTATAATTTGACTGAATTATACTATTGTAATTCAGTCAAAAACTCAAATTACTATAGTATAGTTTCATGCTTTTTAGTATTTATAGTATAGAGAGTGATTAACCTAGTCTAGTGTAGTCCAGCAAAACCCACTCAACCTCCAAAAAGATTTCATACATGTCTGGCCACATATACTCATATATTTCTATATTCTTCTTCCTTTTATGAAATTATGTTTCTATTTTTAATTTTTATCCCATGATAAATAAAGTTTTTTTTTTCATTTTTTTCGACAAAATGATAGATAAAAGTTGACATTTCATGTATGATCTTCGAGTTTCAGGAATGTAGTATTTGCATCAGAAACCAAAACTATTGGAACTAAGGATAGTTAAGTATTGTTTTTATAACAATTAACATTAACTTTTTATATTGATAAGATATTGGCAGCATCATTCTCATCAAAAATGCAGAAGAAAAATATTTCTTATTTAAACTTATTTAAATTTTTAGAAATGAAGACGATGCTGAAGAACCTGATATTATTATTATCAACAATTAGGATAAGTGTATTGGTGAAAGATTGTCTCAAGACATATCCGAAGAAGATGTGGCCGCACAAAAAGAACATACAAAACATGTAGAACAAATAGAACATGCAGAACAAGTAGCTGGGCAGTTGTGAGCCAATGAAGACTTCATTTTGACTCAACTTGTGATTGTTATGAAGGCAGATCAAAAAAATGGACAAACAACTAGAGAAAGTTGAGAAGAAACTGAACCAATCTGATAAAATGTTGGTTCTGTTAGAGGCGTTTGTGATGTTTGTGACGGAAGTACATAAAAGAAAAAGAAAACGAAGAAAGGCGAAAACTAGTACACCACCATATTCGTTTTTCAAAAGTGTGACATTCACAACCGTCACTTTTCTTAAAACCGCAAACCCTTCAAGTTTTCAAAGTTCTTTTTTGTCATCTGTTATTATACTAAAGATTCAAGTACAGAACCAACATAAACATCAAACAGAAAGGCTGAACAAAGCCCAAAACAGAAGTTACAATAGCCTTAACAAGGCCTTAAGCCCACACAGAAGTTAACATTCCACCACGTGAACATCCATCACGACAAGGAGGCACGAGCTTCCTCCATCGGAACTCCACCATCAACGCCATCAACGAAACCAAACTTGAAAATGCAGCAACCAAACACATGAATGGAAGAGCAATCGAAACGTCAGAACATGAGAGCATAAACTCATGGACAGAGACAATCATTGATCAACCAAAACCACAACATAACCAGTGCTAAGCCGGCGAAGACGGTGTAAAGGAATCACGTCTTCCCAGAGACAAAAGCCGGAGAACAAGGTGTTGTTGGAACCACCTCTTCTCAAAGACAACAGCCCCAACCATGGAGAGACTTAAACCGGATACAATCCGGTGAGAATAACACAAACCGAAACCAGAAAGAGAACCAGACAAGACAATACGAAAGAGGAGCTCCTTCGGTTAACCAGAAACCAAGGAAAGGGTGAGCATTAAAGACCAAAAAGTCGACCACAAACGACTCAAACAACAGAGATTTGACCAAATCTGAGGGAAGAACTATCAACCCACATCAAAGACAGCATCAACCAGCACCGTACACCCGAAAAAAATTACAGATCTGGTCAAATCAATCGAGTGAGCCACCACAGCAACAGAGAAATCAACCCACACCACATCTTACCGACTACCTAAGGATCTCCTCAACATCTAAAGAACTACACAATTAGCACAAACAGACTACAACTGAAACAAGGAAGAAAAGAAAAAAAAAACAGATATAAGACAGATCTTAAAAGGACCGCACAAAGGAGATCTACAAACATGACAACACAACCCTGACGCTATGGAAACCGCTGGAGCTGCAAATCTGAAAATCTGAGAGTTGTTGGTGAAGGGAGAAGACAGAGCGCTTAAGAGAGAGAAAGAAGATAGTAAAAAAATAATGAGTTTTCAAAGTTATGAAGAAGTATTTAAATTTATTTGCTTCATCCAGTTTTACATTTTTTTTTCTTTCAGTTGACCAACTCTAACATGTACAAATAGCTAAACAACATATCACAATTGCTTTCTGAACTACCACGCAAATCAACTTCTTAATTTTCCGTCACATTGTGGAATAAGATATTTTACACCAAATTTTCTACAAGAGCCATAATATCTCTCAGAATTGGAGTTCTCAATTCATCATGATATTCCTAATTATAAAGATGTAATTAGTTCTCCTGAGCCGCTCTTCTTCTTGTTGTTTTACTTTGACTAGTCCGAGAGCATGTATGCATCCCCATGTACCTTCTAACAAAAAAAATTATATATTTGAATTCTTCATCTTGTAAACCCCATTTGTAGCTTACTTAAGAATATTTTACAACCAATCGTCTATGATCCGACTTTTTAGTGACGTAATTAAAGCATTTATGAAATGCGGTTCTATCCACCACCTCTTGAAGTACCTTCTTACTTGCATATTTCTGAAGCTTATTCAAACCCAAATCGTCTTCCCATTCCTCTATAAACTGGCTATATTCTTCTACATGTGTCTGCTCAACATACTAATCAGCCATATACGATCTTTCCACACCTGTTACCAAAGCGGCATCTGTATCCACAGTAGTATCGTAGTCACACTGGTATCGTAGTCACTGAGGTACTTGTATCCATTTCCCTCCGTTTGTTGATTTGCTTGTCTATCTTTTACGTATAACGTAATGGTATTAGGTCCGATTTCATCATCAGTTGGCTGCAACAATTCATAGCATAGTTCATACCAAATGAACTTATGCCCACTCTCGACAGTTACTCTAACTGTTCCAATCTACTCGTGGCCTCCACAAACAAAAGATATTTATTGTTCTCTTTATCGATGGACGTTAGGTAAACAAAAACAGATCCTCATCATCAGGAATCGTTAATTGTTTCTCACATACATTCACCATTGGCATTTACCTCAATTCCAATTTTACCTTACTTTCATCCAATCCAAGTTCTTACACATCATAGCTTCTATTGCTGACAAACTTATATTGGTATAACTATATCTTCGAAGTTACACTATAGTTATCCATAGTTATACCAGTTGTTCTGAGTTTTACCTAGTTCTCTACAATTATACCTATTATACTGCAGTTATCAGTTCTACTAGTTATACCTTATTCTTCTTTGATAAGAACTCAAATTGAAATGGTTTCGGGTATGAGTATATCACAGTGCTAATATACTCCCAGTTCACTCCCATTCAACCATAGGAATGCATTGTATACCAATTTCATATGCAGTCCGACCTAGAAATAATGCCGTTAAACATTAATGTGCATACCATACCAAATTCACACTCCTTCCGTTCCTAAATGATTGATGTTCTAGAAAAAAAAATTGTTTCAAAAAGATTGATGTTTTACTTTTTCAATGTATGATTTAATGAAAAATTGTAAGTTTCAAAAAAAAATAATGGTGTTTATTGAATTTATATTGGCTAAAAACTAATAAAATTTGTTATTCACAAAGAAAACAATGCATTTACAATCAAAATTTAATGAGTTTTCTTAATATATGTGAAAAGTCTAAAACATCAATCTTTTAAAAACAGAGAAAGTAAAATTCAGTGATAAACCATGAACCCATATTATATACAATATAGTTCAAGGGGGAGATAAAAACTAACATAGATTTCAACTCGTAAAGAATGCTCGACGGTGGAAAAGTAGTGGTCAGACGGTGTTGCCGGTGAATTTTCTTATAGGTTTATAATTCAAACTTAAATGAATCTAAAATGATTCAATGTATGAGGTGCTAGGATCTAACTACTTTTTTGGTATCTATATTATTAAAATGAAGTACCTTTTGATACTGTTTGGAAACTTGGATTGTAGACTTTTAATTTTTTTCTTTACTAGTGTTTGGACACAAGAATAGCAGGAGATAACATTTTTATTTAATTTGTAGACAAAATAGGCTGGATTCTCGGCTGCAATCTTCAAATATATATTATTACCTTAATTTTCTAAACTAAATTTTCTTTCCACTTCTTTCTTTTTTCCAAGTTATATATTTCAATATCTTTTATATTGCTTTCCAATCTCAATAAATGCCAATAAAGGCTTCCATAATTAGTTACCTAAATCATCGAAACTGTGTAATCAGTCAATAAATATAATTTAGTACATGCCTAAAGGACACAAAACAAGCCAAGCAAAAGTAATAGAATCGATAGAAATCGTTTGATCAAAGCATCTCCTTTTTCTTCTTTTTGGCACCTTGCAATGAATCCAAATTCTGCTCATCGTATAATTGAATTTCAATGTATACAAAGATTGCAAATTAACCCTGACTTTACCTATTACATGTGTTAAGAGAGTGAAGATTCATTTACAAATCTTCAAAGACTATATAATATGAACTACAATATATTTTTTTTTACAATTTATGGTTGTTATTTTTTGTGATGAAAGTAAAAACGCAAAAGGTAATATATAATATATATTAATATGCTAGAATAGAACTTTCAAGAAAAAAAATATATCATAAAATCAATAATAATTCATAGAAAACTACAACAAAAAAATCAATAAACAAAAAATCAATAAATTAATACATGAATAATACAGTGACATCAAATTGCATCAACTTATAAAATTATAGATATAAACATTATGTACATGCTACAAAATTTATCATCGAACATATATATATTTTAAAATGATATATTTTATTATAAATGGAATTTACAAAACATAAAAAATATAAATGGGCATTTTATAAAACTAATAGTTTATGAATTTACGCCAAACTCAAATCAAATTCAACACCTGTGCGGAGATGCACGGGTCAAAATCTGGCATCATATTAATTCAAATACAGTTGAGACTTGAGCGTTTCATTGTGATAATATGAGTCTATCAAAAGAAAGCCCATTAGGCCGAATACTTCCGAGTAAGTAAATAAATGGGCTTTGATGAGGAGAGAGATAAAGTGAGTTGGTTGGAGACGACCACTTAAAGAAAACTCGAAAAAGAAAGAAAATCCCAAAAAAGCAACTCGTGACTCGTGACCCAACCCAGCCTTACCCTCTTTATCCTCTCCACTCTCGTTAGGCGCATGCACCACACAAAATGGGCCAAGCTCCGTCTTCTCCGACGGATTCAACTTCGCGAGACACCGCCCTATGGCTCTGGCCTCCGGAGTTCCTAGATCGCGAGTCCACCGACCACGATCTCACGGCCGATCTCCCCGACGACTGCCTCGCTCACATCTTCCAATTCCTCACCGCCGGAGACCGCAAACGCTGCTCCCTAGTCTCCAAACGGTGGCTACTCATCGACGGCCAGAACCGCCACCGCTTATCCCTCGCCGCTAAAGCAGAGATCGTCCCTTTCCTCCCTTCCCTCTTCTCCCGATTCGATTCCGTCACGAAGCTCGCTCTCCGATGCGATCGAAACTCCTTCAGCCTGAGCGACGAGGGATTCATCCTCGTCTCCCTCCGCTGCTCGAATCTGACTCGCGTCAAGCTCCGCGGATGCCGCGAGATCACGGATCTGGGGATGGAGGAGTTCGCGAGAAACTGCAAGAGCTTGAAGAAGCTCTCGTGCGGGTCCTGCGATTTCGGAGCCAGAGGATTGAACGCGGTGCTGGAGCATTGCAAGGTTCTTGAGGAGTTGTCTGTGAAGAGGATTAGAGGGATCCACGAGACGGCTGAAGCGGTTAAGCTGAGTTCGTCATCTTCGCTTAGGTCTGTGTGCTTGAAGGAGCTTGTTAACGGTCAGGTGTTCGAGTCTTTAATTGGATCAAGAACGTTGAAGAAGCTGAGGATTATTCGTTGTTTAGGTAATTGGGATAAGGTTCTTCAGGTTAACGGAGATGGGGATAGTTCTTTGACTGAGATTCACTTGGAGAGGCTCCAAGTTAGTGACTTTGGGCTCTCTGCGATATCGAAATGTCGAAAGTTGGAGACTTTGCATATTGTGAAGACTCCTGAATGCTCGGATTCGGGTTTGGTTTGCGTTGTGGAGAGGTGTAGATTGCTTAGGAAGGTTCACATTGATGGGTGGAGGACTAAGAGGATTGGTGATGAAGGTCTGGTGGCGTTAGCTAAGAACTGTTTGTTACTGCAAGAGCTTGTGCTTATCGGTGTTGACGCGACGCATGCGAGCTTGTCTGCTATTGCTTCGAATTGTAAGAAGCTGGAACGGTTAGCTCTTTGTGGGAGTGGTGCGATTGGGGATGTGGAGATGGCTTGTATTGCGGAGAAGTGTGTGGCGCTTAGGAAGTTCTGTATCAAGGGGTGTCCGGTTACGGATGTTGGGATCAAGGCGCTTGCGTTGGGGTGTCCTAATCTGGTGAAACTGAAGGTGAAGAAGTGTATAGTTGTTACAGGGGATGTTAGGGAGTGGCTGCGTGAACGGAGGAGGACGTTGGTGGTGAGTATGGATGGTGATGAGACCAAAGGTCCGGTCATGGGAAGTGAGGATGGTGGTGGGAGTGGTCTTGAGACGGTGGTTGAGGAGGTGCTGACGCCGGTTGCTGATGGCGGTGGGGATGGGGAGGTTGCAGGTGGTGGTGGTAGGTTAGCTATGTTGAAGATGAAGTTACTTGCTAGTAGGAACTTTGTGGCTTTCACACTAAGGAGATGGTTGCTGAGTGAAGCTACTGGTTCTACTTGATTACTACTGTCTTTTTTTTTCCAAAAGAGGGAAAACAAGATCCCGCTTCTGTATTATTTCTTGTTTGTTTGTATGATCTTAACAACATTATAAAATATTTCATGTGATCATGTATGTTATTATTAGTGATTAATATTTCTAAGAATTTCTTTCTTGTTCATTGAAATCTCTTAAACTGCAGAAGGAATTGTATGATCAAACGTGCATGATAAGTGTGGAAAACATGCACAGTTGTGAAGGAAGAAAGTTTAGCCAACTGAACCTGTTGATCGATTCAATGTGGCTATTTATTTCTGTCTTTTCATGTGTATTTTTCTGTTTGCTAAACAAGTTTTACAAATATTTTGGATATTTATACCAGAAACAGAGTCAAATACATAATCTGTTTAACTCGTTAGTACTGAAAACAAAACCCCACTTCTGTATTGGTTTCTTGTTTCTTTGTTTTTTTTTTTTTTTTTTTTAACTCAACATCAACTTTATATTCACCAATGGTGGGAACAAAGATTTTACACCACATAAGTGTTTGAAACCTCACTTACAAACAAAGAGATTTAGTAACATCTAAGATCACTGCTTGGATCCTACACTACCAAATGCAATTCTTTGTTGTAATTTCACCCCAATAGACACAAGCTCCTACTAAGACACAGAAGGAGCAGTCCTTACACCTACTAATTAAACCCTATGAGACAAGAACTTTGTGCCCCTTAGATGACAAGCACTATTCAAGGACCTAGATTGAACCATGGCATTGGTCTCTATATGATAAGAATGGCGCACATGACCAACACTCCTCATCTTTCGATGCATTCCTTGACTAGATGTGTCACCGCCGGTTGAAAAGTTCTGCTCCTAAGCCTAAAGACGGAACAGTTCCGTACTGACAGGGTGGTCGTAGCAATAATATCATGAAAGCGCAAGGATGGAAGTGAGCTCTCAGAGTATGAACTGCAGTTGGATCCAATAAACTTCCCGAACTATCAGCCTCCATAGAATTTGATTTCAGCACACGAACCAATAGTACCTCACCTAAACAGGCGCAAACCAACCGCAAATCCTTCCCTTCAGTCACACCATCCCGACCCTAAACCTGAAGCCGAACGTAGCTGTCCGGAATGAAAAGCGGGTCTTGACAACGGCTAGCGGAACGAGGAAATCTCATCGCAGCTTGAAAGATTGGAGAAATCAGAAATTGGTCCAGCCACCCGCTGAACCGTCGCCATGAAGCACTTCTCCACCGCGAGTCTCCGGCGAGGACCTCTCTTTTTTGCTGCCGGTCGCATCCTTCCTCCTACAATCACACCGCCGCCGGAGAATGGTAGATCCATGGTGGAGGAACCGTCACGCCTCGTCACGCGCCGACGTCAAACAGCTTTAGCGGAAGATCTCAAAAAGGGAAAATTGGATCTGGCAAAAGCTGAAACCCTAAACGCCGACCCTCGCCTCTGCCGTGTCACCTGAGGTCTCACCGCCCCTCCATAAGAAGTCCGAAGCTAGCTCCGTCCGTCGCGAAGCGAGTCTCTGGAGTAGCCACGACAGCACAGAGGAACCAGTATCTTGACCCAGGGGAAATGGAGAGGACGAAAGCAAAGAGAAAACAAGGAAGGGAAGAGGAGATGACGCCTCCGGTGGCGCTTGCTCGGCCGCCGGAGCTAACGGTGTTTCACGGGCGGTGTCTGCAAGAGAGAAGAAGAGTTTTTTTCACGGAGAGTGCTGTTTCTTGTTTCTTTGTTTGATGTGATGATCTTCACGATCCATTTTCTGTTTTTCATGCTTAAGCTTATTACTACTAAATAACCATCGATCGTATAAAAATTTGATCTTAATATGCAGATTAAAATGCGACAGAAGTATGAATTTTTATTTCAAATTTATTGAAAAGAAAAAAAAGATATATACTTTTATATTACCATTCCAACAATTGTGAAGTTTTTGATTAGTACTCTATTGATAAAAAAAAGAAGTTTAATTCTCACATCGTGCATGATTCCAAAAATTGTGAAGTTGAACGTTTTGTCTAATTCCAAGATTCAAAGAACTCTCAGAATAACATCATTTACTAAACATGTTGGAAAGTTTTCGAGGTTATATAGTTGTTGGAAGTTGGTACGTTTTAAAAATAAACATACAGAATGGGTACATTTTCCCAAAAACATTTGTTGATGTTCTTTAAAAACCCAACACCTGTTTTCCTTTTAACACATTACAACTAAGGCCAAAATCACTACCTTCCGCAACATATTCGACGGCACTAATGGATCATGACCTAGCCACCGCCGAGAAGGATGTACGTACCTTTTTTTTTCCTTACATTTTAATACTGTTTTAGGTTGAGTAATATTCTATCTATTTTACGTTAACATTTTCGGACTAGGTGTTAGAAGAGTTGATGAAGCTAGTGCCGTTTCGACGTATACGAGCAGAACTCGGAGGATGGATGGAATTTTTAGCTCTTAATGACCTTAAAGATACAACATCATATGACCTTTCCATGGTTTCCCGTGACGCTTTGGTTGCTTTTCTATCTACGGTTAGGAATAAAGAAGATCTAAAGGTTTCTATTTTGTATTGTTTTTAACCATCAAATGCTTGCTTACTATTACTAGGGTTCTGGGTTTTAATCCCCGCTACATTTGTTTTTCTTTAGGTAATGCAAATTCGTGCCAATAGTCTTCTTAAAAAGTTGAAGCAGGAGTCTCCTGAAAATAACTCTCATGAGCACGTGAGTGTTGGATATTAAACAAAAAAATCATGTTTTGACTTATCTATATATTCAACTTTGATAGTAATGTGTTTAAAAGCGATCTTTTGGACGGTACAGATGCTTATTCGTTTGACCATGAAGCATCGGGAGTTCTCGATGGACTATTGTTTTCGGTCAAACTCCAATGTTTGTATCCACCCCTGTGTCATTATCTTTATATGTTACGTATTGAATATTATTGTTTATACTGTTTGATCAAAATTACTTTAAGCAGGATTGGTTTGTATCCGACATTGGAATGAAGTCGTCGATGGTCAAGAATTCAACCGACATGATAGCTGTTGACTGTGAGATGGTTCTTTGTGAAGATGGGACTGAATGTAGACCGTCATGGAAAGGTATATCTTTTAGTTAAATTATTTGTGAGTTTCTTTGTTTTTTTTTATTATAAAAAAGATCAGCCTATTTCTTGACTCCGTTCACTGGTTTAGGTGATTCTTGACCAATTTGTGAAACCGGACAAACGTATTGTTGACTATAGAACAGTCATTACAGGAGTTACTGCTCAAGATATCGAAAAAGCTACTCTCTAGCTCTGTGGAAGATATTCAGGTATACCGTGTTGTGTTTAGATATATGGACTTTTTATGAAAAATCTTATAGAATGTTAATTATGTTAATTGCACAGAGAGAGCTGCAGCCCTATCTTTCTAATGGTGCTATTCTGGTAGGTCACAGTTTGAACAATGATATGAAAGGTATGTAAAAACACTGAGAGTGAGTGAGGTTAATGTTGTTAAATTTCATGTCCACTTTTGACGGGTTACATCATATTGTTAATCAAAGCTGTCAATTGTATTATTATTATTTTCTTTACCAAATGCCCTTAACTATATTGTCGTTCAAATTTGGTAATATGATCACAGTTCTGAAGATTGATCATCCTAAAGTAATCGATACAGCACTTGTGTTCAAATTTTCAAATGCAAGAAGATCGAGGAAACCTTCACTCAATGATCTTTACAAGGTAACTTTATAATGTTTATTTTCTTTTTTGAATTTTGCTACACAGAAATATATTTTCTTCTGAAATTCATCTTTTCAGGCAATTTCTGGTAAGGAAGTCCGAAAGGAAGGCGTTTCTCATAATTGTGTACACGACGCTGCAGCGGCGATGAATATTGCACTTGCTTTTATTGGGGACCCATTTGACACAACAATTTCACTATCAAAAGAGGTTTATATTAAAAGATTCTTTTACAACAAATTATTGGTTTATTTTAAAATTCTTACAATTACAGATTGAATTAACTTTTTTATTTTTATTTTTTTAGATGCTCGAGGCTGTGAAGTCAAGACTCTTTATTCACAGAATCCCATCCCGTGTGCCATCTGAAAAGCTGAACTTTGCTCTCGCTGGAGAGTTTCTTACCAGAAAATTCAAACTTGATGTTAAGGTTGAAACCAAAAACATGTATCATATAGTATGAATATATGTTTATTCTCTAAGGTTCCTTAACATCTTTTTTTTTTTTTTTTGGTTTTGGCAGCCAGCAAAAACACTGGGAGGTTATTACTGTGTAGTTGCTGTATTCGTTAGTTCAGAAGAGGCTGAGCAAGCTTTTGAAAACGTTAATGGATTCGAAGATACGGTATTATTTTAGTTAAGGTCTTACAACATTGTTTGAAAAGCCTTGAATTGAGTATAATGGAAAAATAATTTCTTTTCAGGATTCATTTGGGTTGCCACAAAAACAGTTTGACGTAAAGCTGAAGTCGAGATCAAGTGCCAGTTGTTATATCCGTAAAATGGAGTAAGATGAATGATGCAACAATGGAGTATTTTATTTTATTATAATAGGAAGAACTCTATCTTCTATCCTCCACTATGTTTGGGTTTCTGCTCTTATTTTGTCGACTTAATAAGATTTTGATTCTTGGTTATCTATCAATCTATTGTTAAGCTAGTTGCTGTCACAGTATTAGAACTAAACACTAATTACAGTTGATGCAAAGAAACTTCAATAGCTTAATTTAAAGCTGGTGCAGTAAAAAACGATTATTACCATTACAAAATTTCAATTGATTTAGGATTTGGTTATATAATTTGCAATTTCTTAAAACAGTTTTGAATTTACTTTTTCGTGGCATAAAACTATTTACAGTTTTTTTAAAAAGGTACTTAGAATCAGAGTTCAAGACCGAAGCTGTAGTACATGTGTGTATTTGTAACAAGTATATGATCAAAACCTGAGATCCTTTTTATCAGTCGCTTTCATAGCATATTCTTCCTCATCTCCAAAGGAGAATACTGTATACTGATGCATCTGAGGACGGTACATGAACCGTTCGGTACTGGATTATAAACACCAGAGGACGATGAACTTGTGACCCTTCTGTTTGTGGGATGTGTTGGATCCGAATATGACCCTCAAGTGAGGTACCGGTAAAACGTGAGCTACCAAGTGGGCCGCATAAAGTCCATCATATTAATGAGAGTTGGAAGCTGAACTAAAGACCGAACCTGGAAGTCATCGTAATAGAGGTCACGTTATAAAGGGAGCTGATACTTCGAAGACTCGGTCAAGAGGAACCTGGAGCGAGTACGTAACTGAAGCCGCGTATCTCGGAGGTCGGTTAAGGAGCTATCGACGAGACCTAGATTATATAAAAGACGGAGAAGATCAAAAACAAGAGGACCTTCTCCGGAGACCAACTTTTAGAACTAGATAAAAAGCATTGCGCATTCTTTTGTAATCATCTAAAAATCTATTCTTTGTATTCATCATCTTTTCAACTCATCAATAAAATCATATTCATTCTTCAAGCTTACTTACGAGATTCAGCCCACGATTCTCATTACATCTCTAGACCTAACCTAAAATCTAAGAAGTGAAATCTTGTCTCTCACAATTGGCGCCGTCTATGGGGACAATTAATCGAATCTCTTTCTCCAAAGCTTAAAGATGAATCCACTCGATGGAACTAATCCATCTAACCCCGATCAATCGAACCTGAGCAATAGCTCACCGAATCGCACTGCTCCGGGGGCAAATAACCCGAGAGCCTCCGGAGGGACCAACTCTGGGTCCTCAGCCCTCAATAACCCATCGCATCAATCCGCTCCGAACCAAACGGAAGCTCAGCTTTCTGAGATCCGGCAGATGATGCTCCAGTTAGTGGACAAAGCTCAAGAAACCGAGCGAACGGTGCAACAGCTAGCCGAACGGCAGCAATAGTTCGAAGAGATAACCAGATCTCAATCCGCAACAACCCAACCGTCCGTCCACCAGGGAAGAGGGATCACGTTCCATGAACGATTAGCTGACCCCTCCTTCCCTCGAGAGCGTCTGAACTTCTCCCCTGATAGCTCTGGAGCGGATGGTCAGGAACCTGCTTTCCAAACGCCTCGCGCTAGGACAGCTCCTGCGTTTGTCCCACCAGTCATCAGCACCATGGGGAGCAACGTAGCGACAACGAGCTCCGCGCCTGATCGAAACACCGCTGGGAGCACACGATTGCCTCCACCGCCACCTCCTTCGGGGTCTGGAGCAGGAACCAACATTCCGTCCGGGGGCAGAACATCAGCTCCGGTGTTTCAAACTAGGGTTTCAACCCCAAATACCGACGGATTTCAAAGAACGGATGCTGATCCTGCAGCTCTCCGTACTAATCTCGCTCGGAACCTAAGGACGAACGAACGACCTGTTTCGCCAGCTAACTGGGAAAATGATCGAGTTAGATTCCGCAAGGAACCTGCGCGCCGAACACCTGAAAATGATCCAAATATCCTTCCCTTCGAGGGACCTGACGCGATCCGCAGATACATGGAGCGAACCCACGCAGCTCTCCAGAAACTGGGAGCTCAGGTTCACAAAGCAACGAGCTCAGCTCCCGAAATCGAGAGCCTAATCGAAGAGACTCGTGGAACTCCGTTTACCGATAGAATTGCTAACTCTTACATAAGAGACACTCGAAAAATCAAGATCCCTGAGTACGATGGAAACACAGACCCAAAGGCTTATTTAAGAGCCTTCCAGCTAGCGATCGTTAAAGCTCACTTCACGAAGGAAGAATGCGATGCAGGATATTGCAGAACATTTGCTGAAAACCTGACCGGAACAGCTCTGGAATGGTTCTCTAGTCTCGAACCGAACTCTATAGACAGCTTCGATCAGCTAGCTAACGCCTTTATGAAACAATATTCAACCCACATCCTGAAACAAGCCTCCGAAGCTGACTTCTGGAAGATCAGACAAGGATTGGGAGACTCATTGCGAGTCTACATCGAGAAATTCAGGGCAGTAAGAACTAAACTCTCGAACCCTAACGATCACGTAGCTGTTGAAGCCCTTAGGAGAGGCCTATGGTACAAATCAGGCCTCTTCTCGGAGCTAACGCTAAATCCTCCTCCAACTATCGACGACGCCCTCCACAAGGCCTCTAGATACATTACCTTGGAAGAAGAAACTGCAGCGTTAGATAAGCTCCACAGAAAATCCCAGAATCACCCGAAAGGCGAAGCCTCCGATGGGAAGGGACCTCACAAAAGAGGAAGCTCCCGAAATAACCAAACTCAGGGAGAGCATTCTTATGTAATCGAGGACGACAAGGATGAAAACCAGTCGCCGCGATAGCCAAAGCCCCCTGGTCCAAAGGCTACGACGAGAGCAAACATTGCTCCTACCATGATCGAAAAGGACATTCAACCGAAGAGTGTTGGGACCTCCAACGACAACTGGCTGCTAAATTTGCAGCCGGAGAAATAAAAGACGTGGATCTCAAAAAACCACAGCCTTATCAAAAGAGAGGTCCACGTGATAACTCCCCGAAACGCGAAAGGTCACCTGAAAAGGAAACAGATTCGCCACCTCCCGCTCCCAAGAAGAGAGTCGATATGATCCTTGGGAAATTCCCCCAAGGAAAAAGCCTTCAAATTGAAGCTCTCTTTAATAAAGCACCTCCCCAATCGAGCCCCGACTCAAGGGTCGATTACATCCTTGGAGGGTCTGATATGTGTCAAGACTCCGCTAACTATATTAAAAGTCACGTACGGAAAGCTGTGTCCAATACTCAGTCTAAACCGACCAAACCCGAGTCCAACACTAAAATATCTTTTTGGGAAAGTGAGACATCAAACCTCGACAGGCCTCACGACGATGCCCTCGTCGTAACGTTAAATATAGCAGGCTACGAGGTACCTAAGCTCATGATCGACACCGGAAGCTCCGTCGATCTCATTTTCTATAACGCATTAAAGGGAATGGAAATAGACGATTACGAAATCGTCGACCAGAAATCCAACCTCGTAGGCTTCTCAGGAGAAACAGCTACCTCCTTGGGAACCATCAAGCTCCCAGTCATAGCTGGCGGAGTCATGAAAATGACCAACTTTATAGTTGTCGACAAACCGTCTCCCTTCCACGCAATCCCCGGAAGACCTTGGATTCATAAGATGAAAGCAGTAGCTTCAACTTATCACCAATGCGTGAAGTTTCCAGCAACGACGGGATAGTTACCGTACATGGTAGCCAAAAGATTTCAAGGATCTGTTACCTGGGAGGATTCGAGATCATAAAAGATTCCCCCCAATAGCAATTACAGGTCCATGAGAGTCGCGAAATGCAACAAAATATCCGAGGTCCTCCCAAGAACCTCATCGAAAAAGTTAGCATTGACGACTCGAACCCTGAAAAATAGGTAAGCATCGGATCTGAGCTGCCTCCCGAAACTAAAAAGGAGCTCATCGAATTCCTAAAACAAAATGTCAAAACCTTCGCATGGACCACCAGTGACATGAAAGGCATAGACACCAACGTCACCACACATAAGCTCAATGTAGATCCCACCTTCAAACCGATCAAACAGAAGCGTCGTAAGCTAGGTCTTGAAAAAGCCCAGGCTGTTAACGATGAGGTTGATCGACTAACGAAAGCCGGATCAATCCGAGAAGTTCAATACCCCGACTGGTAGCCAACCCAGTGGTAGTAAAAAAGAAGAACGGGAAATGGAGAATATGCGTAGACTTCACCGACCTAAACAAAGCCTGTCCTAAAGACAGCTTCCCGTTACCTCACATCGATCGTTTGGTCGAAGCAACGGCTGGTCACCAGCTCCTGTCCTTTATGGATGCCTTTTCTGGATATAACCAGATTATGATGGAGCCTGAGGATCAAGAAAAAACCGCGTTCATAACCGAACGAGGAACCTATTGTTACAAGGTCATGCCATTTTGTTTGAAAAACGCGGGAGCTACCTACCAAAGGTTAGTAAACAAAATGTTCGCTGGACAACTTGGAAAAACCATGGAAGTCTACATCGACGACATGTTAGTCAAATCTTCAATGGGAGAGGACCATATCTCCCACCTAAGGGAATGCTTCGACATCCTCAACAAATATGACATGAAGCTAAACCCAGCTAAATGTACCTTCGGAGTACCCTCCGGCGAATTTCTAGGTTACCTCGTAACCGAAAAAGGCATCGAAGCCAACCCGAAACAGATATCGACATTCCTAGAAATGCCGTCACCTAAAACGACCAGAGAGGTACAAAGATTGACTAGACGGATCGCAGCACTAAATAGATTCATCTCCAGGTCCACTGATAAGTGCCTCCCATTCTACAAACTCCTGAATAATAATAAGAAGTTCCTATGGGACGAAAAATGCGAGGAAGCCTTCAAACAGCTGAAAGCATACCTCTCGGAACCTCCGATACTGTCCAAACCTGTATCTGGAGAACCACTGTACCTGTACCTGGCCGTATCGGCAGCTGCAGTCAGTGGGGTGCTAGTACGAGAAGAGCAAAACGAACAAAGACCTGTCTATTATACTAGTAAAAGCCTAATAGACGCCGAGACGAGGTACCCTACCATGGAAAAACTAGCCTTAGCAGTCGTAACAGCTGCTAGGAAGCTACGACCATATTTCCAGTCACACTCAATCATCGTAATGACCTCACAGCCATTACGAACGATTTTGCATAGTCCTAGCCAATCCGGACGATTAGCTAAATGGGCTATCGAGCTTAGCGAATACGATATCGAATACAGACCTCGAGCAGCAGCAAAAGCTCAGGTCCTTGCTGACTTCGTTATTGAGCTAACGTATGAACATTTAGACCAA
Organism: Hirschfeldia incana; assembly: GCA_026261945.1. NCBI lineage: Eukaryota > Viridiplantae > Streptophyta > Magnoliopsida > Brassicales > Brassicaceae > Hirschfeldia > Hirschfeldia incana. The sequence continues at coordinate 711,173 of JABCMI010000104.1, forward strand.
GAAATAGAGGTCCCAAAATGGAGCTTATACGTGGACGAAGCCTCGTCAAAACAAGGCTCCGGCGTCGGTCTAAGATTAACCTCCTCAGCTGGAGAAACCATCGAACAATCCTATAGACTTGGATTTAACGCCTCCAACAACGAAGCTGAGTATGAAGCATTAATCGCCGGCTTAAAACTAGCCCTTAGTCTCGGAATCCGAGAGCTGAGCGCCTACTGTGACTCACAGCTAGTAGCTAGCCAGTTTCACGGAGAATACGAAACGAGAGATGAAAGAATGGGGGCATACCTCGAAGTAGTCCTAAGCCTGACAAAACAGTTCGATAAGTTCGAGCTAACGAGAATCCCACGAGGAGAGAACTCTTCAGCAGACGCGCTCGCCGCGCTAGCCTCCACGTCCGACCCTCTCGTAAAACAAATTATACCCGTGGAAGGAATCGAAAAGCCGAGTATCGACATAGCTACCAAAGCTGAGCTAGATAACAAATCAAAAGCAAAAGTTGAGGATAACAGCCTTCCCACGGAAGCTACCCAAATCTTCATGACATTCTGGTTCCCTAGAACCAGAGCACGCAGCTTCAGAAAGCACCCTTTTAACAATGCAACAAAAAACTTAGAGGGCCATAACCAAAGTGAGGGTATTCACCGAAGTTCGAACTCCCCTGAGCCTAACTCAACGAATACCCCCGGGGGCACCATCCAAACCTCGGAACCACTCGTCCTTAAGGTACAGACAAGAAGCCGCGCAGCTCGTAAAAACACGTCTAGGGACGCTACACAAACCACCGGGGACAATGAAGGAATTGGAGATATTCTTCAGAACCCAGACCTCTTGGGGCCCATTCCAACGAATATCCCCGGGGGCACCACTACACCAGGTCCCGAACAGGAACCTCCCTCCTCTCTTCACAACAAAGTTGTAGGAAGAGAAGACTGGAGGATACCGATCATGGATTACATCCTCGAGGGAAAAATCCCACCCAATAAGTGGGAGGCTCGAAAACTCAAAGCCTTAGCAGCACGATATTGCATAATCGAGTCAGCCCTCCACAAACGAAGTGTATCCGGACCTTACCTAAAATGCGTTCATGGTTTAGTAGCTATGAAACTCATGAAGGAAATGCACGACGGTTCCTGCGGTAACCATTCCGGGGGCAGAGCTCTAGCTATCCGAATTAAATGACAAGGCTACTTCTGGCCTACTATTATCGCGGATTGTGAGGTCTACTCCTCATCATGCGACAAATGCCAAAGGCATGCACCGATCATACACCAACCAGCGGAAAAGCTATCTAACATATCAGCTCCCTACCCGTTCATGAGGTGGTCCATGAATATCGTAGGTCCATTAGTACCTTCAGGGAAAGGAAAGAAATTACTAAACCTCCTCGTCCTAACCGACTACTTCACGAAATGGATCGAAGCCGAAGCTTTCCAACAGATAAACAGATTTGAGATCGAAGGATTTGTTTGGAAGAACATTGTATGTAGGCACGGTGTCCCATACGAAATCGTAACCGACAACGGAGGACAGTTCATATCCCATGATTTCAAAAAGTTCTGCGATAAGTGGAACATCCGTCTCACATTTTCATCACCTCGGCGACCTCAAGGTAACGGCCAGGCGGAGGCTGCTAACAAGTCGATCTTAGCAAACCTCAAGAAACGCCTAGGAGCTCAGAAAGAACTCTGGTCAGAAAAACTACCCGAAGTACTATGGGCTTGCAGAACCACCCCACGAAAAGCTACAGAGGAAACTCCTTTCTCCTTAGCTTACGGGATGGAAGCTGTCGTCCCAGCAGAAACCACCGCAGGCAGCCTCCGACGGGAGCTCTGCACCTCAAACCCCGCAGCTAACAACCAACTCCTGATGGACAGCCTCGACTTAATCGAGGAAAGACGAGACCAAGCTTTGCTCCGCATTCAAAATTACCAGCAAGCAATGGCTCGGCACTATAACTCCAAAGTAAGGCCCCGGCAGTTCGCTGTAGGAGACCTGGTACTCAGAAAGGTGTTCGAAGGAACTAAAGAACCGGGAGCTGGAAAGTTAGGAACCAACTGGGAAGGACCCTACCGAATGATCCACATAGTACGACCCGGAGTCTATAAACTCCAGAAGATACGAACCGGGGTACCTGAAATCCGATCGTGGAACGCCATGAACCTCAAAAGATATTATCATTAGGTACCCAAATCTCCTGAACTACATTTGGCTTGATCCCTTGACTGGGTACGTAGGCAACTCCGACATGAGTGCAGCCCCAATCTCTTTTCACCAATCTCCTCACCAAAGCAAGGGGGACATATTTTACCAAGAACACATAACGTAAAAACAGTTATTGTGTGGAATCTAAATCATGTATTCTCTGATATCTGATATTAATAAAACAATTAATCCAGTTCCATAAACATCAAAGGTCTTAAAACCCTCCAAGAAAATCCAGGTCCCGCTAAATCGTGACCTAAGCTCAATCATCTCGAACAAATTCAGGTCCCGGAAAACCTGAACCTAAGGTCTTAAAACCCTCGATAAATCCAAAGGTCTCAAAAATCCCTAACATAAACTAAGGTCTTAAAATCCTTAAACTAAGGTCTTAAAATCCTTAACAATCATCTAAGGTCTTAAAATCCTTAACAATCATCTAAGGTCCTAAAATCCTTAACAATCATCTAAGGTCTTAAAATCCTTAACAAACAACTAAAGGTCTTAAAATCCTTAGACAATTAACAGGGTCCTAAAATCCTTATCAAAACCGAAAGGTCTTAAAATCCTAAAAAAATCAGTTAAATCTCCAAATTCCTCAACTTCATCCGTTAAAGTCCAAAGGATTCAGAATCCTTCGAACTAACTCAGGTCCCTAAGGATCTAAATTCAGGTTCCCGCGAACCTAAACGCCAGGTCCCAGAACCTATCAAGATCGGACTCAGGTCCCTGAATTCCTAGAGCTAAAATCAAAGGCTCCTCTTCAATACCCTTATGACCAAATATGTACTAAGCTAAACGCTTATCACAAATTAAGATTAGAAATCCTAATCCGATCCAATGGTCACTATGTCTGAACAAAACGAAGTTAAGTACAAAAGTTCAAGACAAAAATAATAACTAGAATTTAACATACGAAAGGGTTTAAAAGCCTCCTCGGGCCATTGAAATCCAACAGGTTGTAAGGTTTAAAGGCCTCCTCAGGCACTAAGTCATAAAGCATAACGAAACGAAGTTTAAAACCAAAGTCTTGAAAAACACAAAATACAAACTTAAAAGAGCTTCAGCTCTCAACCTTCCTGATCCTCCTGGACAGGTTCACCATCGCCAGTGGGAACCTCTCCTTCAGCCACGTTGACGTCGCCTCCTCGAACTGCTTCGACCGGAGCTACGTCAGGAACCATCAAACTCAAGTTAGAACCATACTCCCCAGAAAAGGACGGATTAAACAGATTAATCTCGAAAGTACCTGAGCTGTCCGAGATCTGGGGAAGAGGAAGCTTGCTGACTGAAAAGTCAGACACTTGAGCCTTCTCATATGCAGTCGTCGCCCCCGGCAACAAAGCCATCAGCTGGCTGTACTCCTCTTCGACGCTTTGGATCTTGTTGTTCAACATATCTTTCAAGAGGTCAACGTTAGCTTGGAGCTCCTGAGCATACACCAATGCACTGACCTCTTCCTTCTTCTTAGCAAACTTCTCTTGAATACAGGCTAGGACCTTACCATAAGCCTCGGCGACCTCTTTCTTCCCTACCCTGACTGCCAGCTTGACTTCAGCTTCCTTGTTCTTCTGGCTGTCTTGGGACGAGATAATGAGCTCACGAACTTGGTGTTCGGCTATCCTTCGAGCAGACTCCAAGTCATTAATCTTCCTACTCTTCACCTGGATATCGAGCTCCTGACTTTCGATCTTTCCTTGCTGAGCATCAGCCTTCAAGCCTAGTCTCGTCACTTCAGCCTCGAGTTCAGAAATTCGAGCCCGGGCTTGATCAAGATCGGCCTTGGCTGCCTTAACCATTTCAGTCACCTCAGCAAGCTCACCAGTATTGGGGGCATCATGCAAAGCATTCTCGAACTTGAGCTGGGCTCTGTTAACAACCCCAGCCAACTGCAACAACATCGAAAATATACGAATATTATTATCTTTAAAAGAAAAAGTATAAACAAAGAACAGATGGAAATCATGTACCTGACCCATGCAGTGAGCAATGTCGAGATACTCATCTCGGTTTGTCAGGTCCTTAAGCGCTGGAAGGGGACATCCTACCCTCTTCAGATGCCTCAGTATCGCACCCAAGCCCCAAGGGTCATCCAAGATCGACCCAGGCTTCGAATGGGTAAAACTCCACCCCACGGTTCCCCCTCTAGAAGACGAGGAGGATGATCGAGCGGGAACTCCAGCTTGGTCGGTCCTAGGCCTTTTGTGCCTTGACGGCTCAACCTCAGAAATACCTCTCGGAGCCTGGTAATCAGTCTCCGGCGCCTGGACCTCAGAAAGAGGAGCAGCATCCTGAACTACGACATCGGTGGGAGTAACCTCAGCAACAGGTTTGGATACTCCATCGTCCAAGACATCCTTCACCGAGTCGAGGAAAGACCCTCCTTGGCTCCTATCTCCCCCACGGGAGACACTGGCAGCCTTCGAAGGGTTACCCCTAGAACGAAATGATGGCCTGAGAGTCATGTCACCTGACTTAGTCTTTTCGGTACCTGAAGCACTAGCACCGGTAGAGATTGAAACAACTGAATCCCCTGCGGAAACTGGAACAACGGAAGTTCTTATGAGAATGGAAAACTTCAAAAACGACAAGATTAGTTATGAAAAGGTTCAAGCTTGAACTTACCCTCAAGGTTCTCAGCAGGAATGGGATCTTGAAAAGAGGCGTTGTAGACGTCTGGGAACCTGGCTGCACCTATTCGAGATGTGGTATAAGCAGGCCAGGTACAAGGAGTCTGATGCAACTTGCGGTATAAAGCTCTGGTAAGCTTGGTAGAAAGCTTCGGAGGATCTTCAATCTCTGCAAAAGAAAAAATCAGAACCGAAAAAGGTTAATCAACCGTAAATAAACAAAACAGGAAAGAGGATACTCCTAGAATTCCTAACCAGATGGGTTAGTCCAAGTGACCCTAAGGTTCCGACCAGCGGAAACCGTCAAAGGATCAACTTTAACATAAAAGTATTTCTTTCTCCAGTCATCATCGCTACTGGAGAACCTAAAGATCACATGATTGGGACGACTAGAGAGGTAATAAGTCCCGGAACCGCCTTCTTTAGAAGCACTCTCCTTCAAAGAGAAAAGGCTCATGAGCTCGGTGAGACCAACGCTAACCCCTTCCTCTTTGGACCTAGTGATGAAGCCGTTAATCACACGGATAATCGAGGGACAGAGTTGGGAGAGGGCTAGTCGGTAATGATCTAGTAGATCGAGTAGTAAGGTCGGGAGAGGAAATCTCAAGTGAGACTTGGAGATGAACTTCTCGTGACAACAGAACCAACCCTCCGGAGCGGTCTCAGGGGTTTCGTCGGAGCTACAGGCACGGCCAAGCTCCTTCGAGCCAAGAGCTTGAGTCATGAGGTTGACTACGTCTTGACTGTTCAGCAACGACGGCGAGTGTGGGCTGCCCCCACCGGAATCATCTTTCTTCTTCCGCTTGGAGACCCTGGTTGCGACCGTCTCCCTGGCTTTCTTCTTCCCCTTCATCTTGGCTCCGACTTCTTGCTTAACTTTCAGTAGTTTAGCCCCAGAGGCAGAGGGAGGCATCCCGGACTCACCGGAACCTTCTTTCGGAGGGTTCATGATATGGGAAGATCAAGGAGAAAATCGATTGCAAGGTTTGGGAGAGAATTTGCAGAGAGAAGTAACGAGGAAGATAAAAAAAAATAAAAGAAATCGCAGTAAAAATAACCGAGAGGAGAGGGAAGTTACCTTGGGAAACTGAACGGAGGCGTGGAGAAAGTGGGAGGCGTAGCAGTTAATGCTCGCAGCATTATATCCCATCGCCTCTCGAGATTCGGAAATGTCATTTCAAATCCCCTCCATCTGAGCCGTATATTTTGCCAATAAGTAATAAAGACCGTTAGATCGAGTTAAACCGAATCTAACAAGATAAGGATTAATCATTAACTTAACAAAAAGATAAGGTCGGTAGCTGGAATCTAGCTTCCGAGACAAAATAATTTATTCGGAAGCTGGGGACAACTGTTGGACCCGAATATGACCCTCAGGTGAGGTACCGGTAAAACGTGAGCTACCAAGTGGGCCGCATAAAGCCCATCATATTAATGAGAGCTGGAAGCTGAACTAATGACCGAACCTGGAAGTCGTCGTAATAGAGGTCACGTTATAAAGGGAGCTGATACTTCGAAAACTCGGTCAAGAGGAACCTGGAGCGAGTACGTAACTGAAGCCGCGTATCTCGGAGGTCGGTTAAGGAGCTATCGACGAGACCTAGATTATATAAAAGACGGAGAAGATCAAAAACAAGAGGACCTTCTCCGGAGACCAACTTTTAGAACTAGATAAAAAGCATTGCGCATTCTTTTGTAATCATCTAAAAATCTATTCTTTGTATTCATCATCTTTTCAACTCATCAATAAAATCATATTCATTCTTCAAGCTTACTTACGGGATTCAGCCCACGATTCTCATTACATCTCTAGACCTAACCTAAAATCTAAGAAGTGAAATCTTGTCTCTCACAGGATGGTCCCACACAGCTGTGGTTTTCTCAGTAGTTGAACCAGACTATAAGGTTTTCGAGCTTCCTTTCTCTTCTTCAGCATCACGATCTCTGTCCTTTTTAGACTTGGTTGGTTGGTTGAGAGTTGTCAGGTTCATTTAGGATACATGCATGATGCATCTCTCTTTTACCTTTTTCAAAGCCATCAAATTCGATACCTTTCAGCGTTTGTTCTGGTATCAGTCAGTGAATTATTTAGCCAACCGCGTGTAGATCAAACAGAGGAAGTTATAGTAATCAATAGCTTCTTAGCTTTAGGAAAGAACAACTGATTTTTTTTACCAGATTAGTCACATGAGTTTTAAGCTTGTTTTTATTTTTTTGTAACTGGAGAAGTGGCTTCGTTACGCCCTAATCAGTCCGGTTCTTGCCATTTCAGCTTTACAATGAACTACGACTACGTTGTAGATGTCTTCCGTCAACCATGTGTATGCACTTTGACAAAATGATGGTATTAATTGCACTGGAGGACAATTATGGGCATCAAACGGGAAAGATGCAACCTGTTGAAAGGAAATAAAGCCTGTTATGAAGCTAAAGGACAGCAGACCTATGAATTGTTTTCACATTATAAAAATTACATATGGAAAACTTTCAAATAAAAAACAATTGAATATGTTGGATTCAGATGAATAAACAATACAAGATATGTTACAAATAATTACAGTTTAGTTTTTTTTTTACCTGAGAGTAAAAAAAACCTTTTATGGTGTAGATTACCTAGGAAGCTTCACACTGATGGGTGGAGGACTAAGAGGATCGGTGATGAAGGTCTGATGGCTTTAGCTAAGCACTGTTTGTTACTGCAAGAGCTTGTGCTTATCGACGCGACGCATGCGAGCTTGTCTGCCATTGCTTCGAACTGTAAGAAGCTGGAACGGTTAGCTCTTTGCGGGAGTGGTGCAATTGGAGATGTAAAGATCGCTTGCATCGCAGAGAAGTGTGTGGCGTTGAGGAATGATGACGAAAATCGTATGATTCCGTTATGATCGATTCGCCGTTCCGAGAAACACCAAATCGAAGTTCACATACAAAAGATCCCGATCAAGAACGATCTTTTCCAGAGATGAACTGATTATGTATTATAGAATTGTATTCAAGATTCAAGAGATTACAATATTTTTCTGAATGAATTACAAATGAGTTGAACACTCTGTTTTATATTCATAACAAACTCCTCTCCTCTTCTGTTATTTTCCAACGACTTCCACTCTTCCTCCTCTCTTTACTCAACACGTGTCCACTTCTTCTTCCTTCATTTTCCCTGTAACACAACTTCCCTCCTTTGACAACCTTGACCACAAGGTTAAAATTCAAACGTTGGGAACTTCTTCTTCATATCAAACAAATATTCCCAAGTTGCTTCCTCCGCTGACTGATTAGTCCACTGTACTAACACCATCGTCGCTGCTTGACCTTGGCGTTGAACCATCTTCCTAGCCAAGCAAAACTTTGGTTCCTTAAGTGTAACATCATACAACACTGAAGGTAACTGTTGAGCTGAAGCAGCTTTCTCCACCAACCGTTTCAACTGTGAAACATGAAACACAGGGTGTATCTGCGATGAAGCTGGTAACTGCAACTTATATGCCACCACTCCAATCTTGTCAACAATCTTATAAGGACCGTAGTACTTCGGTGCTATCTTCTGTGACCCACGAGTAACCACTGATTGTTGCCTATAAGGTTGTAGCTTCACAAACACCCAATCTCCACTCTCAAAAGATCTCTCACTTCTCTGCTTATCAGCTACTTGTTTCATACGGTGTTGAGCTCTCAACAAATGAAACTTCAAGATTAACAACATGTCCTCACGTTCCTGTAAGCTCTTCGCAACAACTTGAACTTTAGCTTCTCCCGGTAAGTAAGGAAGATGAATAGGTGGAGGTTGACCAAACACAATCTCATATGGTGTAGTCTGCGTCGCAGAATGGTAACTAGTATTATACCAATACTCTGCAAGGGACAGCCACTTACTCCAACGCTGTGGCCTGTGGCTAGTCATGCAACGCAGATAAGTCTCCAAGCATCTATTCACAACCTCTGTCTGACCATCGCTCTGAGGGTGATAAGCAGTAGAAAGATTCAACGTACAGCCCTGCAGTTTAAACAACTCTTGCCATACTGCACTCGTGAATACTGCGTCTCTATCACTTACTATCGAACGAGGCATTCCATGTAACTTGAATACGTTATCAAGAAACGCTTGAGCCACTGATACTGCAGAGTAAGGATGTTTCAAAGCGATGAAGTGAGCAGCTTTACTGAAACGATCCACAACTACCATTATTACTGATTTCCCATCAGATACTGGCAATCCATCAATAAAGTCCATTGATATGTCCATCCACACTCCTTCAGGTATTGGCAATGGCTGCAGTAATCCTGGTGATGCTGCTGTGTCATACTTACAACGCTGACACACTGCACACGCTCTGATGTAAGCCTGTATATCCTTCGCCATCCCCTTCCAATAGAACATGCTCTTCACCCTCTGTACGGTTACATCCCTACCAGAATGACCAGCATGACTCGAACCATGTAACCATCCCAAAATTGTCTCTCTCAAAGACTCTTTTGCAGGAACCACTATCTTATTCTTCCTTCTCAAGATATCTTGATACCACGCAAAGTGCTTCTTACTCGCTGGTTTCTTCTTCAGTTCCTCTATCATACTCTTCAAATTCTCATCTCTCTCATAACCTTCCTGTATTTGCTTCAGCAAATCACACTCAACTACAGTCATCGCCATGTGTAGTACCTCTGCGCCATCCACTCGAGATAAAGCATCTGCAACAACATTATCTTTCCCTTGCTTGTACTGTATCTCATAATCAAATTCGAGTAGCTTAGGAAGCCATTGTTGTTGTATTGGCGTATTAAGTCTTTGTTCCAGCAGATACTTCAAACTACGCTGGTCTGTTTTGATCACAAAATGGTTGGTTCGCAAGTAATGCCTCCATTTTTGAACTGCAAAAACTACTGCCAATAACTCCTTCTCATATATCGATAAGCTCAGTTGTTTCCTTTTTAAAGTTCTGCTTATGAATGCTAAGGGGTGACCCTCCTGCATCAGTACTGCTCCAATCCCATTGCTACACGCATCTGTTTCCACCACAAATGGTTTATCAAATCGTGGTAATGCAAGTACAGGTGCAGAACACAAGGACTTCTTCACTTCATTCAGTGCTTTCTGAGCTTCCTCGTTCCACTTAAAAGAATCCTTCTTCGTTAGCACTGTTAACGGTCTTGCTATGATACCAAAGTCTCGCACATATCTTCTGTAATACCCTGCCAAGCCCAAGAACCCTCTCAACTTCTTCAAATTACTTGGCGTTGGCAACTCTGCTACAGCTTTTATCTTGGCTGGATCAGTTGACACACCTGATGCTTGTATGAAATGCCCAAGATATTCGACTCTCGATGTAGCAAAGGCACACTTACTCCTTTTGGCAAACATCTGGTTCTCCCTCATCAACTGAAAAACCATTCGAAGATGCTTAAGATGATCTTCGAGACACGAGCTATATATGAGTATGTCGTCGAAAAAATCAGCACAAACTTCCTCAAGTAGTCCTTAAACACATCATTCATCCACCCTTGGAATGTTGCAGGAGCATTAGTTAAGCCAAAAGGCATCACTAAATACTCATAATGCCCGCTATGTGTTTTGAACGCAGTTTTGTGAACATCACTCTCTTCCATTCTCAACTGATGATACCCTGCTCTCAAATCTATCTTCGAATACACCGAAGACCCTCCCAACTCATCCATCAAATCGTCTATGAGTGGTATTGGAAACCTATCTTTGACCGTCATATTGTTCAGTTTCCTGTAATCCACACACAATCTCCACGTACTATCCTTCTTCTTAACTAGCACAACCGGAGAAGCATAAGGACTTGAACTTGTTTGAATAGTTCCTGCTTGTAACAATTCCTTTACCATCTTATCCACCTCGTTCTTCTGATACACAGCGTATCTATACGGTCGTTGATTCACTGGTTCTGCTCCCTCCTTAAGCACAATCTTGTGGTTATGGTTTGTTCTAAGAGGAGGTAGACCCTTAGGCTCAGTAAAGACATCCTCGAATTCTTTAGTAAGAGCAAGTATATGTTCATCATTGTTGCTCTGCTCTGCATCTGCTTCCAATACACTCAAACTGAATGTTTCCTTCTCTGTCTCCTCATAAACGTAAATCATGTGTAGCTGTAACTCCGGTTCCTGTAGCTGAAACTTCTTCTTAAACTTCACTTCTCTTACAGAACCCGGTCGTATACCCGTCAATAACATCTTCTGATTCTTCCACTTAAACCTCATTTCTAACTTGTCAAAATCCCAAGTTATGGGTCCAAGCTTTGCTAGCCACTGAACTCCTAACACCACATCATGACCACCCAGCGGAATCACCATGAAGTCAGATATAAATTGCTGTCCTTGAAACTCCCACTGAAAATTTTCAATCTTTCCTGAAACTGCAATTCTGTTACCATCTGCTACTGCCACTTTTGTTCTTCCACCCTCCTTTACTTGACATCCCAACAGCTCAGCAACTTTTGTGTCAATGAAATTATGTGTTGACCCCGAGTCGATGAGAAAGTAAAGAGCTTTCTTCCCATGACTACCTTTCACCTTCATTGTTGTATAATCTGTGATTCCTGAGATTGCGTTGATCGATATACGAGCATGCTCTCCCCTCTCATCTCTATCATCGTCCTCTTCTTGCTCTACTGTCTCATGATACACCTCCTCCTCCTCACACTCCATCGCATACAACTGTGTTTTCTTATGCTTCAAGTAGTGATCAGGTGTGAACTTTTCATCACAGTAGTAACATAACCCTTTTGCTCTTCTGTCACTCATTTCAGCTTGAGACAAAAATGGCCTGATTCTACCATTCACTTCTTTCTTTCCGTTCTCTTCTTTACTCTTACCGACCTCATCTTTCTTCTCAGCTAACAACCCCTTCTGCTGGTTGTAATGCTGCTTCCCCTGACTCCAATTACTCTTTGTTTCCCTCCTAGGATGAGCCTTTTCGTATAAGCGACCCAAAACTAAGCACTCACGAGTTGACGTTGGGTGAAACATCCTCACATGCATCTGTGTTTCTAACCTCAAACCAGCCAAGTACGCACTCAATAAGTACTCTTCTGACATACGTAATCTTGCTCTTATCAACTCAAATTTTGCGTGATACTCAACAATCCCTTCAGTTTCTTTCAACTCCTTCAACTCTGCAATAGGATCATCTAGTACATCCTCAAATCTCTTCTTCAATCGATTTCTATATCCCCTCCAATTACGCAAGATCAAAGCTTCCTCATCTTCTTGAACTAATGCTTGATGCCATGCTGCAGCTTCACCATCAAAATGCATCGAAGCTAAGCTCACTTTGTACTCTTCCGACGTCTCATCTATCAAGAAGAACTGTTCTACCTTCGGAAAACACTCTTTGATCTTACTTCCATCAAATCTTGGAAAATCGATTTTTCCAAACCTCGTCTTCCCGTTGCTATGACGCCGATAACCTTGATAATGTCGACGGTTAGGTTCTCGATCATCAGCTCCGAGCTCATCGGCTTGATCGAAAGCAGTGCCGCTTGTAGAGGCGTTGACTGGATTCTGCGTCGCTAACATCTTTATCGCCTCTGACATTTGTCGAACACTTTCGCCGATCTGTGACGTTCTCTCGTTCTGCATCTCTAATGCTCTCTCGATCGCCGCCATTCGCGATTCCGACGTTTCGTCGTTACCACGCGCCGTCGTGCTCTTCCCTAACGCCTGTGCTCTCGTCTCCATCACAAACGCAGCTTGTTCACACGCTTCCGAAGAAAGAAAGGCTCTGATACCACTGATAACGAAAATCGTATGATTCCGTTATGATCGATTCGCCGTTCCGAGAAACACCAAATCGAAGTTCGCATAGAAAAGATCCCGATCAATAACGATCTTTTCCAGAGATGAACTGATTATGTATTATAGAATTGTATCCAAGATTCAAGAGATTACAATATTTTTCTGAATGAATTACAAATGAGTTGAACACTCTGTTTTATATTCATAACAAACTCCTATCCTCTTCTGTTATTTTCCAACGACTTCCACTCCTCCTCCTCTCTTTACTCAACACGTGTCCACTTCTTCTTCCTTCATTTTCCCTGTAACAAGGAAGTTCTGCATCAAGGGGTGTCCGGTTACGGATGTTGGGGATCAAGGCACTTGCTTTGGGGTGTCCTAATCTGGTGAAGAAGTGTATAGTTTTACAGGGGATGTTAGGGAGTGGCTGCGTGAACGGAGGAGGGCGTTGGTGGTGAGTATGGATGGAGATGAGAACAAAGGTCAGGTCATGGGAAGTGAGGTTGGTGGGAGTGGTCTTGAGACGGTGGTTGAGGAGGTGCTGACGCGGTTGCTGATGGCGGTGGGGATGGAGAGGTTGCAGGTGCTGGTAGGTTAGCTATGTTGAAGATTAAGTTACTTGCAAGTAAGAACTTTGTGGCTTTCACACTTGGTAGATGGTTGCTGAGTGAAGCTACTGGTTCTACTTGATTACTACTGTCTTTTTTTTTCAAAAAAGGGAAAACAAGATCCCGTTTCTGTATTATTTCTTGTCTATATGTATGATCTTAACAATTCATTATCAATATTTCATGTGATCATGTATGTTATTATTTTTAATTAGTACTGCCAATCATATCTTCTTTTTATCACTTATTAGTCAATGTGGGACCTATAGTTTTATTTTGCGGTACTCGGATTGGGGCCAAGTTGACAGTAAGAAACGGAGTTGAGTGGCTTTTCTTTCCAATCAACCTCTTTGATACATTCTCCCTCTCATGTTTTATGAAAAAACTCCATACCTGACAACACTATTAAAATCCAATGGAAGCTTTTTCAGCATCGTATAATGCTGATTTTGAGGAGACGTGGAACTGGAAAAGAAATTGACGACTTCAAAACCAAAAGATCGCCGATGAATAAAGTTTCAGTAAACTCATTTATTATGTACGTTGTGAAAGGATATCTTGTTGATGTCGAATATGAGCTCTTATATGGAGTTACAATCTCTGAAATCCTAATGGACCAATTACATAGGTCACTAATAGGCTAAATCGTAGTAAATAAAATTCTAGTACAATCTAGTGGTTGTTGGACATCCACAAATATATATTTCATAACGCTCCCTTTTAGATGCCAGAACCCTATAGAGCTCGTAGTGTGCTTAATGTTGTCTCATTAAAACCTCTTCTGTAAAACCCTAAACTCAATGTGGTAAAAAAGGAAACCAATGACAGAAAAAAGAGTACAACACATACTACTCCCCCTGATCTGGACCTCAGTGTAGGTTCTTAAGTCTACGCATCCCAATCTGACGCACAAGCTTCTTAATATTGCGGTTGGAAATGACTTGATGAACAAGTCTGCTGAATTTTCACTGGAACGGACTTGGACCACCTGAAACTATCATGCTTTATGTAGATCGTGCGTGGAGAAGAACTTGGGCAAGATATGCTTCGTCCGATCACCCGTGATGTATCCATCTTTGAGCTGGGCTATACACGCTGCATTGTCTTCGAAGATGATGGTCGGAGCATCTTGATCTTCGGATAAGCCGCTGTCCACTCGGATGTGGTTGGTCATGGACCATAACCACACGACCTCTCGACTCGCCTCATGTATGGCGATGATCTACGCATGGTTGAACGATGTAGCAGCAAGTGACTGCTTCATGGACCGCCAGGAAATGGCTGTCCCTCTGTGAGTGAACACATATCCTGTCTGTGATCTAGCCTGATGTGGGTCTGATATATAACATGCATCAGCAAAACCAACCACACTCTCCTTGGATTGATTAGTATAAAACAAACCAAGATCTGTCGTCCCTTGTGGGTAACGCAGTAAATGTTTGATCCCATTCTAGTGCCTTTTAGTCGGATAGGAGCTGTATCTAAATAATAGATTCACGGCAAAACTAATGTCTGGTCTAGTGTGGGTAGCCAAATACATTAAAGCTCCAATGGCACTGAGATAAGGCGTCTCGGAACCAAGGACCTCTTCGTCCTTCTTCTTTGGACCAAACGGATCAGTATCCGGGTTTAAGCTTCTCACGATCATGGGGCTGGTCAATGGGTGAGCCTTGTCCAAATTAAACTCTAGAGTACCTTTTGAGTATACGCCTATTGGTGCACAAGGATTCCATCATTTATGTACTCAAGCTGTAATCCCAAACATAACTTAGTCTTTCCTAAATCTTTCATCTCAAACTCTTTCTTTAGGTATTCAACTGTTTGAGAAATCTCTCCAGGGGTTCCAATTATATTCATGTCGTCCACATAGACAGCTATGATTACACCGCCTTTGCTGTCGAATTTCTTTATAAAGATACATGGACTTATTGGATCATTCTTATAGCCCTCTTTTACTAAGTACTCACTTAGCCTATTATACCACATTCGACCTGATTGTTTTAATCCATACAAGGATTTATCCAGCCTTATACAATGCTGTTCTCAAGAACCTTTATTTCCTTTGAGCTCTATACCCTCTAGAATTTTCATATAAATTTCATTATCCAGTGGTTCATACAAGTATGCTGTTACTACATCCATAAGACGTAAATCAAGCTTTTCTCTTATGGCCAGACTGATTAAAAATCGGAATGTAGTTGCATCCACCACAGGGGAATAAGTTTCCTCATAATCTATTCCTAGTCTCTATGAGAAGCCTTATTCAAAAAGTTGTGCTTTGTATCTTACCACTTATCCCTTCTCATTTCTCTTCCTCACAAAGACCCATTTGTATCCCACTTGTTTGACATCTCTTGGTGTCAGTATTATAGGGCCAAAAACGCCTCTCTTCCTTAATGAATCTAACTCCACGTTTATAGCTTCTTTCAATTTGATCCAATATGATCTCCGTGTACACTCTAATATGGACGTGGGTTCCTGATCCTCATTCATTAATTCAAAGGCTACATTATATGCAAATATGTCATCAAGCTCGGTTTCATCTTGGTTCCCATTCGTACCAAACATAGCATAATGTGTTGAGATCTCATATCTTGGTCGTCCTGGAGTGCTATGAAGCTCAGCGTCCTGAGCCTCATTATTAGACACATCCTGGTCGACATTTTCTATGTCCTGGACGGTTTCCATTTGTCCCTCGGATCCGACATTATCTTTTGCACTTTTCTTTGCTTTCCGAGGAGTCTTATCTTTGGAACCAATTGGTCTACCACGTTTCAAACGTTGTCTAGACTCAGTAGCAACTTGACTTTGTCCCTCTTGGACTTAAATTCTTACTGGTTCATTATAAGCTGGTATATATGATTTAATGACTTTCTTTGGATCAGCAAATGAATCTGGCAACTGGTTAGCTAACTTTTGCAAATGAATAATTTTCTAGACCTCAAGGTCACATGCTTGAGTCCGAGGATCTTGCCAAGATGTTGATGGTTGAGACTATTCTAATTCTTTTACCAGCCGACTGTTATCTCCCCCTAAGGTCGGATATGTGAACTCATCAAAGTGTGAGTCTGCGTATCTGGCCTTAAACAAATCACCCGTAGTCGGCTCGAGATACCTATAATCGTAGGGGAGTCATAACCAACATATATTTCCATCCTTCTTTGAGGTCCCATCTTTGTTCTCTGTGGTGGTGATATTGGTGTATAAACGACACAACCAAAAGTCTTAATATGGGATATGTCTGGTTCGTGATCCATAATCAATTGGGATGGTGATTATCTATGCTCACTCGATGGCCTGATGCGTATTAGATCTGCTGCATGCAATACTGCATGTCCCCATGCTGATACATGGAGTCTAGACCGCATTAATGATGGTCTTGCTATCAGCTGAATTTGTTTAATGAATGATTCAGCCAAGCCATTCTGCGTATGGACATGTGCCACAGGATGTTCCACACTCATCTCCATGGACATACAATAGTCATTAAAAGATTGGGATGTAAACTCAGAAGCATTATCAAGACGTATAGTCTTTAAAGGAAAATCGGGAAAATGTGCTCTCAGTCGTATGATCTGAGCCAGCAGCCTTGCAAATGCCAAATTTCGTGTCGATAGTAGGCAAACATGCGACCATCTGGTCGATGCATCAATAAGGACCATAAAATATCTAAATGTCCCACTTGATGGGTGTATTGGTCCACATATATCTCCCTGGATCCTTTCTAGGAAATTTATAATTTCTTTGTTCACTTTAGCTGGTGATGGTCTGGTTATAAGTTTCCCTTGTGTACATGCTATACATGTGAGGTTTGGGAGAACTTTCTTATCTCTTAAGGTGTGCCCTTTTGAATTCATTATCAATTTTTGCATCATACCAGAATGACCTAAATGGTTATGCCATAGAGTGAAATTTTCGCAGACATTAGCCTCAATCACAATAATCTTTGCATAGTATAGACTAGAGGATATTGCAGGTATGGTCTCAGAGACCATCTTATTGCCATGGACGATCTCTACAATATTAAGGAACTCTTTATTTTCTTTGTCCATTGTTTCAAGGTGGAAACCATTCAATCTTATATCTTTGAAACTCAGTAAGCTCTGTTTGGAACTGGGTGAATATAACGCATTGGACATTTCCAACTGCGTACCCATGGGCAATGATAAACAGGCCTGGCCGTGGCCCTCAATAAGGCATGATATTCCTGCAGTTGTTTCTATATTGGCTTTTTGCAATTTCAAATTCAAAAAACATATTTTATCTCTAAGTATGGTATGGCTCGTTCCACTATCCACCAGGAGTATATCCATATCATCTTTCATGTTTCTATAAAGTAATAATAATAACCACAACTCAGAGAATAAATAACTAAATACTTGCATAATTATTATTAAGTTCATAACATATAATAAAATAAAATCCAAAGCAACATCAAATCATAAATAAAATTCGAAATTCATAAAGCATAAGACATAACACCAAATCATTAAACAAGCTGAAAAAAAAAATCTAAAGATGTCGAAATTCTTGCTTAGTCCTTCAAGAAATCTGCTGTCTCATAGTCCATGAGATCATCCTTGTCATGATCGAAATCACAATCATTGTCCTCGACCATGTGGGCCTCCAGATTCTTTCCTTTCAAGCTGCCTTGGTAAAGGTCAACGAGATGCCGAGCAGTCCTACAGTTCTTTGCCCAGTGATTCCCCATTCCACATATGTGGCACACTGATTTGGTCGAATGAGGTGGTTTGGAGATGCCACCACCACGTTCAAAGTTGGACACACGACCATTATTTCCTCCCCCTCGGCCGTAGCTGAGCCCACGACCACGGTTATTGTGGTGTCCTTGCCCACGGCCGTAGGAGTTGTAGTGTCCACGTCCACCACGTCCTCTCCATCCACCACGGCCTCGACTGAGTGGTTTATTACTTTGGACATGGTGACTTTCTTTCTTTTCATCTATTGTCTTAGGAGCATTCGGAATCGGGGTAGAACCGGCAGGCTTCAATGCACTGTTCATCATGAGTAACTCATTGTTCTTCTCGGCCGACAAGAGGTACGAGATCAAATCCGAGTATGTGGTAAAATTACTTTGTCTATACTGCTGCTGCTGTAAGACATTACTCTCAGGAAATGTGGAGAAGGTCTTTTCCGACATCATTTTCTCTGTTACCTTTTCTCCACATAGTCTCAACCTAGAGACAATTTTAAACAGTGCTGAGTTACAAGCATCAACAGTTGTGAAATCCTGAATTCTCAGGTTCAACCACTCATATTGTGTCTGTGGGAGAAGCACCGTTTTCTGGTGATCATATCGTGCCTTTAAGGCATCCCACAGTTCCAATGGACTGTCAATGGTGAGGTACTGATCCTTAAGACCCTCAGCAATATGATGGCGGATTATACTAATCAACATGTATTGGTTCTTATTATTCTCACTATTGCCCTCGACAATAGTCTCACCAATACCATTTGCCCTCAAGCAGATCCTGGTGTCTAGCACCCATTGCAAGTAGTTGTCTCTGGAGAGATTCAAGGCACATATTCCAGGTTCATCAATTTCGACACTTGAAAACATTTTAAACATACAATCGGTTTTCAGATTCATAATCTATACGACCAGGGAGCTGAAAATAATCATGAAATTCAGTTCATAAAAATTTAGTTCATATAGTTCTTTCTTATATATTTTTGAGAATAGAAAATTCCTTTTATAGTAAGTTTTTAAAAATATAAAATTTCCTTATTAGGAAAGTTTTTAGAAAATAGAAAATTTCCTTAATTAGTAGGTTTCTAAAAATAGAAAGTTTCCTTATTACGAAAGTTATTAGAAAATGATTTTTTTTTCTTATTTATTAGGTTTCTAAAATTAGAAAGTTTCCTTATTAGGAAAGTTTTTAGAAAATAGAAAATTTATTTATTTAGTAGGTTTCTAAAAATAGAAAGTTTTCTTATTAGGAAAGTTTTTAGAAAATGGAAAATTTATTTATTTAGTAGGTTTCTAAAAAATAGAAAGTTTCCTTATTATGATTTTTTTTTTAAAAAATGGAAAATTTCCTAATTTAGTAGGTTTCTAAAAATATAAAGTTTCTTTATTAGGAAAGTTTTTAGAAAAAGAAAACTTTCCTTTTATAAAGTTTCCTTTTATGGAACTTGGTCGGATTAGATCTCATCATGCCCGACATGGTCGGATAAAACTCGTCATTTCCAACTGATCGGATAAAGCTTATCCCACCTGATTTTAGGGTTTCGATAATGCTTATCACGTCCGATCATTATCTTGCCGATTTTCAAGGTCGGATTGGTTTGTTCACGAGTTTTCGAAAACATGGATTTTCAAGGTCCATTGTCTCAGATCTAAACATTGAAATCGACAAACATTCATATCGGTTTCAAGGCCGATTAAAACATACAAGACCAAACGATTTCATACAACAATTTCAAGGTCCTTTATTTCACAAACATATCAGAAAAATCAAACAAGAAACATGTAGAACAAACACACTTCAAAGCCGTGTGAAACACACAATATTTTCGATTTTAAGTAAGGATTTTCAAGGTCCTTTGTACAACATTTTAAATCGACAATGACTTAGAAGTTTTAGAAATTTATTATCAGATTTAAAAGTAAAATTAACAAAATACTCAACATCGAAAATAATGAAGAAACAAGTAAGGCAAACGATTTGTATGTTTTACAAATTTGTTAATCATATCCAATTTTCATATATAATAAATTTTCAATATAATTTCAAAACAATAAGATTTAATGGAAAATATGTAAATAATCATAAGGAGGAAAATCGGATCTAGAGTGTTTCATACAACTTGTATGAACACGGTTTTGGTTTTGAGATTTGCGGATTCATGTTTTGATATTCAAGTTGTAATTCTATTTATTCAAGTTCTTTTATGGTCTGTTATTTGTGTTTTAGAGTCTCAGGTCTTTTACCTTAGATCAGAAGGGTTGGATGGACCTCCTAGGAAGAGAGAGACGATGGAAGAACACTTAACGACGCGGCTTGGAATTGAGGTTGAAGACGCGTCTGAGCTCGGATCGATGTGCGGTTTGCGGCGCTGGATTCTTCTCATCAAAAGCTACAGATT
The DNA here is from genome assembly GCA_026261945.1 of Hirschfeldia incana. Lineage (NCBI taxonomy): Eukaryota > Viridiplantae > Streptophyta > Magnoliopsida > Brassicales > Brassicaceae > Hirschfeldia > Hirschfeldia incana. The sequence continues at coordinate 731,472 of JABCMI010000104.1, forward strand.
GATAGGTGGCGCGTCGTCTAAGTCGTTACTGTTAGGGAGATACGACTGTTTTAAGCTGCGGCTGATTTTAGGGTTTTGGTGGCCTACGATTTTTGCTAGTGTTTTTGAGCTTAGCTCATGCTGATAACGTGTTGTGAAATGATATCTTATTGATGTCAAATATGAGCTCTTTATATATTGAGTTACAATGTCTGGAATTCTAATGGGCCATTAATGGGCTAAAGCCTAGTAAGTAAAATTCTACTACAATCTAGTGGTTGCTGGACATCCACAAATTTAGATTTCATAACAGTTTCAGAAATCTCTCTTATTATATTCGATAAATTGCAACATCATTAGAAGATTCATACTACATCCGTTTCATAATAAGTATTATTCTAGCTGTTTTTTCTTGTTAAACAAAGAGTGTTATTTTACAATTTCAATACAAATTATACTTATTTTCAGCTGAAAATTTATTGCAAACTGCATTGATTTTATAAATAATTTAATTTATCTCAAATACTTTTGGTCAAAGAAATATAATTAATAATAATTTGCATATATTTCAACAAATTTCTTAATCTATGTGAAAAATATCGGAGTGACAATTATTCAAAAACGGAAGGAGTATTTCCAATTGTTTTTGTCGTTTGCTCAACAAGTTTTTCCAATTTTTTTTGGATAACCACATTGAAATAAAGATGGTTACAAAATTTGTTTAACTCGTTTGTATATGAAAACAAAACCCCAGTTTTGGTATTATTTTCTCGTTTATTTGTTTGATTTGATCCTTTACAATTGGGATAATTTGTAGACTACCATAATTAAAGTTGTAAATTTGAAAAAATATACTGTTTCAATAATATTTTGAAAACTACACTAGTTTATGTATTATAAGAATTTTTGCCCTTATTTTAATTTTGAGAAAAAACATTTTAATAATAGAAACTCAAAATTATTAATATTATAAATATATTTTTGTTGAATTATAATATTTGATATTTTCAACTTTATCTCTGAATCATAATCTTATGTAAAGACTATTTATAAAACCCTTTTATCGTATTTGTTTTTTTTAATTATAGATGGGTATACTGGCCACCGCTAAAGTAAATCTAAACTATTTGATATACTTGTGTTAGATTTAATATACGCTAAAATGGATCCAGACTATTATAATATTAGATATTTTCAACTTTATCTCTGAAACATAATCTTATGTAAAGACTATTTATAAAACCCTTTTATCGTATTTTTTTTGAATTATACATCGGTATACTGGCCACCGCTAAAGTGGATCCAGACTAGCCATATGTTTGCAGCGTATATTATCGGCTCATGTGTCGGTCCGTTATCTCTGGCGACGTCAAAATATAATTATTCAGTGGCCAACGGGATTCAAATCCGAATCTGTATCGGGACCGAAAATCTCTCAAAACCACAAAAACCATCCTCGCTTGGTTCCTATTTATTATTAACTGCTTTTGAACTATAAAAGCTGTTGTTTAATCATATGAAATTTAAGAGAGTTGGGTGTAAAAAAAACTAGCCGAGAACATAATTATTGCTACATGTATTCCAAATTATTTATACTTGTGTTAGATTTAATATAGCCAAGTTTATCAAAAAAGCAGAAAGGAAAACTATTTTATTTGATGAAATAAGAAAATTAAGGTGGTTATAAAATTAACAATAAAGTTTATAACCAAAAATCATCAAACTCAAAGTTACATATTGTCAAGATTGTATCTTCCTCATATATAAAAAAAAGAACTACAGCGATTAAAAAGTACGAAACCCAATAAATTTTAAGCAAAATATCAAGTTCCATAATCTCTTGGCATATATCTTAATCTGGTCACTTCACTTACAAATAAGTATAGTTTAAGAATATGGCATAGTTTTCAAAACATAATCTCATTTGATGGCATTTTTCCAAAATTTCCCTTTACAATTCCTTTCTACTTTTTATGCTTTAAATCTGCATATTAAAATGCGACAGAATTATGAAAAAAAATTGGTAATATTTTGGAATATGCTTTAAATCTGCATATTAAAATGCGACAGACTTATGAAAAAAATCTGCTATTAAAATGCGATAGACTTGACGACAAAAAAATACTGCGATAGATCTATTCGGAGTTTAACGATTCCAGTAAATTTTGAAATTGGAACACAAATTTGACTTTTATGGAAAAGTAAAGAAACTGTGAAGTTGGAACGTCTTCTTTCTTAACTCCAAAATTAAACAACTCTTAAAATAACATCATTTACGAAGCATTTTGGAAAGCTTTCGAGATTATGGAATAAAACTTAGGTTCACCCTCTGTGGTGAATTCTTAAATTCACCTCAATCTTCTACACCAATTAAATTACCATGTATGATTAGTTAAAAAAATAAAAAAATAAGGAAAACATGAAAACTAAAAGAACGTGATCTCTTTCTTCTTCATCTCCACAGAGAAAATATGGAGTTTTGTTTGTCAAATTTAAATCTTCAATTCTATAATTTCAAATCTAATTTTGACTTTAGCTTCTCAGAATCAAATCAAATCATGTTCTCTTATGAGATAGATAAACAATTATTTGCATCAATTTTTAAACCCTAAATCATAAACTCAAATCGTAGATCCTAAATCCAAATCATAAACTCTAAACACAAATCCTATTTAGATGTATTAGGTTTGGGTTTAGGGTTTACAGTTTGGGTTTATAGTTTACAGTTTGGGTTTAGGGTTTATAATTTGGGTTTGGGTTTAGGGTTTACAGTTTGGGTTTTGGGTATAGGATTTGGATTTAGGGTATAAAATTGTATTTGAAAACACAAAATTGGAGATTCAAAAAGATTGACAACCAAAACTTCAGTTTTTTGATGTGAGAGATGAAGAACAAGAAGACGGCGTTTTTTTTTCACATGTTTTACTTTTTTTTTCTTAAAAATATTTTTTTTTTCACTAATCCTACATGTCACTTTCCTAGAGGATTGAGGTGAATTAGAGAATTCACCACAGGGGGTGAACTCAAGTCCTACTCGAGATTATGTAGTAGTTGGAAGTTAAAACGTTTTATTTAATTTATTTAAAATTTTCCAAAAAAAAAAACATTTCTTAAAGTTCTTTAAAAACCCCAACAGTCCTAGGCCAAAAGCAAGAAGCACTACATTTCACAACTTTTTCGACGACACTTATGGATCATATTCTAGCCACCGCCGAGAAGGATGTGCGTAATTTATTTATTTTCTTCTGTATTTAGGTTAAGTTACATTCTATGTATCTTACGTTACATGCGCGTTAACGTTTTTCGACTAGGTACTGGAGTTGGTGAAGCAAGTGCAGCTTCGATGTCTACGAGGAGAACACGGAGGATGGATGGAATTTGTAGCTGTTTGCAACCAAAAAGATATAACGCCACATAATCTTTCCATGGTTTCCCGTGACGTGTTGGTCGCTTTTCTCACAACCTTTAAGAAGAAAGAAGATCTGCAGGTTTTGGATTTTGTAACTTAATTTTACCATCAAATGATTGCTTACTACTAGGGTTTTTGTTCGTAAAACAATTCATTTTTTTTCTTTAGAGACTGCAACGTCATGCCAATTGTCTTCTTGTTGAAAAGTTGAAGCAGGAGACTCCTGAAAATAGCACTCCTGAGCATGTGAGTGTTAGATATCAAACAAACGTTTTGACAATGTATTTTTATAAGCGTTTGCTAGTGATGTTACTGAAGTTATCTTTCGGATTGTACAGATGCTTATTCGACTGACCATGAATCATCGGGAGTTTTCCCTTGACTATTCGTTCCCGTCACTCTCCAATGTTTGTACTTTCTCTTGTATCATCGTCTCTTTGTGTTTAACGTATTGAAGTTTCTTATTACACTTTTCATACGGTGTAAGCAGGACTGGTTTGTAACCGATATAGGAATGAAGTCGTTGACTGTGATGAATTCAACTGACATGCTAGCTGTGGACTGCGAGATGGTTCTTTGTGAAGATGGGACTGAAGGTCTGGTTAGAGTTGGCGCTGTAGACCGTCATGGAAAGGTATATCTTATCGTTAAATTGTTGATTTTCCTTTTTATAATCATTCTGTTTTCTTGACTCGTTTGATTATATTTTCAATTCTGTAGGTGGTTCTTGACCAATTTGTGAAACCGGATAAGCCTATTGTTGACTATAGGACAGTTATTACCGGAGTTACTGCCCATGACATTGAAACTGCTACCGTCTCTGTGTTAGATATTCAGGTATTCTACTCGTCTATATCATTATTTTCCTTTTATAACAATTTCTTCTGATTTTAATTAACTGAATTGTGCAGAAAGAACTTCAGCTCTACCTTTCTAATGGTGCTATTTTGGTTGGTCATAGTCTGAACAAAGACATGAAAGGTGAGGGAAAAAAGCTCTGTTGAGTGAGTAACTACTAATATGTTTTATTTTTTTTAATTGTCGTTTAACTTCATTGTTATTTTTGTTTCAGTGTTGAAGATAGATCATCCTAAAGTGATTGATACAGCACTTGTGTTCAAATTTTCGAACGCAAGGAACTCTAGAAAACCTTCACTTAATGACCTTTACAAGGTAACTCTTAATGGTTATGGCAGCACTCTTGCAGTTATTTGCTAGAATAAATGTTCTCGTACTTTTAATTTTACTAGGCAAAAACCCGCGCTACGCCGCGGAATATTATAACACAAACTGTTTTTTTATAATTCATGTTAATTTAATGCTTAAACGGAACTGACTTCGAATTAAACTGTTAATTTTTTTCATCGAATCATCAGATTTAAAAACAAGATGGCTTGTCCCAACTTGCTACGTAATTGCAACTTCCTCTCTATCTTTAGAAAGCTTCTTTCCAAACATAATATAATCTTTGTTTGACCTTCACTCGGGTCAAACATCACTATACCCCCTTATATCATTTTTCTTCATTATACTCCCTTATTTCCATTACCATTACTCTTCTTGTCCAGCTACTCTGGCCACGTCCCCACCACCCTCTTTTTCCATATTAATCTCTTGTCTAGCTCCAGAAGCATCCTGACAATTTTCTCTCTGATATCACTCCTCCTTTATTTTCTTTAAGTCCTTAGAGGTCCTAGACATCTTAAGTCTTAACAAATGGTTCCATGTTATTATTTGGTGTTTCCTATCTGTTCCATTTATTTCGTGTTTCATAAAATACCAAAAGAGTATGGATAGATGTACGTATTTTAAGCCTCTTGTTAATTAAACATACTCGTGTTGGTAATAGACTGTCATTTGTTAAGGTTTAGACGTGCATACAGTACCTAAGAACAATACCTAAGAACATTTCAACAACATAAAACAAATCATACACTTAACTAAATATCAGTAAATCATTAATAAACTGATATTACTTACATATTAAATAAACCTAAAAATACTACTTACATATTAAAGAAAAAGACGCAAGAAAATCACTGCAACTTTGATCTTTTACACCTAAATGTTTTAAAATATTGACATTCATGTGTATGCAGAGCAGTGTTTTGAAAGTCATCCGCGGTTAAACTCGTAAACCTGGAAGATAAATTCGGTTTGAATTTTGTGAAAAAACTAATATTTAAAACCTAATAAAACCCGCGAAACCCCACAAAAATTCGCAACTCGATTACCGGTTGAACCACTGTATATTTTTTACTTATTATTTTTAAAGTTTTAACTTGAAGAAAATGAAGTGAACGATGGTAAAGAGAACCAAAATTAGTTGATTAATTTAGTGTTAGTTTATTTTTGTTTTTGATATTTTATTGATGATGTTTTACTTTTGGTTTATTTTAGATTTGAAGTTTAGTTTTATTATTCACATTAGATATTTAAATATTTATGAATTTTGAATTATTGATATTTTTATTATATTTATTAAATCTTACTTTGTTACAAAAAAATAGATAGTCTAAACTATTTTTTGATATTTTATATTTCAAATGAAAATAAAATATAAAAACTAAAGTTAAGTGTTTTTAATATCTAAACTATTATTTTATGTTTTATAAGACATTTAGAAAATACTTAATCTTAATTTTTATATATTTATTTTTATAACTAATATATTATTATATAATAAAATGAATTCATTTATAAACGGGCATTTCACATGCGGTCGACCCGCTGATCCAGTGATCCGGAACGTCATCTGATTCAGTTTTTTTGGGTCGAATTTAAAAACATTGATGTATACCTATGAATGTTGAGTGAATAAAATATATTAATATACGAACAATTTATAAAAGCATCACTATCCTTATTGTAAAATTGGATTTTTCAGGATATTTGCTAAAAAAGTATGTGAGCCGATTGCTATATCAGGTTGCCGTGCTCACATTAGAATATTCACTCTTTTGTATGATGGGATGGTTTGGTGGAAGGCAGAGTGATGAATGTTCCTGTGTAGCTGTTTTGTTCCTTTATCTGCAATTTACAACCTTCATCAAAACAAAAGCTTGGTAGGAGAGAAGGAGAAGCAAGAACTACTCTTTAGAACCTGTGAAACTATGTAACTGGAAAATCAGAGAACTTAAGGTATGAGGAGACTTAAAGCGATGACAGTACTATAAAAATATAGATAGCCTTATGTAGAAGCTATCACGAACTAATAAAGATTTTAAAAGAATGTAGAAGGTCGTTCTTTGGCCTGATAGAAAGGAAAAATTCATTGAACCCAAGTCAAATACATAAATGTTAATGCTTGTCTCCCTGAAATCGATATTGATGGTCTTCTTAAAATCTCTAGGAATTCATGTGAATTGTTTTTTATACTATTTTATTGAACAACAGATCTATATACATTGTTTACAACGAAGAGAAGACATCAAAGAATTGATTAAAGAAAATATAATGTATGTCTGTTATTCTAATTACTTGTTTGGCAAATAACTACCCAACACTGAGAACCTGTAAAGAAACAATATTATTGCCTAAAAACAAATTTGCAGAGAACCATCAACATAACAATGGCGTCAAACCAATACAAAAAAAAACAACAAAATTAATTCTTAGCAAACAGAACCATCATATTTATATTGAGAGAGACATGCAATGAGAGGACCTTAGAGGTCTGAAAGCCGCCTTGCATAGCCATGGATTCTGGTTAAAGTTAGAGAAATCAGTGGCCGGCTCGTTTTCGTTTGTTATATTCTGTTAATCTCAGCCACCATCCTCTACAGACTAAACGTGACTGTTGCAGCGACACATCCAAATCTCTTACATCAACAATGTGATCTTTAGCCAGAAAAGCAAAGGCTTGAGATAGCTGACGATCCATGTAACGCATGCTTACGTGTTGTTTATAAATCATATGTGTAAATTTAGAATGTTTTCATTGGCTTTTCAACTTTTTTCATTTATTGACATGTAAGTTTCATAGTCATCTAAAAGTCTGATGTGTCACTCACAGGAAAGAACCTTGTGCTTTTACTGTGTTGATTTTACAGGCGATATTTGGAAAGGAAGTAAGAAAGGAAGGCGTTTCTCATAATTGTGTGCACGACGCAGCAGCTTCGATTAATATCGCACTTGCTTTTATAAAGAAACCTTTTGACACAACAATTACCCCATCAAAAGAGGTATTTATAAAGATTGATTACCAACTAACATATAGTCAGCTATTTACAATTTTTTTTCTGATCCATAGATGCTTGAGGCCGAGAAGTCAAAACTGTTTATGCATAGGATCCCTTCCTATCTGCCATCTGAAAAACTGACTACTGTTCTCGCTGGAGAGTTTCGATCAAGAAACTTTAAACTTGATGTTAAGGTTAAAATCAGAAGTTAATGAATATATATTTGTTCTCTAAAGTTCCTTAACACCGAATTCTTTTCTAATTTAACAGCCAGCAAAATCTCAGGGAGGAAATTATTGTGCAGTTGTTGTTTTCGATAGTTCAAAAGAAGCTAATCAAGCTTTTGAAAACATCAATGGATCCAAAGAAAGGGTATGTTAGTTTTTTTGTTGGTCTAAATGTTAAGTGTTAGTATGTTTTTTGTTGAACATGGTTTGAAATTATAGAAATGATTTTAGTGCAATGTGTTCATTTCTTCAGGATTCATATGGTTTGCCACAAAAACTGTCTGCCTTAAAGCTGAGTTCGGGATTAAGTGCCAGCTGCTATGTCCGTAAAATGATGCAAGATTAATCAAGCAACTTTGGAGTATTTTATTTATCATAATAATTGAGGAAGAAAACTATCTTCTATCCTTTATTCCATACTATCTTGGTTTGGTTTGTTTTCCTATTCGTAACTCATCGACTTTAATAATATTTATGTCACTGTTACATAAACAAACTATGGCAAAATCTAGTTTATTGTCACAAGAGTTCACACATACTAAAACGAATTTGGAGTTCGGACGAAGGAACAAGTTTATTGTCAACATAATTATTTTAAATTAAATGAAAGGCTTTTAGTGATTTGATAATTCATATCAGATTATTAATCTTTTGTAAAATTCAAGTAGAAATCTAAAATAAATAAATAACTTTCTATAAACAAATATTGCTATTATTTGTAAATTTAATTCAAGTAGAAATCTAAAATAATTCAATAACCATTTCTAGATGCCTTGTCTTCTTCCTCTTCTGTATGAGGTTTTTCGTCAGATGGTTGAAAGGTAAGATCATCCTTATTCTGACATATTTATTCAAATTTTCTAAAATGTTAGTTGCACACATTATACTCTGTATAGTAGCACAAATATACACATATAGAGATACTATATATCCAAATATATAGATATAGAAGATCTATTTGCTACAATATTAACGGCAGACATCCGCATAGTCACACGTAAATGGATATAAGTATACGCTCGTTTCTTGGTACAGTAAAACCTTTATAAATTATTAATGTTGGAACTTTGAAATGTTATTAATTTATAGAGATATTAATTTATAAAAAAAATTATTTTAATTTTTTTCTATTTTTGAATATATATATTTTTAAATAAAATCATATTTAATTTTATAGTATATACATTAATTAAATTTTAGAAATTTGACTTTCATAGTGTTTTATTATATCACTTGTTTTATATTTTTATATTCATATAATTTATATGTGGTTCTCGATATAATTTTACTAAATATTATCAAAATATATTGAAATATTAAGAAAAATAGAGTTATTTTCACTGTGAATATAAAACCAATAATATAACGCTTAGATTGTACTTATATTAAACGTATATGTAAATATATTAAAAATTTATGATTTTAATGGGACCATATATTTATTTAGGATTTTTTTAAAAAAAAAATATTATCTTACTATTTTATCAATTTATGTCATATTTTGAACCGGTCTAACTCGGAACTGAAGAAATTATTAATTTATAAAGATTATTAATTTACAGAGAATTAATTTATAGAGATTCTACTGTATTTAAGTTACAAAGAGTCTCTGAGAAATTTATTTATGTCAACGGAAATATGTTTTGCACATAATCTATGAAGTTTCTTGCGGCTCAGCCAGCTGTGTTTTCGATGCATCATAATCACCGCCTATCACTTGATGAAGGAGAGATTTGCTGGATTCAAAATGCTACCACTGGTTGTATGGTAAGCTGATCTACATGGCTATGTCTTGACCTGATATGTTCTATGCTATTCATATCTTAATGCAGTTCATGCAAAAAACTCGTTAAGCTCATTGGAATGAGACATTAGAGCATCTCCAATCTCACTCTATAATTTACTGTAAAATAAAGTGGAAAATAAAGTAATGAACAAAAAAAAAGTGATAACTCTATAAAAGAAGTAATGACATTTTCGTTTGATGACTATTCTATTTTGCAGTAAAATTATGGAGTACAATTGGAAATGCTCTTGGTTGGTTTGTTATCTTAAGAACAACCGGGTTAAGTTATACTTCTTATAGCAAATGTACCATTAACTTCTTTTTGGTTTGGTGTGACCCAGATTGGTCAGGTTTTCCTATCACACGGCATTCTCTCACTGGATATGTAATTCAGGATGTCAATCTCCTATCTCTTGAAAAACTAAGAAGAAAGATACGGTTTCATGAAACGGAATATCAGGAACTAAAATGGGTCAAATCTCTTCTTCTTTTTTTTTTTTAACACTAATTCGATTAAACTTTCAAAAAGAGACCAAAGAGGTTCCAACAGAGTACAGGTCATAGCGACCAAAGGAGATAAAACTCCCAACAATCATGGAGCAACAAACTTAAAGAAATAAAAGGAACGAAAAAACACAGCTCTGTTAATGAGGATTGTCAGTAGACACCTCAGAGCCAACCAGATAAAATAAAAGGAAAGAGGGGAGGAACCCGATCAAGTATTAGCTTCCAATTCGAGTTTCTTCTTCAACCATGATGGTCCACTCGAAGCAATGTAGGAGCGATATCTACGATCTGTTGTGACACTTGTTGCTATATCTTGGGCCACTGAATTTTTCTCTGGGATACAGTGTAGAAAACTCCACTCATGGAAGGCACGAAGATGTGATGTAATAGCATACGTCAGCGATTGCAGCATGGGGAAGCGGGGAGAGTTCATGAGAGTCTCTCTAGCCAAGATACAGGATGACTCAAACCAAACTTTCTGTTGGTGGGTGGAGATCATATCAGTAACCGCCCACTGAATGGCTATGAGTTCAGCTTCTCTTTGAGATTGTATATTTGAAAAGGCCCTTCGACTATGCAATATCGGTTCTCCTTTGCTGTCACGTAAAATCCAACCAGCTCCACAGTTAACATCGCAGCCCATCCAGGAGACCCCAATATTACATTTCAGCATCCCAGACGGTGGCTTGATCCATAGGATCTTGTGTTTCTGGATAATACTTGGCGATGCTTTGTCTCCATTATTGAGCTCATTCAGTTCAAACCAGGTAGCTGCTTCTTCTCTGGCTTTGTTCAGAACAAAAACAGAGGAGTATTGGGTTTTTTTTCAAATGCCAGGCCATTTCTAGCCTTCCACAGATTCCACAAGATCCAAGGAAAAGACTTGGTGAGGTTGTCTGATGTGTTCTTCTTGCTCTGTTCTACGAGATGATACACGTTCAGGAAGACTGAATTCTGGGAGAAGCCTGCTGGAGGAAGTTTAATAGCAGATCTTTCCCACACATCCGTAGCCATAGGGCATGTGAAAAGGAGGTGACAAATAGTCTCAAAGTCAGTATTACAAACTCTGCACGTAGGGTCAACCTGAATACCTCTGCTACGTAGTCTTTCCATCACTGCTACAGCACCTGAGAGAGCCTTCCAAATGAAATGTTTGATCTTTGGAGGCGCTTTGATCTTCCATATCGATTTCCAAAGATTCTTCTCCAGAGGAGGGAGAGTGGGACGTACGCTACCATCTTCTTCAGAGAGCAGCTCTACGAACTTATACCCACTTTTAGAAGTATAGACCCCATCTTTTGTAAAACCCCATTTGAAGCCATCTTCCTTCATCACATTCAGTTTCAGTCTGAGTATGATCTCTGTGTCATGATCCGTAAAGGTTTGTCTTACTCTACCAACATCCCATGAAGAAGAGTTTGGGAGGAGTAAATCCGAGATTTGCAGCGTTAGATCGATGACACTGTCTTGTCTGTAGTTAGGCGTTCTTGGGAGCGGATCAATAATCCAATTCAAAGACCACACGTTAGAATTCTGCCCATTTCCAATGTCTCTCACTAGGCCCTTGCTGAGTAATTCCTTGCCGTGTAGTATGCTTCTCCACGCATACGAGGGTCGAGCACCAAGATTACTATGCAGAAAATCACTATGAGCAAAATACTTACTTTTCAATACTCGTGCCACCAGAGAATTGGGATTGCTCATAATCCTCCAAGCTTGCTTGGCTAAGAGGGCCTGATTAAATTTGGTGATATCGTGAAAGCCCAGACCACCTTCTCTTTTCTCTTTACACAACTTCTTCCAAGCCACCCACGGGATCTTTCTTCTCCCATTACCACCTCCCCACCAGAATACTATCATGGCGCTAGTAATCTTAGTGCACACATCTTTAGGTAACTTGAATATGGACATTGGGTAGACCGGAAGCGACATTGCAATAGACTTGAGTAGGACCTCTTTACCTCCAAGGGATAACGTTTTTGCAAACCATCCGTGAAGGCGAGACTGCAGCTTCTCTCTGATGAAGTTAAGAAGATTTCTTTTCGAGCCTTTGAAGCATTCCGGAAGACCTAAGTAAGAACCTTCTCCACCTTCTTTTTCAATACCCAAAATCTGCTTGACTTGATCCTTAGTTGCTTCAGGAACTCGAGACCCAAAGATAACTGATGATTTTTGGAAATTAATCCTCTGACCTGAGGCTTCACCATAGGCTTTCAAGCACTCTACCACCTCACAGCTTTCGTTGACATTGGCTTTACACATGAGTAAGCTATCATCAGCGAAGAGCAGATGGTGCACCTTTGGTCCCGAAGTAGATAGACCGATCCCAGTAAGACGACCACTTTCTTCAGAGTGATTCAGTTTGCTCACCAAAGCTTCAGCACACAGGATAAAGAGGAAGGGTGAAAGAGGGTCGCCTTGTCTTATCCCTCGCTCCGGTTTGATAAAACCATGGGATTTACCATTGAGTAATATAGAGTAAGAGACGGTCGTGATGCAAGCCATAACCCATCGGATCCAAACGTGAGCAAATCCCATCCTACCAAGAAGCTCCTCTACGAAACACCATTCAACTCTGTCGTATGCTTTAGACATATCAGTTTTGATAGCCATAAACTCGTTAGACACTGCAGCATCTGTCCTAAGGCCATGAACCATCTCGTGAGCAATCACAATGTTGTCAGAAATGAGTCGTCCCTGAACAAAAGCACCATGGGTGTCTGAGATGATGTCAGGGAGGATGCCTTTTAGTCTATCACACAATATCTTGGATATTATTTTGTATTGGACTGAACAGAGACTGATAGGCCTCATATCCCCCATCTGCGTAGGGTTTTTCACTTTCGGGAGCAGGCTCAAATGTATGTGGTTCCATCCTGGAGGTATCACTGAGCTCTTGAAGAAACCTTGAATTTCTTCAATCATTTGAGGCCCCACTATATGCCAGTACTTCTGATAAAAGGTGCCTGTAAAACCATCTTCCCCTGGTGCACTCTTACCACGGATTGCAAAAGCAGCTCTGCGTATATCGTCTGGTGATATCTCCTTGCATAGGCATTCATTCATCTCCGGTGTGATGCGCTCAGAGAAACCTGTGAATAAGCTCACCAAGTCATGAGGGTTTGAGCTCATAAATAGATCTCTGTAGAATTCAGTTGCTACATGTCCCTTGGCTCCTTCCGAATAGTGTTCTGTGCCATGCTCATCCATTAACATTATCACCCTATTCTTGGCTTTTCTCCCTTTCACACAGTTGTGAAAGAAGGATGTGTTGCGATCTCCTTCTCGTAACCATTGTTCTCTGCATTTCTGACGCCAGAAAGTTTCTTCTTCTCTGTGGGCTTTCCCAAGCTCGAGCTTAATACTTTTCATCTTGGCCTCATCAGGATGGTGTTTACTGATCTCCTTCTCCAGGTCTACTTGCAGGCGCTGGATGTTGACCTTTGCGTTACTTGTAGAACGTTTTTTCCACTTAGACAGCTCTCTTCTACAATTAGCAATCTGTTCCAGAATACTGACTTGTCGTCCTGACATCTCTTTACACCATCCTTTCTTCACAGCATCCTCTACACCTTCTTTACCCACCATTCTGTTATCAAAGAAGAAACGACCTCTAGTTTGAGTGGCACTCTCCAGCGCAAACCCAACCCTCAGTGGTCTATGATCAGAGCCATACATAGACATGTATTCCACATGGGAGCGGGGGAAGAGACGATACCATTCATCATTACCAAAGCAACGATCTAACCTGCATTGCACCCAGACATTATCTCTCTTCCCTGCCCAAGACAGAGGATTGCCAAAGCTTCTCATGTCTCTGATCTTACAATTGTCAACCAGATTCCGAAAATTCCAGAAAGTAGACTCACTTCTAACTGCTCCTCCAAGTTTTTCTTCATTACTGAGCAGCTCGTTGAAATCACCAACCAGCATCCACGGGTCATCTCTGCATACTCCTATATCACTCAACCGATCCCACACCGCCTGCCTCTTCTCAGTAACTGGGTCTTCGTACACACACGTCAAGTAGAAAACCAGAGAGCCCATTCCCACTTTAAGATCTATGATCCTCTTGTCTTCTTGTAACACTGTAACCTTGTAACACTGCTTCCACATCACTGCTAGGCCCCCACTCAAACCAACCGGCTCCACCGTAATCATGTTGTCATATCCTAATTCATGTTGCAAATCTATCATGAACTTGTTTTTTTGTTTCGTCTCCATCAAGAAAATAAAATCAGGGAAATGCACCCGGGCGCATCTCCCGTAGTCTTTGAATTGTCTCAGTGCTGCCAGCACCTTGACAATTCCAGCTCAGAATACTCATTGGAGAGGCAGCGGCTTCAATACGGAAGCCACCAGAATATTTGAGAGTTTCAAGGATTTGAGGTCTGATGATGAAGGGGGAGGAGATGATTTCCTTTCCATACACTGAGGAGTCGAAGTCGTCTCCACTTGGGCTAAGATTTGTTTCTTTCCAGAACTCCTTTTCCACGCAGAGGGTCTTCTTCTCTGACTTTTCTTCCCAGTGTTCGTTACGAAACTTCCATCGACTCGCCCTTCCGAAGAAGGGCCTAACTGAAAACCCGGAGGGACCGTAGGGGCAGAACACACAGAGAGTTTGGAGCATGAAGACACCGTGTCTTCGTCACACTTCTCATCTCTATATGGTAACAAAGCTCTCGACTGTGAAGGAGCATCACGAAGCTGAGACTCGAGTAGTTTCATGTAAGAAATGCTATGATCTTCCCTTGTCACCAGCTCATTAAGGGATGATTTTGTGGGTGCAGGCGAGGTCCCCATTGCATCTGTGATTCCTTGGTTGACTCTTCCGATCCTAGCCATACGCTCCGTCGGATCAGCATGTGAGATATAAAGCAATGCCATGTTCCGTTCTTCACCTGATAGCTCATGGAAAAGAGTCGGAGCCTCACGTGACTCGTTGGCAGGAGTCGACAGTATCGGCCCTTTCCCTTTATCCAACTCCTTCATAATACGTAAGAACCGATCCGACGAGGCTGCCATATCCTCCGCAATTCCTTGATTAACACGTTCAATCCTAGCCAGTCGCTCAGTAGGATCAGCATGAGTAACATAAAGCAGAGCCATCTTGCGTCTCTCACCAGATAGCTCCGGAAACAAGGACGCTGACCCATGAGGTTCATGCGCAGGAGTAGTAATCACCGGACCTCTTAGTTCCTTCCTCGGAAACTCCTCTGGTTTCTGCCCTTGAAAACCCATTCCTTTCTTCCTATAAGGACACTTCAGGTTCTCATGAGTTAACCTCACGCAATGGTGGCATCTTTTGTGTATTTTCTCATACTCAAACTCAATAGTCACCGTTTCACCTTTAACAGTGAGTTTCCTCGTCGCTTTTGCTGGGTTGTTAGTATCGAAGAGAACCAATACTCTGACGTAATCCTTCGTGTGCGACACCTTAGGATCATATTCGACCTTCTCAACCTTCCCAACTTCACCGGCAAGCCTAGACATGGTCTCCACTGTGAAGAAATTGGCTGGGATATTGCGTATACGAATCCAAATCCTCATGGTTTGGAGGTAGTCCTCAGGAGGGTCTGGAGTCCAGCGTTCCAGCAACATGGTCCAGTAATTGTAAGACCACGGTCTATCCTTCAGGACCGTCTCAAGATCTTCCTCCCGTTGGAAGACGAACTGAAACCTATCTCGAGATAATGCGATACCTCGAACTCTTCCATAAACCCTCCACGCCGTCGGCATGAATTCAATCATCTTTGCCATGGATTGGCAGTCTGGATTCAAAAGTCTCCCCATCAAACTCTTTTCGTTTTCATCGAACACCCTGAATCTTGGGCTGTCCGGTAAGGTTAGAGGTTCCTCCTACTCTAAAGACATCGACTGAATAGCTTTCTGCAGTAAATCCGCCATCTTCTCACGGCTGTTGATTTTTCCGATACCGGAGAGGAATTGAAGTTGAAGAGAAAAAAGGGCGTAGTCAAGCGAAATTAGGGTGATTGAGGGTTTAATAACCCAAATTTTCGGTAAATCTTTGTGAGAATCCATAGGGATAAGGAAAGTCTTGAGGTAGAGGGAAGAATTAAGGGAAAGATTTTTGGAAGAATTGGAAATTTGGTTTGAATTCGATGGGAGTTTAAGGAAAGATGAAGTGGGAGGAAGAGAGAATATAAAGAAAATAAATTGGAAAATATAAACTTTCCAGAAACAGAAGACCGTTGCCAAAGCCGGAGTTTGAGGACCACTCGCTGCGAGGGAGAGAAGGTTTATAAAAAAGGAAATAATTCCAAAAGTCGGTACACTGAAAATCTCTCAACCGAGAGAGAGAAAAAATTCAACCTGGTCTAACAAAACTAAAAAAGTCTCTTCTTCTTACACGTGGGGTTAATCACTTTGTTCTGCGACAGTCAAACATCGATACACATTCCATCAAATCATGTCTTTCATGAATATGGAGAACGATAGTCATTTTTGTAGGGAAGGCGTCAAAGAAGATCTTCTAAGTATATTTCACCAAAACACGATTGAAGGATATTTTGAAAAATACGTTACGTAAAAATGATTCCGAAAGTTCGAAGTTATAAATGAGTTGTGATCTCCATGCTGCATCTTGGAAAGGAGTGTCAGATATTGTGTATTCGGTTTATAGAGGGTAGTATATAGTCTTATACTTTATCAATGGTTAGGTTAATCATTCTGTATAAATGTGTAGCCTTCATGCTTATGGAATAATAACTAAAAAAGCCTTTGATATGTCTTAGGTTTGTGACAGAATCAAAATTTATTTACAATTAACAGTATTTGATTTATGAAATCCTTTTAAAAAGAAATAAAATAATAAAAAATAATAATTTATATTATATTTGAAATAAAAAGGTAAAAATGCCTAAAATAGTAATAATTACAAAAAAATAATAAATAAACTAATATTAATTGATAACACTGCCAGAAAAATACTAAACCCTAAATTCTAAATTTTTGGATAAACCCTAAACTTTGGGGTAAATTTTAAACCCTAAAACATAAATGTTAAAAACTAAATATTAAAAACACTAAACCCTAAATCCTAATCAATAAATCCAAAACTCTTGGGTAAACCATGAACTCTATAGTTTATCATTTATGCAAGGGTTCATGGTTTACCAAAGGTTTATGATGTAGTGATTAGGATTTATGATTTAGTGTTATTAGAATTTCATTTTTAATGTTTTTATGGTTTAAAATTTACTCAAAATTTAGGATTTACCCAAGAGTTTAGGATTTAGTGTTATTATAATTTTATTTTTAATGTTTTAAGGTCTAAGATTTACCCAAAATTTAAGATTTACCCAATGGTTTAGGATTTAGAGTTTAGTATTGTGCTGACGGCGTTAATAATATTAGTTTTTTTGCAACTATTACTATTTTTAGATATTTTATCTTTTATTTTAAATACATAATATAAATTATATTTTTATTATTTTGTTTCCTATTTTAAAAATATCAAATATCAAATAATCAAATACTATTGGTTGGTGAATCTAGAGTTTCATCTTATGAGGTGAAACCAAGAATAACTCTTGTTTTCCGATTGTCATTTAAATTATGTTCCTTTTTGAACTTGGAACTCTTTCAATAATATTAGTTTGCCAAATACTCTCCAATGCCTAAATCAGATGTTATACACAGTAAATGTGATATTCAAAAAAATGTGAATAGGTTAACTGAAGAGTTTCGTCAAGGGATTATAATTGCTGTTTATCACTATGTTTGCAATGCTTATGCGACGGAAGGACTTGATAGTGAGTTTAGAACTCTGTATTTGGTCATGTATATTGGATGCGGATGCGAAAATTATAAGAGAGTCTCTTAGCTTTGCTTCTATTGGGAGTTTGGTTTGCTCCTTCTCTATCAACTGATGGTGTTGTGTTACCTTTACAAAGTCTATATATAATAGCAAACATGTTTTTGTTCTCCTATGACATTAACTTTTTTAATAGGAAAAAAATTCAATCTAATGGTGATGATTCATTTAATTTTATGATTAATGGATATAAACAACTCTTGCCATGCATGATGATGTCAACAAAAAATTTGGCGTCTATTTCAAGAGTCATCTATTCTGAACAACACATCTTTTCTATAAACACAAAAATACCTTTCCATCAGTCAAAACTTCCTTCTCGGATAATTATTTATTTAGAATGACACATTCCTTGATGTTAATTGATATACCTTTCCATTTTGTTAAAAAACAATTTAAAGAGTTACACTCTGAAAGTTAGAATTGTTTTGTTTTTTCATCTAATGGTCCTAAAAATATTCTTACTATTAATAGCAATCCTATTTAATGTTGAAAGGTTGTGTCTTTTATTTAGAACCTATTTTTTCTTCATTAAAAATTGTGTGTTTTCATAAAACATTAAAAATTGTGTGTTTTCATAAAAATTACTTAAATCTATTATATTAATTTCAGTGAAAAACCATTATTAATGTTTTGTTAACTATTGCATCCTTTAGCCAACCATTGCAATAATTAATTATCAACCTTAATACTTAGTTGAAAATTTGCATCTCTTAATTATTTTTAACATGAAAATTTGTCAGTTGTTGTTAGTTGTAATTGAGTTTAGTAAAAGAGTGCATGTGTTAAGAGTTGTGTCTTTTATTTAAGTAGTTTTGTTTAATAGTTGTAAGGAGAAAAAACATTCTTCATTTGTAATAAAACAAATCTTTATTTAAGAGATACATTGAAGGGATGCAATTATTCACTTGTATTGTTTTGTTTTCTATTTAAACTCTTGTTATTGCAATGTAAAATAATAAGCTCATTTTTTTTTCTATTAACAAAAAGTGAAGTTCTTGTTCCTTGAGGTTTTATTGATCACAATTACATAGATTGTGATATATAAATATGTTTATTTTTAAGAAATTCATCTTTTATTCTTTTTTTTTTTAATTTTAGAAACTTCAGTTTCATTTACAAAATTATATTTATTGGTTTTTGGGATGAAAATTTTGTATTTTGTTCTAATTTTATTAATATTTTATCTAAATATTTGCAATTGTGAAAGGTTGTGTCTTTTTAAATAGGTAAAAAGTAGATAAAATATCTTAAAATTTATATTTTAAAAATTTAAGAGTTGTGTCTATTCATTTGGTTTTAAATATATCTTCTCGTTATAAATTCAATGAGAGGAGGAATATAAGAAGTAAAACAGTCACAAAAAAAAAAGGATAATAGAAGACGATTATGTAACTTAATATTGTTATGCTATAAAAAAAATTAAACTTTTAAATATATTATTAAAATTTATTGTTTATTTACACATTGTACCATTACACACATTTGTTGTATACATATATTAATCCAATTATTTATTTCATAAAAATTTATTTATTTAAAATATATTTAAGAAAGATTGAATATTAAAATACAAAAAAGATTATTCTTTTTGTACGTTTACGCGTCGAATTGTTTCCTAGTATATTATAACAATAAAATAATTAGGGTAACAAATGATACATATATTTAAAGCGAACGACGAACAAAATAAACAGATCAAAACAACGAAGATAGTATAGATGGTGACGTGTTAACGTTACAAATTATATTAAACGAAACAATAATTAGTATAGTGTTTTTTGTGCAAACTAATAATTAGTATAGTGTTGTTTCGACTATTTTAGTAATATGTTCAAATGATCAGAGTTGGCCAGGACACGTATCACACCGTATCACTCTGAATTATAATATGTATTAAAACACAGCATGGAGATTAATTCGACCATCTATAAGGTCATCTAGTCATCAACATTTAATCTTTAATATTCACGTTTTAGTTGAGCTTATAATGTTCTAACAATCATACACAAATTTAGAAAGCGAAGATATGCAAACAGATCAAAACGACAAAATCTTATTGTCGACCAAAGGGGATAACACTAGTATTCTAAACAAAAACAATCAACTGATGGTGTTGTTTTACCTTTACAGGATATATTTTGAAAAAATTGCTAAAAAGCCACAAAAAAACAACTATTGTCCCTTTACTATAGATGGTTGTTTTGTCAGATTTGGACTCTGATACCCTGACCAACTTCAAAAATTCATATCAATTATTTTATTAGTCAGAAAAAAATAAAAATTATACAAAATGTATATAAACATTGAACAATCATATGAAAAATAATTTGGTTGACTAAATACTAGCGAAACACAATTTCATATATTGATATATGAATAGTAGAAAACAACGTTTATAGTTTACAGATTGGTAGATTGATGTTTCAGTTACGTACATATATATCTGGTAGTAGTAGATTTTAAAATCTGCAAGTCTTTAATTTCTCTAGTACCATAGAAAGTAAATGTTACAGTTTTGCTTATGATCTGAAATGCAGTAGATTTTAGAATTTATTGTTTCATATATGTCTACATAAGAAGAGTTATAGAATCTGCCTAGTACTAATAATCTACTGTCGGTATATTTTATTATCTACTACATTATTGTATACTAATGCTAGATTATACATTCTACTGTCGTATCTACCATCATATATACAATCTATCAGCCGCAGAATGCATGTTCTAACGAATTCAGAATATTTACACATTCTTTAAATTTCTCCAAAATCAGTTAAGAAAATATTTGAAAATATATTTTGTTTCCAAATTTTTCGTGTTACCCAAAGCTATTTTTTTTTTAAAAAAAAACGTGATCTCTCTTCTTCTTCACATGTTCTTGATTCTGCTAGAAACCATCCCCAAAAATTTTGAATATATTGCTAAAAAACATGCATATCTATGCTTTTTGTGGGGTGTAGAAATTTGATCCCAATAAAGTTTGCAGTTTTTGGCTGATTGTAATCAGTTTCAATTCACAATCGATGACTTATTGTTTGATTTCTCTGTTTTCAAAGCTAGCTTCAGTTCATAATTGATGGCTTATTGTTTGATTTCTGGTTAAAGCTAACTTCAGTTGACAACGACAGGGCTAAAACCACTAAATATGTTTTGAAGTAGGAACATATCTTTCTGCACTATTTTTATTCTTTTACTTTTTTTACTTTTTTATAAAAAAAAAAATACAAAGATCGTTGTAAACTTAGATTGGTTTGATTGAGTTTAAAAAATTATGTTATGTAGATAACTTCTTATTCATTTTATGGTATGTGGACAATCTATTAATTCTTTCAATCTATTTTCTTATATTTATCATATATTTATAACAATACAATAATTAGAGCATCTTCATTTAGACCATTCCCACTCCATGTTTTCTCCAAAACAGAGTAAAATTGTTTATAGAGTAAAAGTTATCCCAATTCAATTTCATATTTCATTCTATAATGAAGTTTACTCTATAAATAAAGTAATTTATTTTTTGTTTGTTCATCGCTGTGTTATATAGTGAGAAATTGAGTTAGTGGGAACATATTTACTCTATATTAACTTTACTCTATTTCAAAGGAAAAATGAAATTTTATATTAGAGATGTTCTTAGAATAACAAATGATACATAAATTTAGACGACACGACAAAGGAAAAAAACGACGAAAATTGTATACTTGGTGAAGTGTTAACATTCTTAACGTGTTTCCCAAAGTATCCATCTGCTCTCAACCCGTAATCACTATGAATTATAATATGTTTTACATCACAGCGTGGAATTAATTTGACCATCCGGAAATAATATTTATTGAAATACAATAGTTGTTTTAACTATTTACTACTCCATCGATGTTCAAGGTTTTTGCATATATATTAAGAAAATACAAATTTTTATATAATTTATCTTAGTAACATAAAAATATCATTAAATGAAATTAATTCAACCAATAAAAAAAACTTAGCATTTTATAATTGGTCAAAAGTTCAAAAAATATTAAATTCTATCTATAATAGTGAGAACATCACATAAAATGGGACAAAAACAAAAACCTAAAACACCACTTAAAGTGGGACGGAGGGAGTAAATCTTTTGTGCGGGTGATTGTTTTATTTTTACCCACATAATTATCTGTTATGCATAACTAAATATATTTTTTACCATATTACTAATTTTAATATAATATTTTTATAAACACAATGATATTTTATAATTATCATAAAATAATTTAATTTAAAAAAAAGTTCAGTGATAGCATATTTAAATCATGTGGCACAAAATTATAAATTGAAAATATATTTGTTAAGAATAAAAAATTTATTAAAAAGTATTATACTAAATTAATATTGTAAATTAATATAAAATTGTACATGAATTTAGTTAAAATGAAATATAAATTCAATTTAATAATAAACACGTCTTCAACTAAATATTTTGAAAAGTTTTATTTAAGTGAAAAATGAAATATATGTTTATTTTAATTAAACACGAAATTACTTAAATTTTTAAAAGCTTTATTTTAATCAAAAAATAAATTTATATTTATATTGTAAATTAAGAGATATGAAAAAGTTTATCCAGATATAATTTCAGAAAATATAGGAATTTCTATTTGATTTGTTTATTTTAGAATAAATAATAATAATTTAAATATTTATACAAAAATTGATTGAAATAATTTTCTAAGGGGTGGTCCAAATTATAAAAAAATGACACATAAGTTAAATTATGTCTTTTATTTTAATAAAATAGATATTTTCAATATATTTTACTTTTAGCAAATTTTAAATATATAATTAAATTATATTGAAAATACTAATACTCTCTATGTTTCATAATAAGTGTCATTCTAACCATTTTTTCTTGTTACACAAAAATGTCACTTTACAATTTCAATGCAAATTATACTAACTTTCAGTTAAAAATTAATTATAAATTGCATTAATTTTGTAAATAATTTTATTTATCTGAAAAATTGGCCAAAAATACGTAATTAATAACAACTTATATATATTTCAACAACTCATGAAAAAATGTCAAATCAAACAATTATTCAGAAACTCTTCTATCATCTCACAGCGGAGATCATGTCATGTATCTATATATATATATATATATATATATATATATATATATATATATATATATATATATATATATATATATCTACCCAACAATTACAAATGCGTATCACCTTCGCATTCCATTTTCTGAGTGTCTTTCATATGAAAACATAGTAGAACAAGAAAAATGGCTCCGATCGGGCTCACTGATGTGAGTATTACAGATTTCGTGGTAAACCAACGTCACGGAGTAAAAGGTCTCGTCGACGTTATATCTCCAAAAACATTGCCTTCATGTTACATCCAACTCCCAGAGAAACGAGTCACCAGTGAAAAACTCATCATGGAAGCCGCAACAACCCGCAAAGGTGCGTTATCTACACCGGTGATTCCGGTCATCGACGTTTCTGACTGGAAAGATCCCAGTGTTGCGGAGGAGATCTGCGAGGCCGCTGCGACATTAGGGTTTTTCCAGATAGTGAACCATGGAGTCTCGGTGGATGAGCAGAACGAACTGAGAGCTGCTGGTCGTAGATTTTTCGATTTGCCAACGGAGGAGAAGAAACGGTATTGGGAGGGAAGTTCGGTATCGGACACGGCTTGGTACATGACAAGTTTCAATCCTTACAAGGAGGCTAAGTTGGAGTGGAGGGATTATCTCAAGTTTGAGTATCTTTCCGATCAAGTGGACTTCGCTGCTACGTGGCCTACTGTGTGCAGGTATTACTCTTGATTGCAATTTCTTTTGTTTTCTAATTCAAAGGAGTACAAATCTAGTTTTGAAAATTTAATTAATCGTTGTATAATTAACAGAAAATTATTTACAAATTTGAGTTCAATTCAAAGGAAAAGTATTCTTTAAACAAATACGAGACAAAGTTATTTGTGCCAAGTGAGCTTTTTGTAATATAAAACAGAACACCGAAATTAATTAAAACTAGAGCTGGACCCGTCCGATCGGACGAATATTTATTTTCATTTCTTTATATAAATAAATTTTATTTAAATGTTTATCAGTTTATATTTTAAATATTTACATATTTATAAATTTTTATAGACACAATAGTCGAATAGTTTATGTGCTGTAAAATAGTATCTCGTGCTTGTTATTAAACTTTTGAAAAATTAATATTGACCTATTAATAGTTTGAGTAATATTTCTTGTAACATGAAACTATTTGTCAAATGTAAAAAAAAAAATATATATATATATTTTGATCAAATATGGATAGTATGGTAAGATTTAGATACGTTAGAAAAAATATATTCGGTTATAAACATTAAACATTGATTTACAAATAATTCAAATATATTTAAATTTCAGTATTAATTTTTTTGTTAAAAATATTTAATATCAACCAAAATAGTTAAACATATACTTTAAAAATATATAATTTTAGGTGAGATTTATATTAAATAATATTGAGTTACAAATATTTCATCTTGTTCTGTAAGTAGTTTAAAATATTTAAAATCTTAGCATATATAGATTTTATTATTCAAAATAATTAATGGTAAGTTAAACATATATTTTAGGAATATTCAAAATATAGTTTAATGTCGAATTTAAACTTGAATTTCGTTCAAAATAATTAATCTTAACATTATCTAATTTTAATATTGTTTAAATAAATTTTAAATATTTATATTCCTAAAAATCAGCTAAATTTATTTTAAGAAATATATTAAATACGAAATTAAGTTAAACTGATTTAGAAAACCGTTTAATAAATAGAAAACGACAATAATTCTTTAAATATATGTTCAATTAATGGTTCATTTAATTACTTCAGTGGCATGTCATTGTAAATAACACTGAAAACTAAGGGGTAATTTATATATGTACTTCTATTTTAATAATAGAGATAGCTCTCTGTTAGCTTTATTCATATAGCAAAGAAATTACAGAAAAGGAAACTTGAGATTGTCACTAAAATAAATGATTTTCGATTTATATCACAAAGATCAAAGGAACATAATTGCTTGAAGGCAGCTCCCAAACTTTAGACGGAAAGTTTTCATCAGAGACAATTATATACTACTTGTTTTCCTTCATCTATACTATTATAAGAGAAGAAGTTTTAATAAATTTACTTATACAAGGTTGTTGAACCTATTTACTAACTTATTATTATTTTGGTTTAACCTAATATTTGCTTAATTATCTTTAACTATATGGTTTCCTTAATTATCTTTAACCATCTGGCTATCTGGTAGCATTAATATTGTTACTGATTCATATACTGTAGAGTGGGCAAAATATCCGTAAATTTTGATTCGATTCGTTATTCGCTTCGATCTGATCCGAAAAATTCGAATATCCGTAACTTTACCAATCAAAGCAAATACTAAAATTCAATATCCGTAAAAAACAAAGCAAATCACAAATATTAAAATTTTGGAGAGCGGATATCCGATCCGATCCGGCAATATATAAATATATGTATATCTTGATTATATTTAAAGTTATATATGTATCAAATTATATAATTATTATTTTGACATATGATTTGACAAATTTCATTCACATTATTACTTATATAATAGTAGTACATAAAAGGAAGAAAAATAATTTATGAAAATTATTTTTTTCTTAAATTTTGTGTTATTATAATTGTTAACTAAGTTTAAAATTTCTTATAAATATGTAGATTTACTAATTCTATTAATCTTTAACTTATATATCATGTAAAAATATATTATACAAAACAAATCTGCATAGAAATTTTAAGATTATTTGTATTAATCAAAAAATATGAGATATTCGTAAGTATTCGCAAATATCCGCAAATATTTATTTATTTTCCGGATATATGTTTTCCGAATATATGTATTTCTGCGAAGCAAAGCTAATCACAAATATCTTCAAAAACATGGATATCCGATACGTACCCAGGCCTACATATAAATTTAATCGTATAACACATCAAATAAATAACCTTTTATACTCATGTACATGACCGCAGTAAAATATTCCATGAGATTCATATACACTTATTAATATCATAATAGCACATCAAATAAGATGGTTTCTATACCCAGCCGCGAAGGTCTATAACTTTTGTTTTTTTTCTTCTTCTCCCTACGACATTAACAAACAGCTAATCGTTAATAAAAAAACCTAGAACATAGTTTTCATATCTCAAAATTAAAAATTTAACCAGCGAACACCATTGTTTCTTCTCAAAACTATTGAACTAATTTTATACCAAATTATGACTTTGGTTAAAAATAAACAAATAAATAAATAATTTTTATTATTAAATTAAATTCTAATATAAAATAAAATAGAAAATTTTAAAATAGATTAACACTAATAAAAATAAAATAATATTGAATTATAACCATATATTTTAGTTTGTCTTTTCACAATTTTCTTTAATAATATAGTAAAGTGATATAAAAAATTAAAGAATCAAAATCAAATAGTATTCAAATTTATCTATACGATTATAAGAAAATCATTCTAAAAATCAACCATAGAAAAGTTGTCGGACTTATGTATAATTACTTATTATTATTTTATTCTACCACTAAATACTCTAACCATACAAAGTTGTAGATATTATAAATGAATCATATTACTACTTTTTATTTCATCTGATACGTTTCTTCTTTAAATTTTTTGATCACTTAATAATTATGGTTGTTATGCAATAATGTAAGTCCATATCGGGTTTGGTTTGGTTTGATTCTTTAGGATCCGGATTAGTTCGAGTGTATAATTCAAGTGTTTGTAAATACCTGTAATTTTGGTATATGGGTCTGAGTCAGTTCAGATATTTAGGACTATAAATGACTCATAGTATCCAAAAATCTAAAAACTCAAAAAAATTCACAAGGAACCAAAGATATCAAAAGATTATTCGAATACCCGAAATATAATTTAAATTTTTTAACTAAACCAAAAACTATAACCAAAATCCAAATCCAAAATTTTAAAAATCCCATAATACTGAAAACATGTCTGAAATATCCAAACATACACAAAAAAATATTCAGGTACGTTGGATACTTGGACTCGAATAGACATACGGGTCCAAAAACAAAACCCAATATATAGCTTTCTAACATGTATTTTTGTGTTGGTTTCGGTTCAGGTTTTTTTATATCTGGGTAAAATGTTTATGCTTAAGACAGAGTTACACACAAAATTTCAATAAATATAACTTTATAAAATAAAAATAATATGCAAATTCCAGAATTGTAATTTATAACAAATTTTGTTTATAACCTAATATAATCCGCGCTTTCGAAGCAAGGATCAAAATCTAGTAAAACCTTAAAACACACACTGAACTTGTGTGGTAATAATCAGTCAAAACATTTTTACGTGTTCTTTCTATATATGTTTATAAACTAAATTAATGCATATCTACGATTAAAGTGAACATGCATATATTGATTTTATTTTTGTAACTGAGCATAGATATTAATTCCTCTGAAAAAGTTACTGGTTGCACAAGAAGAAAGATTTTAACGTTTCAAGGTACCGTTGATTCTCGAAATAAAGGAATGTAGTTATTTCTAAAAAAGTCGAAGCACCGTTGTTTCTTGAAAAGAAGAAAATTAGTTTATATAATATTAATAATAATAATAATTGAAGGTTTTGACGATGATTGTGGCAGGGGCGAGGTTGTAAATCATTCTAATAGAATGAAGCCGATAGGTAGGAAGATTCTTGAAATACTAATGAACAATCTAAACGCAAGAATGGAAGAACAGACCCTAATGGGAACTTTGAGGATGAACGTCAATTACTATCCCGAGTGTCCTGACCCGAAACTTACGGTAGGAACCGGTCACCACTGCGACATCAACACCCTCACACTTCTTCTCCAGGACGACATATTAGGCAGTCTTTATGCTCGATACGGTGACAAGTGGCTCCATATCCCTCCGGTTATGGGAGCCATCGTGGTTAACATTGGAGACATGCTACAGATCTTGAGCAATGATAGGTACAAGAGCGTTGAACATCTAGTGATGGCTAGTCGGTTTCTTAGCCGGATTTCTTTTGCATACTATTGCGGACCGAGTTATGATTCCGTTATCGAACCGTTACGTGGGGTGCTAGAGAATGGTGAGAAACCATTGTACAAGCCCACAACGTATTCGGATTACATGAAATATTACTTTGCAAGGCCGCACACTGGTAGCAAAACTATCGAATCAATCAAGCTTCCATGAAAAAAGATGGATCAAGAGAAGAAAAAGTGACTTCTATGATGAAGTGGTGGTACAAGTCGGCAAGCCTAATAAATAAGATTAAGTCGAAATCCATGCCAACTTCCAGTTTCTTCTTTTTTTTTATTTATGTATTTTTCTGCAAATAATGGAGTGGTGCTCTGTTCCCGTGGTTTGTAGGGTCGGAGTATATCGCTTCACTTTCTATATTATGCATTTGCTTCCAAGTTTAATTTGTAGTTTGTTGGCTTGTACTAGTTTGAATGCATTACATGATCTATATTATTAAAATAAAAGTACAAATAAAAAATTATCCTAAAACTTATCACTTATTTACAATAAAATGCCACTGAAGTATTTAATAATCTAACAATAATTATTGTTTGCCTTTTTCTAATTTATTAATATTTTTCCCTAAACAGATTTTGTAACTAAAGACACCGCAACAACAATTTAAGAAACCTATATCAAATATTATTTTTAATTAATTTTCAAAATATTACCTAAAATTGTGATGAATTATTTAATGCATTTTCCTAAATTAAAATACTACAAACTATACAAGATTTATTTAACAAATACTTCATATTATATATCTAAACAATAAATTATACTTAATCAATGCCAAAATGTAACATGATATCCATTATTACAGGGTTGCCATTTTTTATTTTGGTAAATTAACTTTATCGAAAAAGACGCAAGAAAATATTATATAGATACATAATATAAAACATAAATTTGTAAATAACATTTAGAATTAATGAATCGTTTAAATAAAATATAACCATATATAATAATTTTAATTTTTATTTACATCAAATTTTTAATCCATAAAAAATATGTTTGCCCGAAACACACAGGTCATATTTTTAAAATATGGGTGATACAGTTGAAGAATAAAAAAAATAAAATAAATTTTTACATTATAAATTATGAAATTTTTGTGTTTAGAAATACAATAAACAATTATTTAATACATATAAATGTTTAAAATATACATTACCATATTTAAGATAAATGTTATTTTTAAACGGGAACATGAAAATCCGCTCGGGCGAGTGGATCAAGCTCTAGTTGCAATTTAAATTTAATAGAATAAAGAAAAAGCAGATTGTTATTGAGAAAATAAGTTAAGTGTCACTTTTCAAAAATACTTTCAATCAAAAATATATAAATATTTGGGTTTATCCTTTAGTGATTAGTGTTTATGGTTTAGGTCTTGATTGATAAAACATTAACATTAACATTATGCTCTACATTATCCAATCAATATTTGTTGCAAAAACATTTAGAAGAGCATTTACTAAATGCTAATGCTCTCCAAATGCTCTCATATGAAGCTTTTGGAAGAGCATTTGCATTTATAATTTATAAATTTAAGAAATATATATAATTAGTTCATTTATTTTATTTAATAATATCATAAAAATCCAAAAAAAAATTTTGATTTCTACAATAAATTTACAATTTAAATATATATTTAAAAAATATTTTTTTAACATTTAAAATATAATTTAATTATATTTAATTGAATTAATATATAAAATATATTTTAAATTAATTATATAAATTAGATAAATTAATTTTATCTATTAGATAAATTAATTATATAAATTAGATAAATTAATCATATAAATTATATAAATTAATTACATAAATTTAATAATATAATTATATATATATATTTAATAAATTAATTATCTAAATTATATTTAAATAAATTATATAAATTAAAAAATATTTTTTTAACATTTAAAATATAATTTAATTATATTTAATTGAATTAATATATAAAATATATTTTAAATTAATTATATAAATTAGATAAATTAATTTTATCTATTAGATAAATTAATTATATAAATTAGATAAATTAATCATATAAATTATATAAATTAATTACATAAATTTAATAATATAATTATATATATATATATATTTAATAAATTAATTATCTAAATTATATTTAAATAAATTATATAAATTAAATAATATTTTATTTTTTTATTTTTTTGTCAAATTAAATTATATTTTAAAATTTAATATAATTAAATAAATTATATAAATTAAATTATATTTCAAATGCAAAATATTATTTTAAAAAATATATATTTTAATTTAGAATTTATTTTTAAATAACATTTTAATTGTAAACATAATTTTAAAATTAGTAAATAAAATAAGTAATTATATATATTAATATATAAAATAATATATAAAATAATATATATATATATATATATATATATATATATATATATATATACAAATATATTCATTATAAATTAATATATTATATATTATATACTAGTTTTAATAATAAATTTTAATAGCATGTTCATACTTCTCTACCAATCAATCTTTTAAGTAGTTTAGCAAAAGCATACAGCTTCTGCAGCATACTGCTTTTATAGCATAATGCTACTGCTTTCTCATCTGCTTTGCCAATCAGGGTATTAAGGGGTTTGGTTTGAGTTTATATATGTTTTAGAAATATTTTGAAACATTAGTTTAGTGTTATTTTATCAAAACTTTAGGATATTTTTGAAAATGTTCTATTATTGATAGTAAACATGAAAAATGATATCACCAAAAGCGGTATAAATGAAATTTTCCTATTATTATTAGAGTATCAATCGTCAGAAGAAATGGGCTGCCGGAAGGGCCATGAAAACCAGAACAAGTGGGGCCTCAAACGTGTCAAACCCAAAATCTGTTCACAGAGTTCATTACCTCAGACAACGGCTAGAACAAGGGGGTGTGCAGATGCGAATAGAGCGTGTAAGAAAACGGCAAAAAGCATTCAGCCTCAAACTGGCAAATCGGTTCACTGATGACGCCAATCTCTGTTACAGTCATCAGGGTTTATCGTCTCTGCATAAATTAGACGTTAAGCTTGCTCTAATCCTTAAGCGAAATGAATAATCACAAAATGTTCATTTGTATCTATATTATTAAAAGACAAGTATCCTTATAAAATACCATTTAGTTTTTACTTTTATTTACAATAGAGTGTTACTGAAATAATTAAATGAACATATATTTAGTAATCATTGTCTTTTCCAAACTATTAAACAATTTTCTAAATCAATTTTTAGCTTAATTTTCGTGTTAAAGATATTTCCTAAAATAAATTAGTTGAACTTTGGGAATATTCATATTTAAAATCGATTTTATCAATATTAAACTTGGATAACATTATCATTAATTATTTGAACAAAATTCAAGTTTGAATTCGATAAACAATATTATGAATATTTCTAAAATATATGTTTAATTTACCATTAATTATTTTGAACAATAAAATCTATATATGCTAAGTTTTTTAATATATTTAAACTACTTATAGAACAAGATGAAATATTTGTAACTGAATATTATTTTAATATAACCAAATATGTTTTTCTAACGTATCTAAATCTTACCATATTATCCATATCTGATCAAAATATTTATTTTTTTTAGATTTGACAAACAATTCCATATTACAAGAAATATTATTCAAATTATCAATAGGTTAATAACAATTTGTCAAAAGTTTAATAACGGGTACGGGTCACTATTTTTACTAACATATAAACTATTCAATTTTGTGTTTATAAAAATTCAGAATATGATAAGTATTTAAAAATATAAACATATAGATATTTAAATAATATTTATATAAAATGAAAATAAATACCCGTCCGGTTTGACGGGTCCAGCTCTAGTTTAATCTTATTCACTAAAGACTCATGGCCAATCTTGCGCAAAGCCGAGTGAAACATTCGTCCCTAATTTTTTCGAGAAAATTATGTAGACTTATGCCCCCAATTTACTTAGACATAAATTCCTAATTTGTAAAAGAAAAAAAATAATTGAAATCTTCACTAAATCACCATATAAACTCCAAAACATCAGGCCAAAATGTGTCTTTGCTTTTAATATGTTTGCCTACCAACAAAAGTCCTCGTATGTACTTTTAATTTAAAGCTTGATTAGGATCACATTAAGTGCCATAACTTAGATAAGGTATGATTGAAAGTTGGTTTGCTCAATTATTATTATGTATTTATGTTTTATGATAACTTGCTTTGATCCAAGCCTTCTATTTATAGTAGTTAGTAGAGTTACTAGTTAACCATGGTTGAGTGGTTAGTAGGTGTTTCCGTTGTCCGTAAGGTCAAGGTTTTGATTTCACCGCTTCTCGTGGATTTTATAGTGATTATTTTAAGGAACATTCATGTCCAATATGGAGAAACTCATGTCCAAGCAACGTGTGGCCACTGGTGGATTTAAATAGGGTGATCACCAGCTCCACTAATTGTTTTCGGCGGAAACCCGGCTACGTTTTGGTGGATGGTCGTTAGGCATCAATCATATCTCTTTCAAGAGTATTCAGATACCAGGTTCATTAAAAATATAATGTTACTAGTTTACTGGATAAAACATTTACAGTCAAAATTAGCATGTTTTTTTCATTATTATTCCTTCCAATTCATAAAATATATGTTTTAAAATTTTATTTATTTTAAAATCACACATTTTTTGTATTTTCAATACACTTATTATCAACTAATAAGAATTATAAAATTTTTTTACAAAAATTTTCATTTACTAAACTTTATTTGTTTAAAATTATGAGATACTCACTCCGTTTTTAAATAAGTGTTGTTTTGACATTTTTCACACTGATTAAAAAAACATACGAAATATATGTAAATTGTCATTAATTACACTTCTTTGACCAATAGTATTTCAGATAAATTAAATTATTTATAAAATTAATGCAGTTTGCAATTAATATTCAGCTGAAATAAAATATAATCTACATTGAAATTGTAAAGTGACATTTTTTGTTAAACAAGAAAAAAATGTTAGGATGGCAATTATTTAGAAACGAATGGTATGTTTTGTTATTCTTGTTGAAAATAATAAGCTTGTTTTTTTTTTTAAAAAAGGCATATGCTTGTTTAGTAGAAATAAGTTATGGCGCAAATATCATTATTTTACACTTTTCTCGTATTTATTAGTACTTTATTATATTCAGTAAGTAAAATACATTAATTGATTTAAAATCGTAGTTGAAATCCATCTTATAAATTATGAATTATTTCTACATTTATACTTTTATTTTTGAACATACTCTAGTTTCTCTTATACATTTTATTTTGAACATATCGATTTAGTTAAAACAAAATAAAATAAATAATTGTTTCACTAATTTTATTTTTTAATTAGGAAGATATTCAAAAAGTATCATAGTACTCGTTACTATTAAGAGGTGCACATTTCGATCAAAAACAATTTAGAGGTACACATATTTATTAAAAATATTTATCAAATACAGATAAACTGATTCGATTTTCCATAAAATTATATTATTGTTTTGTTTGTAGAGTAGTGCTTGTTTTATTTTTATTCTGTAACTTGTTTTTGTATTTGTTTTTCTATAATGATTTTATTATGTATATAAGTAAATAGTTTACTTTTTATTAAGTATTTTAGATTTATTCAAAATAATATATATGATGTTAAAAGTATATTTTGTGCCAAGTCACATCTATTCACAGAACCATTTCTTAAAATATAATAACATCATCAAAAATTCAATGTAAAAAACACACAAAAAGAAGGGCAATTGTCCATAATAGACCTTTTTAAGTTTTTCATCCCAAAAATAGCACGAGAAGGAAAAAATCACAAAAATAATATTCTTTAATGGATGAAATTTCCTTAATACCCTTAGTTAATAATACATTTAACAAAAATAAAATTGAACATCGGTTTGAAGCTGCCATTGACGCCGTAATCGAGTTCTGTCATCACCGGAGAAAAATCGCCTTGATTCTCGCCGTGGACGTTTCCAAATCAACGATCGGCTCTTAGTCTCAATCACGATGACTCCGCCACTGCTGAAGCTCCCGTTCGTCGAGGGTCCAAGAGAAGGCAAAACTCTCGAGTACAAACTCGGATCCACTATCTGGATCGAAAAAAGCTAGGGCTACAAAAAGTAAAGTAGCAATTACAAGGAGGAAGAAGCTGTTGCGGCGGAAAAGAAGAGAAACTCTAGTGCTCGGGGAGGTAAGAAGAAAGCTGATTCAGCCAAAGGTCTCTGCTTGTAACGAACGAGGTGGAGAGTCAGCTCAACAATCAAAGGTCTCTGCTTTGGGGAATAATGGAGGAGATGCAGAGGCTCGGCCGTGGAATCTGAGGACAAGGAGAGCTGCTTGTAACGAACCTGGTGGAGGAGGAGGAGGAGATGAGCAGCCCATCAACAACTTTAATTACATTCATGGACAAGTCTGTGTCTCTTCTTCTTCGTGCTTTTGCTTATGTTGGCTTTAACGGTTGTTCATTCATGGTTTTTTTGCAGACTCTTTTCCCAGCATTGTGGTTAGCGGAAGAAGTAACAGCAGGATCTTACGACGTCCCTGAGGCTGCTGCTGAAACATGAGGCAAATGTCTGATTCCTCTGCTTTCCTGAGTTATCAGCAACCGAGTCAGTTGCAATACTGCTAAGCTTTATGTTGTTTCTTTTGGACGTGCGCAGCGGTTGTATAATCTCAGTGAGCATCTTTATATGCTTCATTGATTTTAGGTGGGTTCCCTGTGCTTTAGGAAACCCATCCCAAAGAGTACAAAATATAGCGTCTTTAAAACAAGGATATATATCCATTGTGTTGAATGTTGACTTGGACATATATATATATAATAAGATTGTAAGGAATGATGAAGACGATTGTTTATGTATTGAACATTTTCAGATTTCTGATTGTATTAGGAAATTATGTTAAATATTTATGATGTTTTCCAGAACAAATATATATATATATATATATATATATATATATATATATATATATATATATATTTTTGGATGTTTGATTTATTGTTTAGGATGAGTTTCCAGAACAATATATTAGTGTATTCTCAACAAAAAAAATATGATATGAGATTAAAAAATAAGAATTTGATCTACACATTGGTAATTTTCAAATGGGAGTGTGTAATTTTAATAAAAATATTGATTTTTTTGAAAGACCTAAGGGGTTGAAGCATTTTTAACAATTCTATCAAGAAAATTTAGACAATCCTTGTTCAGGATTGCCATCCTGAATTGGAACTTAATTTTCCAAAAACAAAAAAAAAAACAAAATCAAAATATTGAAAATCCATTGACTATAGAAATCATCAAATATAGTTCACTGTCTACAAAATAGAGAACATATATCAAACTGAGAACTTTAAAAATATGATAGCTTGAAGTATTTTCAATAATTCTATCAAGAAAGTGTTAAATGTGGTATCTTTATAAAACACATAAGTTATATAGGATAAAATTTTGGCACTTTCAGGATGGATTTCCTGAAAACTAAAATGAGTGTGTTTTCTTGCATAAGTCTGTTTTCAAAAAGAATCAAAAGCGTGTAAGGAATATTAGACAATCTTTGTTCAGGATGACTATCCTGAATTGGAACTTAATCTTCCAAAAAAAAATCAAAATCTATTAGAAAATTTATTGGCTATAGAAATCATCAAACATAGTTCATTGTCTACAAAATAGAGAACCTATATCAAACAAAGAACATTAAAAATATGATAGCTTGAAGCATTTTTAATATTTCTATCAAGAAAGTGTTAAATGTGGTATCTATATAAAACACATAAGTTATATAGGATAGCTTTTGACACTTTCAGGATGGGTTTCCAGAAAACTAAAATGATTGTGTTTTCTTGCATAAGTCTGTTTTAAAAAAAAAATCAAAAACATGTAAGGAATGTTAGACAATCCTTGTTCAGGATGGCTATCCTGAATTGGAACTTAATATTCCAAAAAAACATAATCAAAATCTATTAAAAAATTCATTGGCTATAGAAATCATCAAATATAGTTCATTATCTACGAAATAGAGAACATATATCAAACAAAAAACATTAAAAATATGATAGCTTGAAACATTTTCAATATTTTTATCAAGAAAGTCTTAAATGTGGTATCTTTATAGTTTATAAAACACATATGTTATATATGATGGCTTTTGACACTTTTAGGACGGGTTTCGAGAAAACTAAAATGAGTGTGTTTTCTTGCATAAGTCTGATTTCAAAAAGAATCAAAAGCGTGTAAGGAATGTTAGACAATCCTTGTTCAAGATGGCTATCCTGAGCTGGAAATTAATCTTCCAAAAAAACATAATCAAAATCTATTAGAAAATTCACTGGCTATAGTTATCATCAAATATAGTTCATTGTCTACAAAATAGATAACATATATCAAACATAAAACATTAAAAATATGATAACGTGAAGCATTTTCAATATTTCTATCAATAAAGTGTTAAATGTGGTATCTTTATAAAACACATATGTTATATATGATAGGTTTTGGCACTTTCAAGATGGGTCTCCAAAAAAAGAATGTGTTTTCTTGCATAGGTCTGTTTTCGAAAAAAATCAAAAGCGTGTAAATAATGTTAGACAATGCTTGTTCAAGATGGCTATCCTAATTTGGAACTTAATCTTCGGAAAAAAAAAAACATAATCAAAAGGATCTATAAAGAAAATTCATTGGGTATAGAAATCACCAAATATAGTTCATTGTATACAAAATAGAGAACACATATCAAACAGAGAACATTAAAATAGGATAACTTGAAGCATTTTTAATAAGTCTATCAAGAAAGTGTTAAATGTGGTATCATTATAAAACACATATGTTATATAGGATAGTTTTTGGCACTTTCAGGATGGGTTTCCTGAAATAAAATAAAATTAGTGTGTTTTTTTGCATAAGTTTGTTTTCAAAGAGAATCAAAAACGTATAAGAAATGTTAGACAATTATTGTTCAGAATGGCTATCTTAATTTGGAACTTAATCTTCCAAAAAAAAAACATAATCAAAAGGACCTATAAAAGAAAATTATGTGGTTATAGAAATTACCAAATAGAGTTCATTGTGTACAAAATGGAGAACACATATCAAACATAAAACTTTAAAATAGGTAGCTTGAAGCATTTTAAATAATTCAATCAAGAAAATATTAAATGTGGTATCATTACAAAAACACACATGTTATATATGATAGCTTTTGGCACTTTCAGGATGAGTTTCCAGAAAAATAAAATGAGTATGTTTTCTTGCATAAGTCTGTTTTCGAAGAGAATCAAAAGCGTGTAAGGAATGTTAGATAATCTTTGTTCAGGACCGCTATCCTAAATTGGAACTTAATCTTCCAAACAAAAAAAAGTATAATCAAAATTTATAATAAAATTCATTGGCTATAGAAATCACCAAATAGAGTTCATTGTTTACAAAACAGAGAACCCATATCAAACAGAGATCATGTAAATAGGATAGCTTGACGCATTTTAAATAATTCTATCAAGAAAGTGTTAAATGTAGTATCATTATAAACATACACATGTTATATAGGATAGCTTTTGGCACATTCAGGATGAGTTTCCAGAAAAATAAAATGAGTGTGTTTTCTTGCATAAGTTTGTTTTCAAAGAGAGTCAAAAGTGTGTAAGAAATGTTAGGCAATCTTTATTCATGATGATTATCCTAAATTGGAACTTAATCTTTCAAAAAAAAAACATAATCAAAATCTATAAGAAAATTCATTGACTATAAAAATCACTTAATATAGTTCATTGTCTATAAAATAGAGGACATATATCAAAACAAGAACATTAAAATAGAATAACTTGAAGTATTTTCAATAATTCTATCAAGAAAATGTTAAATGTGGTATCATTATAAAACACATATGTTATATAGGATAGCTTTTGACACTTTCGGGATGGGTTTCCAGAAAAATAAAAATGAGTGTTTTTTCTTGCATAAGTTACTTGTTTGGCTTACGCTTATTGATATTTTTGGTAGAATCATGAATTTGCTTATGGAAACTTTAGACGATTGCTTGTGCTTGTGAAACTGTGTTTTTTCCAGGAATGATTTGTGTAGTTCAGGAAAGCTTTCAAGATAATTTGGTGTCAATAAATTTTGAAATATTATTTACTTGGTTACGGAGGATAGTAATTCGATGGGAGTTTTATTACCTTTCAGACAAACACTACCTAAACTGGAGTATCAGATTGGTTCAGAGCCAAGGCAAAACAGTTGGAGATTATGAGGATATAATCAAACATATTTAGGATGAATTTCCAGAATATATTATGTGTATTCAAGCAAAGTCTCAATTACATGTCATGTGATTAGTATGAATTAATGATTTGTACACCATATTTGTATGAATCAAATGAAGTTATCTGAGAGTGTACTTTCCACTCTTCATGACCAGAGCTAATCTGCTGTTGATTCCCTCATGGGACTTCTTTGTCTTCTTTGCCGCAACCATTTTCTCAACGCCGGGAAGAGTCGCAGATCGCCGGGTTATCAGGAAGAGAAGCCTTCGGGGAGGTGACGCAGGCTTTGATTATATATTTCATAACTAATGTAAATGTTGATTGCTTGAATATCACTTCCAAGAGAATCTAAAAGTTAAGATTTTTCAAAAAAACATTATCATGTCACAGTCAATAAGAGTATATCCCAACTTTCTCTGCGTAGTCCATCTCCTAACAGCTTTATAATTATAACCAGAGTCGCTTACCAGCTTAAAGAACAGATAAGGTTTTATAATATCAGCTTCTTCATCTACAATTTCAACGGAAAAGAAAAAAGGACTAAGTGATTTGTGGCTTGGCTCAGTGCTTGCCTCTGCTTCTGAAGAGGAATGCTTCACTACCTAAAAATGAGTAGAAAACTTTAAAAAGCTTGAACAAATCAGCAACGAAAAGCAAAACAGCACTCCTAATATTTGACATGCATAAAAGCGCCCAAAGCAACTTCAGTCAGCACGTAGTCTCAGAATCTATATCAGAACCAATCAAAATATATGCAGGATTCACATTCACATATTGATAAACACTAGTCAACAAATGCAATCTATGGCAAGCCTAATGTCTGAAAATAAATTCAGAAAAAAAGAAGCTGGAAACTTAAGCATCCACATTGACTAGGAACACTAACAAACAGATTTTCAGAATTTAGAATTGATAGAAAACCACAAACATGTATCATTCCTTTGTTTTCAATAGATCAATCTATAATAATCATTTCAATAAACTTCTACAATTGCTGTAAAATATCTAGATCTTGCTACACGAGTATAATCACTATTCTCCAGCAACAGCCAGTTATACTTGATCATAGGAATTACCAAAACATCATAGACTAATAAAGAAACATCTAATCTACACAAAAGCATAAAGCTTGTAATCAAACACATAATAAAAACCAATGCATAAGGCTTTATGTGTATACCTTCCTCTTCGTGGCAGCAGTACCACTCCCATCCGACTTCTCAGCCTCAGCCTTGAGATCAACCTTCAAGTCCTCAACAGCACTCTTGCTCTCAAGATCATGGAGAATCCCTCTTATACTTACCTCTCGTTGATCCTATTAACCAGATCTCTGAACAACTTTGTGTTCTCTCCCTTTTGGATCTCATCGTGCCATCCTCAACGCTTCAAGCTGCAGCATCTGGTTTCCTCCTTCATGTCTTGCGATGAAGAGTAGGCACATGATCTTCGTTCGCCCTCTGTAAAGCACCGAGTAAGATTCGATGTCGAGAGACTCGCCGCCTATAATAGGCTTCCGATTAGATGCACATCTCCAGCATAAGTTTCCTCGCTTATTCGTCGAGATCCATAGATTCGTCGAGATTTAGGGTTCTTTGCTCTCCTCAAAAGTTGACGATGGAACTGATGACGGCGGAGCTGAGGGAAATCGCCAGAGATGAAGATGGCAGGGCTAAAAGAGATCGCCAGAGATGACGATGGCGGGGCTGAAGGAGATTGCTAGAGATGACGATGGCGGGGCTGAGAGAGATAGCCAGAGATGACGACGGCGTGGAGGACTACGGCTTGGCGAGACGACGGCGTGGAGAGAGACAGACATAATTGATTCATAATATTTTTAATGTAATTAGTGTATTAGATAAGAGGGTAATATGGTAAATGTTCAGATTAATGAATCCTAGTTTGGTGACTTTAAATCTTGTGTGCTAGATTAGGAAGAAAAGCTTGGTTTAGTGTTATTTGAGTCATTTTCTCCAAAAAGAAAGCCATTTACAATAGATATATTATTATTAACCAAACATGGGAAGATTATACGTACTCTATAATGAATGAATCAAGAAAAAGAAAAATATAGAGATAAAATTTAGTATTAACGGTGAGTTGTAATATGTATTATGACTTGATGTAATTTGCAGTAAAAATTATGTGGTAAATGTATGTTCGCAGTAGAAATATGAATTACTATTTTCATTAAAACTAATGATTGGTAACATTTTTGATCTATAAGCCGAAGTAAAAATAATGTGCATTTAAATCATATTTTCAATTTCATTTCATATGTTGAATTATGCATTATCAAATACATATCAATATATGTAAATACAAAATAAGCTATATATTATGTTTTACAGTATTTTTACGAAAAATGTTTTTGGGGTAAATCAAACTATTTATTTTTCATGATATTAAGAATAAATTATCAGCTTCAAAGAAAATTAAATCAAATTTCATATAGAACTGGTATAAATAATAACTAATTACTACTCCTATCATTTAATATTAACGATATATTACATACTAGTACTTTTTTATTATATCATATTTAGGTCAATCATCTATTTATTATATACTCCCTCTGTCCCACTTTAAGTGGTGTTTAAAGATTTTTCATTTTGTCTCAAAATAACTGATATTCTCATTTTTCTAGACAAAATTTAATGTTGATTAAAATTTATAGCCAATTATAAAATGTTGTATTTTTTTTCTATTGGTTAAACTGTTTTATTTAATACTATTTGTATAAAACCAAGATAAACTACATAAAATTTTGTGTTTTCTTAATCTTTGTGAAAAAACCTAAAACCCCACGTAAAATGGGACAGAGGGAGAGGGAGTAGTTAGTAGTATCAATCAATTCCACTGTAAACTGACAAGAAAGCCTTTTAGAACAGATCAGATATGATAGAAGAATTGGGTAATCCAACCCAAACCGTGATGCTCAACCTATCTCACCAAATAACAGTAAGCTCATTACCTTGTTTGGCCCATTTAGAGAAAATCTAACCCACGTGCTTCACACTCGCGTGTGTTGTCAACTCCAGTGCGACCCCTACAATTCAAAGCTCCTAATTATTTTGTAGGATGATTATTAGATATAAACATGGTATAATAATGTGTTGAGTAAGAACGATTCAACTATTGTGAACGTACCATGTCCCTATCTTTGTACCAATACAATATGTACAATGAAGATCCATTCTGTTAGGTGTAGTTTGCAAAACAAGTTATGCTTTCAATATATATCTCATTTTCATGTTTACACTACACATACATACTAATAATACATAATATTTTTTTTTTCTTGTCTTCATCTACTAATATATTATAGAAGAAAACTAACGAATGTTTTGCAAAAGATAAATTTTTATTTTCTTTGTTTTACAATGAAGCAAAAAAGAAAAAAAATCAAAGATGTTATATATTTATACACACGCGTGCCACAAGAGTTGCATATTTCAAAAACCATATCAGAATAATAACTGACAGATGCTCTGCTCCGTAACACAAACACACACAACATGACACTATTCTTCCTCTACTCTCTCCTCTTCCTCCTCCTCCTCCTCCGTTTCTCCGCCGCGTACCCTCTCCCCGCGACGGAGTACTTCAACTCCTTCTTACCATCCGACGCCGTCGCTCTACTCTCCTTCAAATCCACCGCCGATCTCGACGACAAGCTTCTATACTCCCTCACCGAGCCTTACGACTACTGTCAATGGCGCGGCGTAGACTGCTCTCAAGATCGCGTCGTACGTCTCGTACTCAACGGCGTCGGCCTCCGTGGACGTTTCTCACCGGAGACTCTCAGCCGCCTTGACCAGCTCCGTGTTCTCAGCCTCGAAGATAACTCCCTCTCTGGCTCCGTACCTGATCTGTCTCCACTCGTCAACCTCAGAACCCTAACCCTAAGCAGAAACGGTTTCTCCGGTTCTCTCCCTCCGTCGCTTCTCTCCCTCCGTCGTCTGATCGTGCTCGATCTCTCGTATAACAACTTCTCCGGCGAGATTCCGTCGGAGATCAATGCGCTGACGCGGCTCGGTTCTTTGAATCTTGAGTTTAACAGATTCACCGGCGAGCTCCCGCCGCTTAATCAGTCGTACATGACGGCGTTTAATGTCTCCGGGAACAACCTCACCGGAAAGATTCCGGGGACCGCGACTCTGTTACGTTTCAACGTATCCTCGTTCTGGCCCAACGATGGACTCTGCGGTGAGATCATCAACAGATCCTGCGGCTCACGTTCTCCCCCGTTCTTCGACTTGTCGAAACCTAACGCCACGTCATCATCATCTTCTGCGTCTCAACCGCCTCAAACCGCTCAGAACGGTGAAGCAACGTTACCGACTCTTCCAGGTTCTTCAGTAGTGAGTAAAAAGAGCAAAAGCGGATGGTTAGTGCTCGGTTTCACCATTGGCCTCGCGTCGCTAGTAGTCCTCGGTCTCTGCCTCGTCGTGTACTCGCTGCTTATCAAGAACCGTAGAGATGATGAAGAAACCGACGCGACGACGTTTCAACCCAATCTAAAAACGCAACCACCACCAAGCGAATCTCTCACCACCACACGAGCCGTTCCTGCCTCAAGTATCAAACCATTGAAGCGTGAAGAAGAAGTCAAGATTCAAATCCAAGCGCCCCCGACGCAAAAGAGAGTCCCAAGAAGCGGAGATCTGATTTTCTGCGGTGGTGACGTTGATGAAGGCATGTACACGTTGGACCAGCTGATGCGAGCTTCGGCGGAGCTTTTGGGAAGAGGGTCTGTAGGGACGACGTATAAGGCGGTGATGGTTAACCAGATGATCGTGACGGTGAAGAGATTTGCACCGTCTAAAACAGCGGTTACTTCCGATCTGGAGTTTGAGAATCACATGGAGAAAGTTGGCAAGCTCAGGCACCCGAACCTCGTGCAGACAAAAGCTTATTT
The DNA here is from genome assembly GCA_026261945.1 of Hirschfeldia incana. NCBI lineage: Eukaryota > Viridiplantae > Streptophyta > Magnoliopsida > Brassicales > Brassicaceae > Hirschfeldia > Hirschfeldia incana. The sequence continues at coordinate 774,728 of JABCMI010000104.1, forward strand.
TCAGTCAAACGGAGAGAGACTTGTCATCTACGATTACCAACCTAACGGAAGTCTCTTCAATCTTATTCACGGTAACGTTTTCACCTTCTTTAAGTTTTTATTAGGGTTTAAGCTCTCTACTCACCGAGTCGCCCCCGAGTTCTGTTACCATTTTAAGCAATATATTATGTTGGTCACAGTTGATAGTCAAACCTTTACGTGTTTAAGTTATTGTTGATGCCCTGTTGATTGAAATAACATAGAGACAATGGCGGAGTTTATGGCATTATATTGATATTTAATTAAAAAATCTCAAATTAATTATTAAAATTATTTATTGACAATTTTGAAAAATCTTCTATAATAATAATTTTACTAAAATAAAATTGTCTTTTTATACTTTTTTCAAAATTGAATTTTAACTGTAGGTAGAAGACAGAATCTCTGTGCTGTTTTCACGTGAGATTACAGTCAGTTTGTCAGGGAATTTGTGTGTTTATCTAGGAGTTGTGTTCAGAGTGTCGTGTCTTGTCCCATATCACTCGTCTATGATTGGACTTTTGTTGTAGTAAATAGCCATCATATAATAAGTCTTTTAAATTTTATCCCATGAAAATGTAGGTTCAAGAACATCAAAGACAAAGCCATTACATTGGACATCATGTTTAAAGATAGCAGAAGATGTAGCTCAAGCACTACATTACATTCACCAATCATCTGCAAAATTCCACGGAAACCTCAAGTCCACAAACATCCTACTAGGTCATGACTTCGAAGCCTGTCTCACGGATTACTGTCTAAGTGTCTTAATAGACTCATCTGTCCCACCTAGTGATCCTGACATCGCTTCCTACAGAGCACCTGAGATCAGGAAATCAACAAACAGTCCTACGTCTAAATGCGATGTTTACTCGTTCGGAGTCTTCCTCTTGGAGCTGTTGACGGGCAAACCGGCTTCAAGGCAACCGTTTATGGCGGAGAATGATATGTTGGATTGGGTAAGAGCAATGAGGCAAGAAGATAAGAAGTCCAAGGAAGAGAATGGGCTTGAGATGATGACTCAAACAGCTTGTCTTTGCCGTGTGACGTCGCCTGATAAAAGGCCCACTATGAGAGAAGTGATAAAGATGATTCAAGATATAAAGGAGAGCGTTGTGATGACTGAAGAGAACGATAAATTCCAGTACTCGTAGTGTTTTCGATCATTAGTGGTGTACGTGAAAAGTGTATATGTTCTTTGATATGATTTGAAAACATCGTCCACAGGTGTAACGTGTACCAAGGGCATGTGTGTTTAGTTTTGTAAGAAGAATATTCGTCGTTGTTGGATGGTGGAATTTTGTTTTTATTCAGCGCCAAAGCAAATGACTTGTCTGTGGTTTGATATTTATGTGCGTACATAGAAATTTGTTGTGGGTGAAGAGCTTAAGATATTTTGTAAAAAGAACATTGGCAGTGGTTGCTCAAAAAGAAAAAAAGAACATTGGCAGTCTCTGGCAATAGAACACGTGGCCACAGGACTAGAAGTCACGAACTCTACCACTAAGCAAGGACGGCTTTTATTTATTCTACGAAATTCACGTTAAGATTATCTCCAATGGTTTACTATAATTTTACTCTAAACAGAGTAATTCTATAATAGAATTGGAGTTTGTTCCAGTGATATTCTATTTTAGTGTAAAAATAGAATGATGAACAAAAAAAGAAATTATTCTGTATTTGGAGTAAACCTATTTTTCACACTATTATAGAGTAATATATATTGAAACACTCTTTACTCTAAACTCTATTTTAGTGTGAAAAATAAAGTGAGATTGGAGATGCCCTAATATTACATTCAATCTTTCAGAATTATTATTGTTTGGAAATTCACAATTACTTTTACTGAAAATATTTCCATCAAGATGTTAATTTGCTTTATATTTTGTCAAAAATCTAATATACATTAAATAAGACGTTTCTTCTTCATTTTAAAATTTCAATTGCTTACATCGTTATTATCTTTTTTTTTAATGTTACATTTTATATAAATAAATATAGTTGGTAAAAAACGTTTTTTCTATTCAAAATGTTAGAGTAACACCCCCATCTCCTAGGAATCTCAGAAAAGTTTCTTAGTAAAATATAATTATATCTAATACAGTTAAATTGTAGAATTAATTTTTATTGTGTTTAATAACATTGATCAATAAAAGATTCCCAAGTGTAACTATATTATCTAATAGATCTTTTAGAGTACCATTAATGCTTGTTTTTCTTAATATTGATTTGTTAAACAATTATACTAGAGTTTGATTCATGCGGCACGAATGCATGTTTCAATAGAATAAACATATGAAAATTTTCACAGTACAAAAATATAAAGGTTGCACAAAGATGTGTGTATATGGATGTTTGTTCGGTTTATAATATATAACATTTATGATTGATCGATAATTTAAAGAATTACCTAATATGATTAACGTATATATGATAATTAATTATTATGGATAATAAATATTTGATAACATTTTTTTTTTATTTTAGCTCTTTTTTAATTTTATATTATAAAAGATATTAAACAATCACATTAACCATATAATAAAAATTAGTTTTTCTCATATGTTATATTTTGAATTTTTTAAAACAACTATAAATTATTAGAAATTTTAAAATCCTACTTTAAAAATTTTGTGATCAATGACTTAATTTGTTTTGTTATAATAAAATACAAATAATCAAAAATTGTATTAATATATATTTTTATTTAATAAATATCCAAATTAAATAATATATATATATTCAGCTAACGACTTAAAACAAAAAAATGGGTTGCATCAATATAGTCGTCGAGTTGAAACCCTTCAAAATTATGTGGAATACTAAAGTAAAGTAATTCGATTTTGGAAACAATACTAAACTTCTGGTTCTAAAACTATTATCAGTGATGTAAAGTAAGGCATCAAAAAATTATAAAACATGTTTTGCAGTAAAAAATCACTTGATGACCACATTACAATTTTATAGGTATAAATATGGTAATAAAATTTAAGCTCAAATCGATCAAGTTTATAATAAATTCAAAATAGATTTCAATCCACAATTACAGTTACAAATGCTCAACCCAATATATATATATATATATATATATATATATATATATATATATATATATATATATATTTAAAAAAACAAGGAAAATTCAAACACATATGCATATTTAATTTGTCAATTTGTATATTTATAACTTTTATTATATAAGTTTTCCATGCGCAAAATATATGTCTTATCATATTAGCATGTAACAACAATCACCACATTTATGACAAAGATTGCGAAACTAGAGGCTGTGTATTGGTTTCTGTATATGATAGTTGTATGGATCAAAATAGTAAATTTTACTCACATAACACATGATCTAGATTGGCGATACATATAATTTATCATTATTAACATATTTGCCTTGTCAGTTACAATTTCTTAGATTGTACACGGAAATATTAACTTACTTGATTTGACACTGGCTAATAAATACAAAAATACTTGCATATCAAATGTGTGCATCTCACTAAATTAAAAGCCATATTCATTTTGCATGTATTTTTCTTATCAAATTATCCAGGTACTATTCATTTTCAACGGAACACCATTGTGTCAAAATTATAAATCACAAAACATTATGGCCTTGATATATGAACAGTTCGTTAAAAATAATGATTACCAATATGTGACTACTGTGTCTAAACTACTACTTAGGACTGTGTAACTTCATATAAACAGCATACATCAATACTATTAAAATAGTATGTAATAAATTTACAGCCTACCGAGCTTGGTTGATTATAACAGTTTTGGATTTAAAAGAAAATAAAAATTATTCAATTCAAATCCAAAGATAAAACGGTTATTGTTTTTTTTTTTTGACTAATAACGGTTAGTAGTTTTACATGGTTAGAACAAGATAAAAAACGAACAAAAACCCAAAGAAAAAGAGAAAAGCTGTAGTTAACTCGACGATTTAGGTTGTCCCCACACTGCCGCCCCCAAACTTGTTAAGATCTCCCTCAGCATTGCCGGTTTTTGCTCCTCCTGCCTCGGTCTTGAAATTGTTATTCAGACAGCAACAAACGGCGACTGTCGGAGATCGAGACTCATAGAAGACCACCGTTGATATCACCGAACTCTGGACATAACGCCATGTCTTTCTCTACATAGGAATTTAAACACAAAAACAATTATAAAATTAAATTGATGAAAAAGAAGGAAGAAAAGAGCGAATCATAATTGTTTTTGCAAATGTTTTTTTCTAAAATATACATAATCAAAGAGAATGCCGCTAATCCCTTATATACTAAAGCACAAGTCACTTGACCAACAAAACTCTGACACATGGAAATTACTTTACAATTTAAAGAAAAACAAAAATGCAAGAAAAAAAAAATCAACTGCAAAAGAAATGTCGTTCATCAAGTGAGTTATAAATATTTTTCTTTACAAAATGAAATCCCTGTTATTTCTCACACCACCTACATCCATGATCTCTCTTTGAAACCACTCATGTTGCTGTATATTTAAATTCAACTATAACTCATTTAGAGTAAGTTACCTTTTTTTTTTTTTGCAATAGCTCCATTGATTCTCTCTGAGATTTCAAAAACTTATCTTATTAAAACTTTTAATGGAGTTTATGAGATGAAAAACAAAACAGTTTCTCACCAAAACGTGGCACAACAATGGTCTTCAAAATATTTTTTACCAACTAAATGAGCAACATAATATGCTATGGATTGATAGGATGGAACCTGCTCAAAATTTGAGGATGAAGATTCAAGTTCAGGTTTGTGAAACTAAAAACACCCAAACTCTTAATTTTCAAAATTAATTTAATTTTTATGAACTTTTTACTCTTTTGATCTGTTTATAGCCTTTTTTTCCTTTTCAGATATTGATAAATGCTACATACTTCATAGTGAAAAAGGTAAAGGTAAAAGGAAACATGATATGTAATAACATTTTCAAACTGGACAGAATCAGTTTCGATTTGCTGAACTAGGTTTATTTGTTGTTGTAGAATTAGTTCAGGAAAAGAGAATAACAGAGAAGCACACACACGTCCCAAGCCCCTTTAAGATTTAAAAATCACCACAAGAAAAAAAAAAGGCTGGAGATGATTAAAAGACAACAAATGGGGATCTAAGAATCTCTGCTGGTAGAGAAAACCAGAAAAAAACTATTTCTACTCCTTAGATCAAGACTCATCTAATCAGGTTGGTTTTTCTTATTATTTATTTTATGTGTTAATAATCTCATAGAATTGTGGTGGTACATATTTGTTTAAAAACAAATATTCTATATTGTTAATGCAAGTATAGTATAAGAAAAGAAAAACTTAAAAGAGTATTGGAAAAACAGTACTATAAAAACAAAAATAAGTATAAAGGAAAAAATACTATAAAATTTATTAACGTCAATTATTTACAAAATATATGCTTTTCCTCAATTTAATTTTTATCTGTAATGATTTTTTTTTTTCTGGTTTTGATAAATAGATTATTATATAATATGCATATTGTACTGTTGTAATATAAATAACATAATTTTAATTTTCTTCTTAAGTTTACCAATAAATATAACTCTATCAATAACATTTATTTCAACTGAAAATCAGAAAACCCTCCAAATAATTTTTTTCATTGTAAATTATAAAACAAATACATAGAGTTATAAAGGGCTTTTTTCAAGACTAACCTACAATTTCAAGTCAAATGCAAAACCAACCCAATTTTTTTGTCAATACTATTCACCTTTGAAATTTCCAAACCATCCTTATGTTTTTGAATTATTTACAAAATTGCCATTATTATCAAAAAGATTTAGATTTACTTTTCAGTCTACCATAATTAAGATTTAGACAAAAAAAACTCATAACACCCTAAATATTTCATCTTATTTACAACAATGCCATCAACATCAATATTGCAACCACCATTGAACCACCATTTTAGAGCTCATAAAAGCTCAAGATCTACATTTACATCACTTTGTTTCTCTTTCTAAAACAACAATTCTTCATTTCCTCTTGTTTTCTCTACATTTCTATCTAAGAAACTCTCATAACTCTTATTTTCATAATCTCAAACTTCACATTTTCGTATTTTTTCATCAGCAAATCGTAAAAGATGCCTCTTTTTGCTCATTTTTGGTGTTTGAACGGTTGAAAGGGTTGGAATCGAGGTTCACACAAGAAAAAGGTAACTGTTTACATGGTTTTCACCATTTTCTTCAGTCTGTGTCGCGTCTGTAGACTGTTTTATATGTCTGCACCAGTATGTAGACGTACGAGTCAGTCTATTTGTCAACGCACAAGTCAGTTTTGCAATTGACCTTTCGAACTTTTTTTGCAGCGCAGACTTCCACAGCAGTCTACGTCCTTACCTTTGACAACAAAAATAAAAAAGTTACGTAGGCCTACCAAGACGGCTACGGAAAAGAGGTTAGTTTTACATTTGACCGAGCTTTTGACTTTACAAAGTAGACTTCACTGGAAGTCTACGAACTGTAGGCTGCCAAAGAAATCTACTTTAGGTCAGTTTTGCATTTGACCAAAACTTTGACTTCGTTGAATAGGTTAGTTTTGTATTTGACTAAAATGTTTTTAAATAAATTAAATATTTTTTAAAAGTGTAGACTTGAAATGCAGTATTCTCTTCTTAGACAAAAAAATTGAGACTGTTTGTGAAGTCTACAAATTTATTTTGGTCAAATGCAAAACCAACCCATGGGTTTTGAAGTTAGACTTTACGCGAAGTCTACGAAGTTGTAGACGTGCATTTTAATCTACACTTAGAAAGTCAAACAATGGTCAATTGCAAAACTAACCTTTTTCAAAAAAATTAAAACATGTAGACTACATATGAAATCTACATTCTAAAGTCAAAACTTGGATACGTTTTGGTCAATGGGAAAAACTAAACTTTTTAATGTGGTAGACTGAAAAGTAAGTCTAAATCTATAAAGTCAAAACTTGAATGAATTCTGGTGAATTCTGGTCAAATAAAAAAGGTAACCCGTAAAATTTTCAATTGCAAAAACCAACCCGAGTAGACCTATATGACCGTCTACTAATGTAAACTAAAATGAACGTCTACACCAATGTGGCGTAGATCGATTTCACAGTCTACATAGGAAAATAAATTAAAACTGAATTTATGTATTATTCATAAAGTTTTTGCTAGATTTTTTTGTTTGAAAGTCTGTGTTAGTTAATCTTAATGGGTTTGAGAGATTTTGAAAAGAAAAACTGTTGTATTTATGAAATTATAATACTTTTGAATTTACAATGTAGTTAGGTGTTAACATGTAGACATAATTGTAGGTCTACGTTTATAATTTTATGAAACATAAAATATTTATTCGCTAATTACGTGAAATTATATTTTTTTGCAGGAAATGACTCAATTACCGACCGTATACAGAGAATGTGTGGAGAAAGGTTCATTGTGGGAGTTTGTGGTCAATAAAGATAAAGGATGGAGGTTTTTCCCTTTGAAAGATGGTTGTACACATGTTGAACTTCTTCAAATGGTACAAGAAGATTATGATCTAGACAAGAAGATCGAGAAGGTGGTGTGATCGAGTTGTCTAAAACATATTTTGTATGCCTTTGTGTATCAAGCCAGAGCCAAGTAGACTATAATTTTTGACTATATGTTAGATAATAAGTGTAAACATCTTTGCAAGTCTACTACATATGTAGACCGCAATTGAAGTCTACGTTGTAAATTTTATTAGAAGTGCATTTGTGTATTATTCATCATATTTTTGCATGATTTAATTATTTTATAGTGTATGTTAGTAAATCGTAATTGTCTTGGATGAATATCAAAAGTTGATGTGTTATAATTATACACTTGAAACATCAAAAAATTGTAATTAGTTTTACTCTTTGAAACTTCTTGAAAATTTTGTATGGATTTTTCTTCTCACATGTGTGCTAGTTATTGTTTTAGCTTATAGTGTTTTTAATTGTTTGGTTGAGTAGAGTATCTTGTGCAAAAATTGATAATATCATACAAGTGAAACACAACTAAAAAATAAATACAATGTTTATAAATTATGTATTAAACAATTATTTACAAATGAATATTTTATTATGAGAAATTATTACAAATGAATATTTTCATAATCTTGATGTCTTATATGAAGTCTTGGAAAAGAGTACCTGCAAAGTAAGATAAAATTATGAGAAAAACATAATAAAAAATATAAATCATATTTTATTAGACTTTTTATTAAGTCTACTGAAAGTTCATGGTTTTGTAGACTTTCTTTGGAGTTTACACTAGCGGAAAATTTCAGAACTATAGTGTACATTTAGAAAATTTGAAATACTCTTTGTTCTAAAAAATATTTAAAAATTGGTTTTTGGTCAACTTTGTAGTAAAGAACAAAAACATAAGTATGAATCTATAAATTAGGTACAATAAAAATAAGAAAAAATATTCCTATAATGAATAAGTGTAAATCTTACATTTTTGGGAAGATGATTTGAAAACATTGGAGGAGAATAACTGCAAAATAAAATCAAATTATGAGAAATAAGATAAAATATTAAAACTTTAGAAAATATAATTTATAAGATAAAATAGTAATAAATAAAGTACATATAGTTTGAATATGCAATTTTATTTAAATATAAATATAAAACACATATTTAAAATCTATAGATATAAATCTTACATTTTTGGGATGAGGATATAACAACCATGGAGAAAAATATCTGCAAAATTAGATTAAATTATTTAAATAACATATGAAAAAATTAAAGTCATATTTTTGTAGACTTTCAATGAAGTCTACTTAAAATTTTTGGTTTTGTAGACTTCATATGAAGTCAACTAACCTTAGCTTATAAGCATACTTTATTAGAAGTCTACTCTATAATTTTCAGATCTGGAAAAATCTGTACATTTTGAGATTTGAATCTAGTTTTAAATCTAAAAATATTTAAAATAGAATTTATAAAATAAAACATTAGCAAATTAAATGCACAGAGATTGATCTATCATTTTATTTGAATATAAACATATAAAGATACATTTAAAATCTATAGATCTAAAACTTACATTTTTAGAGGAGAAGATGAAACCATGAATGATGATACCTACAAAAAAAAGATAATATTGTGAGAAAAAAATAACATAAAATTACATATTTAAAATCTATAGATCTAAAACTTACATTTTTAGAGGAGAAGATGAAAACCATGAATGATAATACCTACAAAAAAATATAATATTGTGAGAAAAATAATATAAAACTACACATTTAAAATCTATAGATCTAAAACTTACATTTTTAAAGGAGAAGATGAAAACCATGAATTATAATACCTAAATAACAAGATATTATGAGAAAGATATGAGAGAAGTGGGAGAATTTTAGAGAGAAGAGAGAGAGTTTTAGAGAGAAGGGAGAGAGTTTTAGAGAGAAGGAAGATATGCAGCCATTTTGGAGTGAAGTTGTGTAAATTTCATTTATATATGGAGACAAAAGTGAAACTAGGTTAAAATTTACGAGACTATAGACTTCTTTTGAAGTCTACTAAAATTAAAATAATGGAGTATACTTTGTTGTAATTTGTAGACTTCTTAGAAAGTCTACTATGGTAATTTCAATATTTATTATTCTTTATTGTTTTGATAATTTTTATATATAATTTATAAAATTCGTTTTTTATTTTAATATATAATTTATAAAATATGTGTTACAAAAAACAAAAAAAAAATATTCATAATATATGATGATTTAAAATTGGAACATTTAATTTAAAATTAAAGATATACACGGATAAAATAGACTGACAAAGACGTCTACAGATTTATAGACTTTATTGTAGGTCTACGAAACCCTAAACCACAAATCTCAAACCCTAAATAGTTTGCTTGATACTCAAAAAGTCTCAGTATCAAATATCAAAATTACACAAAATATAAACTACTAAACATTAATAAACATATTTAAGTTAATAAAACAAAAAAAAAATCAAAATCTAAAGTCTAGTTTTAAAAATCTACCACTAAAAGACCTATCATGTTACAACATTTTGTTTCTACACTATGAACATTGTGTAACACATGGATACCAATTTAGTATATATTCTTTAAAATTATTCAGCTATATAATTTTTTTATATATTTACTTCAAACTATCCATTATATTGATGATTAGTTAAAATTTATCACAATAATTATTTTTAAACAATTTTAAAACTAAATATTAGATAAAATTTTGGTGTAGACTACACATCAAGTCTACAAATTAGACTTCGATGGAGGTCTAAAAATATGTAGACTTCATTCTTCTACATGTAGACTTCCAAAAGGATAGAAACGTAAATACCCCTCTGTTTTTTTGTTTGGTCATAAGGACAAAATAGTATTTTCATCTTTCATTTAGGTTGGTTCTGCATTTGACTGAAATTGGGGTACACTAATGCATTTGACTTCAATATTTAGGTTGGTTTTAGCAATTCTCCCAGTTATAAAAACAAATGCCCGTGCATAGCACGGGATCAATACTAGTCCCCAATAATTCTGATCACTATCATCTTATTTCCCTATCATCGTCACGTGAGATTCCCTATGGCTTTGATTGTATGGTACCTTTGGAGAAAATATTTACTCCAAATTTTTCTTTACTCCAGGTTCAGCCTGAATCAGGTCAATCGGGTGAGAAGTTATTTTTGCCAAATTTACTCCACTTACTGTAGAAAAGAAGAAAAACACACTCTAAAAGAAATATAATTTATTCTTTTTTTTAACAGAAGATTTGAAGACGGAAGCGATGACACATACGCCACGCTTAACTCAACCAACTAACCCCCTATTTCGGAACCAGCCGACACTAATATCCATTATCCAAGTAACGCAATGGCACTTACGCCATACTTAACTCAACTTAAAGAGGGCGTAAAACATTACGTGGCTACAGAAGGTATTCGAACTCAGGTCTTTATTGGCGTTGTAACTGCCTCAAAACTACTAGCACACCATCCCGTAATTGATTAGGACTGGAAATTTTATCCGTTAAATTTGATTCGACTTGTTATTCGTTTCGATTCGATCTGAAATTTCGAATATCTATAAACTTTCGAAGCAAAAAAAATACTAAAAATCAATATCCGTTAAAATCGAAACAGATCACAAATATTTAAAATTTTGGGAAGCGGTATCCGATCCGGTCCGGTCCGGTCCGGTCCGATAATATATAAATACATGTATATATTAGTTATATTTAAAATTTTAAATGTATAAAATTTAATAATTATTGTTCGAACATATGATTTGAAAAATTATATTCACATTATTACTTATATAAATATAATGCATAAAAGGAAGAGAAACAATTTATGACAACTATAATTCATTTTTAAGCTTTGTGTTATTATAATTGTTAAGTTTAATTTGTTTTTACAAAATATGTAGATTCACTACTTCTTTTAATTTTTATCTTATATATAATGAATAGATAAATTTTACAAAACAATTTTGTGTCAAATTTTTAAAATTATTTGTACTAATCAAAACATATTAGATATCCGGAAATATTTGTAAATATCCGCAAATATTTATTTTCGGATATTATGTTATTTTGGGGTCAAAATGTTAAATTTAATTAAATTAATTGATGTGTTTTCAAGAATCACACAAAGAAGGTCAACGAATACTTTTGTCTTCTCTATATTTGCATTAACCGGTCCCGTAACTATACTTTGACGTCGGAAGCTTTCTTGTTTGTTTATCTCTTTTCGTATCATATGCATGTGAATTTATTTCTACGAAATTAAGTTTACTTACAAAAACTGCATTTTGGTGCTTAAAACATGCTTCCTTTTTTTCTCCCTTCTGAATTTCATTTAAAATTAACATTTGATACAATACAATAGAGCCATACACAATGGGGAGAAAATACAAGGTACACCAATCATAGTCCGGACCTCTCTAACATATAGCAAACAGAGGCTCCAAACTACTACACCACACCAAAGGGCTACTAAGGAAGCGACTTTCATTGATGTGAATCTATTTCTGCGAAATTAAGTATAGTTACAAAAACTGCATTTTGGTGGTTAAAACATCTTGCTTTTTTTTTTCCGTCTGAACATTTAAAATTAACATTTGATACAATAGAGCAGCCATACACAATGGCAAAAAAATACAAAGTACACCAATCATACTCCGGACCACTCTAACATATAGCAAACATAGGCTCCAAACTACTCCACCACACCAAAGAGCCACTAGAGGAAGCGACTTTCATCTCAAACATGCTTCCTTTTTTCCCTTGTCCCCAAAAAAATAATCTATATAAAAAGAAGAAGAAAAAGATGAAATAACAAGCCAATATCCTTTTCCATATAATTGACCTTCATCTTCTTATATCATTTTCAGGTACCATTGCCTAACCAAATTCTATTCGCTATAATGTATAACCGTAACTCGTTTTCTTGATGGCATTAGTTGGTATCCATATCGTTTTTGTAACCAGAGACACATTTAATTTAAGATCAATATGTATATTGATTCTAGAGCATAATGCTGGAAGTTTCTTCATGTCATCTTGTTGAAGACAGACGGGGAACGAGAACATGAAACCGTTGAGAGAGAATCCAAGTTGAATGCAAATTTAATCCAAAACAAATATGCCAAGAAGTTAACATTTGCATAAATTTCGTGAAATTTCCAAAAGTCTTGCCTTTCTATACGAATTCAAACTCCACAGCAGACCACCATACTATAAGAGTACATCCTTAATTTACAAGCGTCCTGTTAGTAGCTTAAAAAAGGGTAAGTAATCATTTATAAACTACAGTATACATGCTTCACACATTTTGCACAAAATCGTGATTTTAACCCAAAACTTGATTTTAACCTCAAACCTATACTCCAACTTGAATCAAATAGAAATATAATCTAAAGGTCATGTGAAATTACAGCCAGCTCCATGTGACAAAAAAACTATTTTTACGAATATAACCCCAGTAAGTCGTCTGTGTCGTCCGAAATTCTGGAAGTCGTCTGGAGTAGTTGACCTTAAAAATAATTTAAATTTTAAAAAAAAATATTTTGTCAAGTGAAAAATTAAAATCATGTAATTATAAATATTTCTAAGTGACGTAAATTAAAAAAATGATTAGTTTTCAACATAGATGAGTGAAAGTGGTTAATCATGATATTCTTTAGTTTTAGGGTTTGACAACATATGTAGTAGTATTGTATGTATTGTTAAGGTTAGATTTTGAAAAGCTTGAATGATTTTTTGAAAAATATATATTTACCTATATGTGCTTGTTTCAGTGTATAGTAAACAATTTTTAAGTTTAATTTATTTTTTTGAAGTGTTTAGTTAGTTAATTTAGTTTAGAGATTATGTTCAGGGTCTAGACGACTTTAGACGACTTACTTTTTTTCCACTTAAATACTTTAAACCAGACAACTCTAGGAAGTCTTCTATTTTAGATTTCCGCTAAATATATAAAAGTCTTCTCGACGTCTTACAATTAAGTCGTCTGAATAGAAACTATTTAATTTAATTGGATTTTGTGTCTCCATATATAAAGAAAATTTTACACATTCTCTCTCCTCCTCTCAAATGGCTGCAATAAAAATGTAATTTTCATCATTCTAAAACTCTCTAACCTCTCTCTAATCTTTTTGAACTTATAAATACCAAGCTTTATATCAATTAATTGTTTTTGTCTCGTATTTTTCTCACTAATTTATCTTGTTTTTGCAGGTTTTTCATCATATATTTTTCATATTCCACTCATTTAAAGGTAAATTTATTAATTTTAGAAATATATTTTTGTGTGTTTTATAAAAGTAAATTTATCTAATCTTCCACTTATTTTCTCTGTTCTAAGCCATATGAACGTTTATGGATATGCAGGTTTTTTAGATCTGAATATGGATATGCATGTTTTTCAGATCTGGATTTGGATATGCAGGTTTTTCTGATCTGGATTTGGAAGACTTCTGGGACGACTTACCTGGAAGTCGTCTGGAAGACTTACCTGTAAGTCGTCTGGACGTCCTGGAAGTCGTCTAGACTTCCTGGAAGCCGTCTGTACTTCCTGGAAGTCGTCTGTACTTCCTGGAAGTCGTCTGGACTTCCTGGAAGTTGCCTGACGAAGTATTCTCTCATGTCTCTCATTTTATAACAGATCTGAGCATTTTGGTAAGTGTTTATGTCTGACTTTTCTTTATTTGGTCACCTCATGTTGTATAAAGTTCTTATATTTTTTCTAAATTAAAACTCTTCAAACCCACTCTAATCTCTTTGACTTCAATACACCAAATTTTATTTGTCTCATTTCTTTCTCACTAATTTATCTGTAACTTAATTTAGGTCAAGCTATCCTTTAGTTATCTTTTGTTTGGTTAGTGTGTCGGATGGAAATGCATGAGCGACTGGTTTGAGTGATGTAGCTATTGAAAATGACATTAAGCACTGTCTTTATAGGACGACAACTGAAAGATGAATGCGCTGAGATGAATGAGATGATTTATTAGAGAAAAAAGAACGACCTGATAGAAATTTGCTCACCTGGTTTGTTGTTTGAGCTAATGTGGATTTCTCACCGAATGAGGATCGGATGCCTGATGTTTGAACTCCGGTCTTAGGTTGTTTTTTTTTGTACGAATTAACTAATGCATAACCCAAACAAAACACTAATCTCGATAACAAGTTCTTTGTGAGAGAACGAGCATGTAAACAAGAATAGCTACGAACTAGATTTACCAAAGAGTGTGAGGTCTCATTGACAAAGAAAAGTGAGTTTGTATTAACAATAAAGTCGGTCATGAAATTTATGGAGCTTAAAATAATTACTAGATAATCAGTATTTATAGGATTTTATCAAAATAAAATACCTTTTAGTAATTTAAATCCTCAACTAGAGATAGATCGTAAAATAAACCTTCAACTAAATATTTTATAGAATAAACCTATCTTTATGTCCATTAATATTTTAGTTCCTCCGTAACTTTTGTCGTCAACAGTTAACGTTTCTACGTCAACAATTGACGACAAAAGTTACGGAGCGACGAAAACATTAACAGACATAAAGATGAGGATTTATTTCACATATTTTTTAGTCGAGAGTCTGTTTTACCATTCATCTTTAGTTAAGGGTTTAAATTACTATTAATGTGAAAGTTAGAGTATTTATGTTTTCACGTATTAAAATAAAATAAATTTTAATTCTACAACCAATTAACTGAACCAATTATAATATTGCTTTCATGTAAAAAATGTAGTGATTTAGATTTATGTTTTTGAACTATTTTAAATCTCACAATTCTTCTAAAAAATATATGTGAAATTGTTTATTATCAAACTATGAAATTAAAAATTAAATTTTAACAATTCTTGTTATTATTCAACAATTATAGTATTGTAAACAAAATGCATATTTCTTCGTGTAATATACTTTTCGTGAAATCGCTAGTCAATTATGTTTAGACGTCCACCAAAGTATAAAAACAAAAAAGCATGCAACATGGAAAGTACGTACAAATTATACCCCTTAGACCATCTGCAACGTTGTTTCTTAAGAGGGTTTTAGAGGAAAAGAAGTGAATTAAATAAATCAGAAGTAAATAAAAAGGAAGTAGTCGAACCTTAGCAGCTATCTTTGGTGATCGATTATATGACCGGTTATAGAAACACGTGTCAACACCTGAGAGAATTGCATTTTTTTCTTTCATTTTTCTTTTATTTCATTCTTCTCTCTTCTCTCTCTCTCTGTCGTGTTGTTTCTCGAATTGTCCGTAGGAAACTGTCAAAACCGATTGTCGATCGAAACCAACGATCGATTGAAACCACGATCGATACTCCACACCGCCGATCGATTGAAACCACCATCGAGCCTCCGTATGGCTTAGATGTCGTCTTCTCGTCTTCCCCGTGAGAGAGGAACTTTCGTAACCGACGATCGATCGAAACCACCATCTTTCCTCCACATCGATCCTCCACACCGATCGTCCACCACCGAGCCTCCACCACCGAGCCTCCACCACCGAGCCTCTGTTTGTCTTCGTTGTCTTCTTCTCGTCTTCCCCGTGAGAGAGGAACGATCCACCGAGCCTCTTTCATCCTTCTCCACCACTGAGCCTCTGTTTCACCACCATTCCCCCACTCAGATCCTCCACAGACGACGTTCTTCTCTCTGTTTTCTCCGATGAGCGTGTTGGTCCTTACGGAGATCACTTTCGAAAGTAATAAAATTTCTCAGCTCATCTTTGTGGGAACCGAAATTTGCACCGTCAAATATTACTAAGTAAAACGTAGGAAAACTAAGTTGACCTAGTTTTCCCCGAGGATCCCGGCTATCTGCTGGGCCACGCACGACAAAGTTAAAACAGGCTAAGTTGAGAACAAATGCGTAAAATAAAGAGAGCAAAAAGAAAGAATTTTATTTCCGAATTCGCGGAAAGCGTTGGAACAATAGGTCGAGATCGCGGCCGTAAGAGCTGTCGATCGTCGCTCGTCTCAAAACCCTAGATCTAACCTAATTGAGTCGCAGCTCGCTAAAAAAGAAATAAACGCCTAAGTTCTAAATTGCTCTGAGAGTAGTTTTTCTTGTGATTTTCGGATCCCCCTTCCTCTGCTCCTAGACTTGCTTATATACTCCCATATGACGGTCTATTCCTGACGGGCCGGCGTGAGCTGGGCTTTTTCCATTTTCGTCGGCCTTCATGTTTATCGGGAAACTTGACATTTATCCTCTTGGAAATTTGATGTTTATCATTTGGAAATTTGACATTTATCTTGTTTAGGAAGATAATCGCAAACTGTCGTATCTATCTTTTTAGAAAATCGTAAAATGGTTATCCGATCATGTTTGGTCCCCGTTGGGCAGTATCTCGGATTTCTGTTATTTTTACGATTTCCTCGAGAGAACGTTCCTACTCGGACATTGGATCTTTCGGAAGATCTTCGGCTCTTTTATGCGGCAAATGGTGTTTTTAGATAACCGTTGCCGCTTTCTACGAAGTTCTCCCGTCCGTTGACGTCTTACGGGTTTTCCGAAGTCTAGGAGAAAGAAAAGGAGTTTGGTTTGCGGGATTTCAGAAAGTCGCAAAACTTCGATTTCTGGCGGTTTGAGAACTTGGAACTTACGCACGAAGACTAGCCGTCCGATAACTTGAGCAAGCATGGCGCTAGGCGCCCGGCGCCTAGAGGCAGCTTCGGGCGCTAGGCGCCCGGCGCCTAGAGGCAGCTTCGGGCGCTAGGCGCCCGGCGCCTAGAGGCAGCGCGGGCGCTAGGCGCCCGGCGCCTAGAGGCAGCGCGGGCGCTAGGCGCCCGGCGCCTAGAGGCAGCGCGGGCGCTAGGTGCCCGGTGCCTAGAGGCAGCGCGGGCGCTAGGCACCCGGCGCCTAGAGGCAGCGCGGGCGCTAGGCGCCCGGCGCCTAGAGGCAGCGCGGGCGCTAGGCGCCCGGCGCCTAGAGGCAGCGCGGGCGCTAGGCACCCGGCGCAGCGGGCGCCTAGCGCCCGCGCTGGCGCTAGGCGCCCGGCGCCTAGAGGCAGCGCGGGCGCTAGGCGCCCGGCGCCTAGAGGCATCACGGGCGCTAGGCGCCCGGCGCCTAGAGGCAGCACGGGCGCTAGGCGCCCGACGCCTAGAGGCAGCTTCAGGCGCTAGGCGCCCGGCGCCTAGAGGCAGCACGGGCGCTAGGCGCCCGGCGCCTAGAGGCAGCTTCGGGCGCTAGGCGCCCGGCGCCTAGAGGCAGCACGGGCGCTAGGCGCCCGGCGCCTAGAGGCAGCTCGGGCGCTAGGCGCCCGGCGCCTAGAGGCAGCACGGGCGCTAGGCGCCCGGCGCCTAGAGGCAGCTCGGGCGCTAGGCGCCCGGCGCCTAGAGGCAGCACGGGCGCCAGGCGCCCGGCGCCTAGAGGCAGCACGGGCGCTAGGCGCCCGGTGCCTAGAGGCAGCACGGGCGCTAGGCGCCCGGCGCCTAGAGGCAGCCCAGGGTCGTCGCTCGTTTCTTTTGGCTCGTGCGAGTTTTTTGCATTTTTTTACTTCTCGGAGATTTTATCGTGTAGAGAATGTTTCCAATCGTTGATTTCGGAATGTCTTAACATTTTCCCGAGTTTTCTAGAATGAAACTTATTCTCCTAATGCTTCTCTAACATCTTTCGTATTTTGTCCGAACTTTTCGGACATCGATTTCGTCTTGACCGATTTTGACCCCAACAGTTAGCCCCCCAGCTAGCTAGGAGCCGTAGCGGTCGTAGGTCCTAGCTTGCTGTATGGTTTGTGAGGAAAGTATGGAGACGAAATCGTGCCGAAGGTCGGGGTAAATAGTAAAATTCATGCCTATAAAGACTTGTGAATCCTTTACCATTCTTATTTCACCCAAGAATCCTAAGTCAATTTCTCCCTTAAAGATTCTCTCTCTACTTTTAAGAAAAGAATGACTTCAAGATCAAAATCTTCGAGGAGACAGTCTCGCTCTCCTTCGGACAGTTTCCACGCCGAGGAGGAAGCTCCGAAGCCCGAGGTTTCAGAGGTTGAGAGGAATGCGTACTGTGACGCCGTCTTCGGTTCTGATCCCCCTCTTCCTGTGATTCCGATTCCCCGGCGTCCTGTGAAGGCGCGTGTGGAAGCTGATTCGCCGAGCGAAGTATCTCCCGAGTATCTTGGAATTCTTCGAAAGTTTTATAACGTTCCGGAGAAAGTTGTGTTTCGCATTCCCCTTGGGGATGAGAGTCCGGAGCGCCCTCCGGAGGGTTACTTTACTTGTTACGAGGCATTCCTGACGCAATGTCGATTATGGTTCCCGATACCTGGGGTCATCGTCCAAGCTCTCGACCGTTTCGGAATTTCAATCAGTTGAACGTGCCGGCTCTAGAGAGCTGGCTTGGCGTTGTGATTCTGAGCTACGAGTTAGGAATGGATCTTAGCCCTTAGGACTTTGAAGGACTGTGGCTTTCCAAGAGCATGAGAACCAATGGAATATTTGCCATGAAATCGAGGACTGATCACTCGGTAATTCGTGGGCTTACCTCGCATGCTAAGGATTTTGTTGATCGTTTCTTTTTTGTGAGGATAGATGGGGAATCTGTCGAGGAGAACTTTCTTCATCTGTTCCCGACGGAGTGGTTCTACCGACGTGGTAAGATTATCGTAATTTTTTTTTTTTTTTTTTTTTTAGAAATCGAAAGGCGAACTCTGAATGCATATACGCATTTTTTTTATCGTAGAGAACAGGTGTCTCACGCACGTCCCTTCCGATCTTACCGTCAAGAGAGACATATTCAGGTTAAGGGCCTGTTCCTGGGATTCTTTCGATCTCGACTGGATTCGAAAGGCGGTCGCGCTTCACCGATCGCGAGGCGGTACGCGACCTCTCATCAATGATGGGTCCTTCGTGTTTGCTCCTCCGAGGCGGAGGGGGGAAATCTTCGAAGGGCAAAGGGATCGCTTTCGAGGCCTCGTCGGAAAACAACGAGCCGTCGAGGTACGATCCCGACTTTGTCGCAGAGAGCGGGGGTGCTTCCGGTCCGAACCCTCCTCCAAATGACTTCTTTGATGAGCTCCCCCCGGCTTTTACCCGTGACGAGTCTTTGGACAACGAGGAGAGGGACAAGGTGACAGTGGAAGGCGCTCGTTTGGTCAATGAGGTTTGTTTCCGACACTTAAAGAAAATTCTTCCTATCCTTTTGCTTGACCTTGACCTTTTTGCAGGCCGTGAGAGTATGGAATGCGCCAATCGACGGAAGTTTCCGCACTGCTCGATTGGCCCGCTTCAAAGCGGAGGAGACCGAAAAGGAGTTTGCCAAATATCGGTTGGAGGTTGAGGAGCGAAACCGCCGGCAAGCCGAGGTCCAGGCTCGAGCCCTCGTCCGTGCAGAGAGGAGAGGACGGAGAAGAGCCGCTGCCGAAATGAATCGACGGGCGGAAATCTTTTCTACCAAATTTGAGGCGTACAAAGAGGCTCAGGACTTCGTAGGTGATTTTCGCGAGTGTCGCGGTTCGGTGGGTACTCTTCACAAGGTGCAGCGTGAGGGTTTCTCGCTTTCCAGCGAACTTGCCGCGATGGATGGTTCGATGAGAGTATGTGCTAACGCCGAATCCTCTGTTCCTCCGATCGAAGGAAGAATTCGAGAATTGTGGAATCCTATTCAAGTCTCGGAAGATACAGCGGATGCCGGTGCAGATGCGAATGCAGGTGACGGGGGCGAAGAGGTCGACCAGCCCGATTCCTCGTACGGAAAAACTTTTTCTGATTGTCTTGCATTTGATTATAATTTGTAATAAGCCAAGTGGGGCTGTTTGCATGTGTTGCGACCCTTAGGGGGTTGCGTGACTTTATGTTTTTCGGGATCGGCCGTTGGTGGCCTTTGAATCCCTATTATGAATGCTTTTATGGATTATGCGTTTTGATTTATACTTTCGCCAAGTGTAGAGGACTTTGAATACGCGTAGTCACTTCGTATCCGAGCTCATTTTTTTTGTCGCTTAACCTGTAGGTTACTTTCTAGCGAACGTTAGGTTTGTAAGCGATAAGAGGCAAGTTTTGGGATCTCGTATGCTGGATACTTATGCCTATGAGATGTTTTAGATACCAGCAAGGCTAGGTTTAGGGCAAGACCTAGGTCTAGTTTCGGACTGAAGCTATGCGATGACAAATCGGCTTTTCGTTTTGCTTGTTTGCGATTTCGACCTGACTCGTACCGTTTTAGAATCCGCGAAGTGCTTATCGGCTTATACGATTCGTTTGGGTACGAGTCGAGCTACTTCCTTTACGAAGAGCTAACCAAAATTTGGATTTCTTGTATAGCGCGCTATGATATCCTTGTCGGATGCAAAAGGACTTCGTTGGAAGCCAGACTACGAATTTGATTTGAGTGAAACGTTTCTATGTTTTTCCGTCGGGGCCAATCGACGGAATGAGATTTTTAGAGTCGCGGAAAGACTGTTTGACATAGTTTTTTGGAGGAGAGTAGAGAATCGAAACTGGTCAGGAACTTGCGACGTCTCGCGTTCCTTAAAGATACGATTTTCATTTTCCGTAATATTTGTGCCTTTGATAAGCGTTCGAATTTAAGACTGTAAAAAGTTTCAAGAATGTAGAATACATGTAAAGAATATTTTCGCGGGAGTAAAAGATTATTCGTTCCCATCTTCCCCCCCCCCTTTTTGGTGGGGGGGATAGCTGAACTCGTCGGGTTTCGACGAGCTGCCTACATACCTCTTGCGAGGATCAAGTCATCTCGTAGTTCTGCTTATATCGCGGATGTTATTACTCCACGACTTTCGGCGCTTCGACTGTCTTAGCTAAGTCGGTGGCCGCGTCGGGAGTTGGGCATCCGTTCCGTCGGCGTTGGACTCGAGGATTTGCTTATCATCCTGAGTCGTGGCCTTTTTGGACGAACCCGAGTCGTCCTTTGCCGAGTTCTCGGAGATACTCGGATGCTTCTTAGTTCGCTTTAGGTTAGCCGCTGGGGCGTTCCGATTGCTGCGCAATTTATGTTCAGCCAGGAAGCAGAGTCGCGACTGTTTTTGGCTTCCCTAGATGACCGCCGTTCCAGTTGGTGTTGGAAACTTGACGCTGAGATGGTAAGTGGATGGGACTGCCTTCATGGCGTTTATCCAAGGAGTCCCCATTATAGCGTTGTAGATAGCCGGGTTATCCACTACCGCGAATTCGACGATCTTTGTGACTTCTTTCGCCATGACTGGGAGCCTGATCTTTCCAAGGGTCATGGAGGTGACGCCCGAGAATCCTGTCAACGGTCTCGGTTCGGGGATGACTTCTCCGAGGGGTATGTTCATCCTTTGGAGAGTATCGCGGAACATGATGTTGACCGTGCTTCATGTGTCGATGAGGATGCGGCCGACTTCGAGATCTTGAATCACCAAGTCAATGACCAGAGGATCGTAGTGGGGTTTATCGAGTCCGGCCGTATCCTGTTCCTCGAAGACGATCGCGTGATTGGGCACGTCGTCTTCTGGGCACCATCCGGGACTTGTTTCGGCTTTCCGTCCATAGGCTTTGATCGACGAAACAGAGTCCTGGTAGAAGTGCGATCCTCCGATGATCATGTTGATCCTCTGGCGATTGTTGTTGTTTCCTTCGCCATCTTGCCTTCGTCCGCGTTTTTCGCCCGATTGAGTTCCAGGAGCGTTATTCTCGGGATTGGCTCCGTCGGTCTTCGGCGGACGGTCAGAATCTAAGAGCAGGTCTTTCACGCTTCTCACCGTTGCTAGCTCGCCGGCGAGCAGCTTTGTAATGAGTCTAGCGCCGAGAACTTTGCAATTGGCGGTAGAGTGACCTCTCGTTTGGTGGAACTCGCAGCTGGAGTTGTCCTTGTACGAGTTCCGCGTCCAAGTGTTTCCGGCGGTCCTCCCTTGCTCGGAGTTGACGGCGTAATTATGCTCGCTTTGGACGTCTTCCCCCTCGTGATGGACGTACTTGTCGTTACGTGAGGTTTTCTTCTTGCCGGACGCTTTCTGCGGTCCGTGCTTTTGCGCCAGGACTTTCATCTCTTCTTACATGATGATGAAATCCGTCGCCTTGTGGAGAGTATCCTGGATGGTGCGCGGTCTCTCCAGAGAAATCCACTTTCGGAATTTCGACTTGTACCAGAGGTTTTTCCTCAAGGCGTCGATGGCGACTCTATCGCTGAGGCCTGTTACCCTGGACATTACGAGTTTGAACCTCTTTATGTAGTCGCGGAGCGGCTCGTCTTCCTTTTGAATGAGGCTCCAAAGGTCTACATCGGAAGTTTCCCTGTCCATGAACATGGAAAACTGCTTCAGAAAGGCTGAAGCTAACTGGCGAAAACTTCCGATGGATTTTCTTTTCAAGCGTGAAAACCACTCGAGCGCAGCACCTCTGAGGTTCTCGACGAACAGGAGACAGCAGCCGACGTCTTTTTCCCACTCTGGAAGTTTAGACCTGGCCATCGCAATCTGAAAGGATTGCAGGTGTGCCTTCGGGTCTGTGGTTCCGTCGTAGGTGGGAAGCTTTATTTTCCCGGGATCCGAGACTCGTGCGTCTGTGATTCGAGACGTGAACGGAGTCTTCCTCGATTCTTCGAGGAGCAGGTCGATCTCGGGAGCGGTGCTGGTTGCGTGGTGAATCTACAATTTTACCGCTTTCACCTCGGCTGCAGTCTTCGCGATGTATTCGCGTAAATCGTGGATCTCATTGGCGCCGTTTGCGCTTCTCTGTCTACGCTGGCTGCGATAGGCCCGAGTCTGGTCTTCGGCCAGCCTCTCTTGCTCTGACCAGTAGAGGTCTTCCTGCACTTCCGTCATCGGTTTCTCGAAGGCTGCCGCCAGTCGAGCCGACTGACTTCGGGTCCTTCTGTGGTGGACGTCGGTGTCTTCGTCGGATGGATCCGATTGATCGCTGATATCCAGGTTGATTCTCTCGACGTCGGCTCCTTCGTTTTCCCCCGCGGGAGGTGGAAGGTTATCCGTTGTTTTCTTCTGTCCCGCCGGAGTGGTATCGTCAGGAATGAGTTCCGGGGATTCTCTCGGGGCGTCTTTCTCTTTGTCTCCGGAAGTTCCGAAGTCAAGTCTCCTGACACGCCTCACCTTGGTGGATCCGCGCGGGAGTTTGCTTTTCGCTGTTAAGGTGCTGACCTGTTTAGCGAGTGAAGCCATTAGTTTCTCTTGTTCTTCCGACCGTTTCTGGGCGGTGGCGAACAGTTCCTTCACCTGGTCTAGCATCGCGGTGTTTGCCTCGGCAGTGACCGTCGATACGTTTCCAGCGGGAGTCTTCTCAGCGTTGGCATCGGCGGCTGGTCCGTCGTGCATTTGCTTGTCTTTTTCCGCGTTAGCAGACATGTTTAACTGGGCGTGCGTAGTTGCGAGAAAGATAATTCCGTGTATTCCCCTCCTTCTAGCGCCAAACTGTGGGAACCGAAATTCGCACCGTCAAATATTACTAAGTAAAACGTAGGAAAACTAAGTTGACCTAGTTTTCCCCGAGGATCCCGGCTATCTGCTGGGCCACGCACGACAAAGTTAAAACATGCTAAGTTGAGAACAAATGCGTAAAATAAAGAGAGCAAAAAGAAAGAATTTTATTTCCGAATTCGCGGAGAGCGTTGGAACAATAGGTCGAGATCGCGGCCGTAAGAGCTGTCGATCGTCGCTAGTCTCAAAACCCTAGATCTAACCTAATTGAGTTGCAGCTCGCTAAAAAGGAAATAAACGCCTAAGTTCTAAATTGCTCTGAGAGTAGTTTTTCTTGTGATTTTCGGATCCCCTTCCTCTGCTCCTAGACTTGCTTATATACTCCCATATGACGGTCTATTCCTGACGGGCCGGCGCGAGCTAGGCTTTTTCATTTTCGTCAGCCTTCATGTTTATCGGGAAACTTGACATTTATCCTCTTGGAAATTTGATGTTTATCTTTTGGAAATTTGACATTTATCTTGTTTAGGAAGATAATCGCAAACTGTCGTATCTATCTTTTTAGAAAATCGTAAAATGGTTATCCGATCATGTTTGGTCCCCGTTGGGCCGTATCTCGGATTTCCGTTATTTTTACGATTTCCTCGAGAGAACGTTCCTACTCGGACATTGGATCTTTCGGAAGATCTTCGGCTCTTTTATGCGGCAAATGGTGTTTTAAGATAACCGTTGCCGCTTTCTACGAAGTTCTCCCGTCCGTTGACGTCTTACGGGTTTTTCGAAGTCTAGGAGAAAGAAAAGGAGTTTGGTTTGCGGGATTTCAGAAAGTCGCAAAACTTCGATTTCTGGCGGTTTGAGAACTTGGAACTTACGCACGAAGACTAGCCGTCCGATAACTCGAGCTAGCATGGCGCTAGGCGCCCGGTGCCTAGAGGCAGCATGGGCAGCACGGGCGTTAGGCGCCCGGCGCCTAGAGGCAGCACGGGCGTTAGGCGCCCGGCGCCTAGAGGCAGGACGGGCGCTAGGCGCCCGGCGCTAGGCGCCCGGCGCCTAAAGGCAGCACGGGCGCTAGGCGCCCGGCGCCTAGAGGCAGCACGGGCGCTAGGCGTTGTGAGGGTGATGTTGTGAAACTGGCACATCAAATCTTTTTCAATGATCAGAATCTAAAGTTTAATCTTCACCATGCTTGGGAGGAGCTCCGTTACGAACAGAAATGGTGTGAGCATACTAGTAGTAAGCTTGGTGAAGGCAGTAAGAAGAGAAAGTGTGAGGATGGAACAGAAACAGCAAGCTCTCACCATACAATCGATCTAGAGGGACCAAGTGCCAAACGTCCACCTGGTGTTAAGGCTGCGAAAGCAGCTTCTACAAAGAAACCAATTGATGAAAAGTTTGAGAAGCTCGTCTCTATGAAAGAGAGAGACTTTGCTGCAAAAGAAAAAGACTTGGCTTCTCAAGAGAAACTAAAGAAAATGACTCTGCTGGACAGTCTCATTACAAAAAAAAGAAACACTTTCTGAAAAAGAAGAAGCACTAAAGAGTAAGCTTCTCACAGAGATGCTGGATGGTTGATGTTATTGTATGTGCTTTATGCTTCATGTTTCATGTCTCTGTTTTATGTTTCATGTCTCTGTTTTATGCTTTATGTTTCATGTTTCATGGTTGACGTTGCTCAACTGTTTTATGCTTTATGTTTTATGTTTCATGTCTCTGTTTTATGCTGTTGTTTAATGTACGTGATGTTTAATGTATGTGCTGTTTTTTAAAAGTTGAAGCAACTCTGTTTTATTTGTTTTTCGAGTTTCATCTTTCAAGTTCTGACCTTTCATGTTTCATCTTCTCTTGTGCAGAGAGAAAGAAGTCAGGAGCCACAGAATAAAGATTTCAGGAGCCATGCTTGTCACGAGAGATGTAAATAAAGAAGTCAGAAGTCAGGAGCCATGCTTTTCCATAACATGTAATGAATGGTTGTGTCACGAGAGATGTGTGGTTGTGTCACAAGTTGTGTCTGGTTGTGTTACATGTTGTGTCACATGTTGTGTCTGTTTGTGTCACATGTTGTGTCTGTTTGTTTTGTGTCACGAGATAAAAGCTCGTCTTTGTAAACTTTTGTGTCACGAGATTAAAGAAGTGCATTGTTTGTTTCATTGTTCCATCGACCACAGCTGTATATAAAGCATAATGAAGTGCATTGTTTGTTTCATTGTCACACGAGCTCACAACTCTATATAATAAAGCATTGCATTCTCATCCTTCTCACACTCTTTCATCCTTCTCACACTCTTGCTTCTCAAAACACATACATTCTCGTTTATCTCTTAACACAAACGCTCTGCTTTTTCTCTCCTAGACACACAAACTCTCTTTGCATTCTCTTTCAATGGCCTCTTCTTCTCATTTTAATTTTGAGGAAGCTGTTGATTTTGATCAATATTTTGATCAATACGTTGATCAATATTTTGATCAAACCTTGGAAGAATTAGCTCTTAATTATGGTGATCAAGAGGTCGGAAAAAAAAAACGTGTTTACATCGAAAGGAATCGTGAAGAAGGTGATAAACGTTTATGGGAAGATTATTTCAGTGAAACTCCGACATATCAACAAAATCAATTCCGACGGCGTTTTAGAATGAACAAGCCATTGTTCATGCGTATTGTTGATCGACTCTCCAATGAAGTTGAATTCTTTCGAGAAAAGAAAGATGCTTGTGGCCGGGATAGTTTCTCTCCACTTCAAAAATGTACAGCAGCCATTCGTATCTTGGCATATGGTTATGCGGCTGATGCTGTTGACGAATACCTCCGAGTCGCTGAATCTACCACTCGGTCTTGTTTGGAACATTTTGTGGAAGGAATAATATATTTATTCGGCGACGAGTACCAAAGAAGACCAATACCGGCTGATCTTCAACGTCTACTTGCAATGGGTGAGTCCCGTGGATTTCCCGGGATGATAGGAAGCATCGATTGTATGCATTGGGAATGGAAGAATTGTCCCACCACTTGGAAAGGGCAATATGCACGTGGTTTAGGAAAACCAACAATTGTTTTAGAGGCAGTAGCTTCCTTTGATCTATGGATATGGCATGCGTTTTTCGGACCTCCAGGTACATTAAATGATATCAATGTTCTTGATCGCTCACCTGTTTTTGATGACGTAATAGAAGGTCGAGCTCCGCAATTCACTTACTTTGTCAATGGAAGGGAGTATAAATTGGGATACTATCTCACTGACGGTATTTATCCGAGATGGGCAACTTTTATCCAATCTATTCGGGAGCCACAAGGACCGAAAGCGGCTTTGTTTGCAAAAAAAAACAAGAAGCTGCCTGAAAAGATATCGAGCGTGCTTTTGGAGTCTTGCAAGCTCGCTTTGCCATTGTCAAAAACCCGGTATTTTTGTGGGACAAAGCGAAAATTGGGAATATTGTGAGAGCATGTATCATACTCCATAATATGATAGTAGAAGATGAACGAGATGGATATACTCTGCGAAATATTTCAGAGTTCCTACAAGGAGAAGACACCGAAAGTTCACATCTCGATCTCGATATTCAAAGAGACATCGAATCAAGGCTCCCCGACATGATGGGTGCTCGAAGGGGAATTTGTGATTCACATACACATCAACAACTGAAGAAAGATTTGGTTGAACATTTATGGCATAAATTTGGACGTGAAGAAGACAACAACTGAGTTCGGAAACTTGTTTTCGGATAATTCTCAACTCTTGTACTAATATTTATTTTTATGTTATTTTAAAATGTTATTTTAAAAATTATGTTTTTAATGTTATCTTTTAATGTATTTTAATGTATTTTAATTAATAAATAAATTTTATAATTTTTTTTTAAGAATCCCTACTTAAGAAACCTCCATTAAACCGCTAAATATGTAAGTTTCTTAAAGCGATCCTTAACCTCACTAATCATTTTATTTATTATTAAAATTTGGTTAAGGTTCCCTAAAAGGTTATAAGGGTTGTGGATGCTCTTATGGCCTTATTTACAGCAATCCTTTTAAAAGGCAAGCTCTTCGCTCCTCAATTTTATTTTACTCTCCCTAAAGACTCGTTTATTAAAAATGTTCAAAACAAAGACGACCCTTCTCACCGCCGTCATCCTTAAGGTCTCGACTTCCTCCACCCCCACAGACACTTTCATATACGCAAATTGTTCGCAGGCCAGATTCTCTCCTTCCTCCGCATACGACACCAACCTCAAGTCCCTTATTTCTTCCCTCGTCAGCTCCACCGTCCTGAGCAGCTACAAAAACCTCACTATTCCCTTCTGTAGTGGAGTAAAACCTGAACCGGACGTTACCGTATATGGTATCTTCCAATGCAGCATTGACCTAAACCCGGCTTCTTGCTCTTCATGCGTATCACGCGCCATCGAACTGGTCGTTAACACGTGTCCCAACTCGTACTCCGTGTTCTTGCAGATGCAAAATTGTCTGGTCCAGTACGACAAGAGCTCCTTCTTTGGCGTTCAGGACAAAACGGTGATGCGTAAGACATGGGGACAGCCGATGGGATATGACGACCAGGATGCATTGACCAGAGTCAACGACGTCATCGATTCTTTATGTTCTGGGAGTGAACCGTATAGGACAGGAGTGAACGGGGATGTTCGAGGTATGGCTCAGTGCACATGGGATCTAAGTCCAGCACAGTGCCAGGATTGCTTGACCGATGCAATCGGATGGCTCAGATCTGATTGCTTTATGGCCCAGGAAGGATACGTTTACTTGTCCAAGTGTTACGCGCGTTTCAGCTTCGGTGGTAGTCATGCACGCCAGATCCCAAACTTAAACTGTGGTCAGCTTTCTTTATTTTGGGAAGCATTAATAAATAGTCGTAGTCACGACTCATACAATAAGCAAAATAAGAAATTATTAACTTTTAATGTAGCAATAGATGACAACCTTTCTATAGAATTGCTGAACTGTAACAATTATTGGGAATTTGAGATGATGGATTATCAAATTAAGCTATATACATTTTTGACTTAACGGAAAATGTTGAATGAAAGGTGTATAGTCTTAATTGTTTCTAGTGTACTAATTGTGTTATTGTTAGAATCGGGTTATATTATGGGCTTCCACTTAAAACCAATTGGCAATTAGTGGATTGGCTCTAACCCTTTATATAGTAGTAGATTATTTCTTATATTTCCGATGTGGGATGTTTCTCATCAATACCCTCACTCACGTTCAGACATCTAGGTCTGAAACGTGGACAATGTGGGAATAACATCCACAGAGGGTCCGACATCGGTTTAATAGAAGTAGTTGTAGTAATTAGGTCAAAAGATCTTATGCTCTGATACCATGTTAGAATCGGGTTATATTATGGGCTTCCACTTAAAACTAATTGGCAATTAGTGGATTGGCTCTAACCCTTTATATAGTAGTAGATTATTTCTTATATTTCCGATGTGTGATGTTTCTCATCAATAGTTATTTTGCAGGAGGAGAAGAGAAATGTGATGATAAGGATGATGACGATTATCACATCGGAAAAATTCTGGTGATAATAATAGGAGTAATCACGTTAGTCATCTTGCTCGTTATGTTACTCGCTTTTCTTGGAAATAAACTCAGAAATTTACAAGGTATTTTTCTCTATTTAATTTCAATTTTTTCTTTTATCGATAAAATCTAAATCACTATATATATATATATATATATATATATATGTATGAATTTGCAGATGATAAATGTTGTAGATGAAAGGAAAAGTGAGAAATACATCAATCAACAACTCAAGTCAGGCCACTACTGCTAGTTGTGTTCTAAAATTTAAAAGTTTGTTACCCTGCATGCTTCAATATATAGTTATATTTCAACGACTGTCTATTCGACTTGATCACTTGTACTATTGTCTTAAATGAAGAATAATAGACAAACCTTCCTCTTTTTTCTCAGTAAATCGAAATTCCTAATCTTCTGTTTATCTATTTACATACCATTTGAATTTGATTTGGGACTTGATTGGTAAATCATTATCATTAGCATTATTCTCTACATTATCTAATCACAATTTGTTAGAAAATAATTTAATAAACGCTAATGCTTTCTGGCAAATACTCTCATGTGAAGCTTATGAAAAAATATTTGCATTTATAGTTTATATATTTTTTAAAAAAATATAATTAGTTCATTTACTTGATTTAATAATATTATAAAATTATTTTTATATACAACAAATGAAATTTGATTTCAAAAATAAATTTGAAATATAAATATTTTTGTTAAAAATATTATTTAACATTTAAAATATAATTTAATCATAATTAATTAAATGAATTATGTAAATTACATTATATACAAAGTATATTTTAAATTAAATATATAAAATAAATTATATTTTGAATATATAATTTTAAGAAATTAATTATATAAATTATATTATATTTTAAATGCAAAATACTATTTTTAAAAAAAATATTTTTATTGTAAAATTTATGTTTCAAAAAAACATTTTGATGTAAAAATAATTTTGAAATTAGTAAATAAATTAAATAAATTATATATATCTTTATATATATGTATATATTATAAATATATTCTTTATAAGAGGAAATTAAAATCAAAATCGCATGCTAGAGATAGAAAATTAAATCGCATGTTTAGGTTTAAAATCTGATTTTGTTAATCACATGTTAGGATTTATAAAAACTAATTGTTTGATCTGATCTATAATAGAAATTACATGTTTTAATGATTAAAAATTAAAACATAAAATTAAAACTGATATTGTATGCTAAAACCAAGAACCCATTAAAAAAAGAAAAAAAAAGGAAAGTTGTTAGGTTTTTATTGTGTTGGCCGATTTTATGCTTGTATAACTTGGTATTTTTCATGCATAATTACATCTTTGAGGTTTCATAATTAGACTAAGAATTATTACATGTTCTTGTGTCCAAATCCTATTGAAATAGGATTTGCAATTTAACCTAAAATCTGATTGTGTTTCCTGAAAATTTTATCATATGAAATCTAGGGATAAAATTTCATGATTGAAATTATTCATATACTAATTGATTAAGATCGATTAGAACTAGGAAATTAAAATTGAATGATTAAATCCTATTACAAATAGAAAAGTAAATAGTACATAAACCTAATCTTAAAGGGAAAAGAAAAAGGAAAACAGTCGAATATGCAATAAGGAAAAGTCTTAGCCTAAATAGAAATTGCCTTGATCACATGCTATTGATTGAAATCTGATTTGTTTGCTTGATCACATGACATGTTTAAAATCTGCATTGCATGATTCAAACCCAATATCTGTGTTGTTTGATCGCCTAGCTTGCATGCCAAGAAATTAAAATCTGGATTGATTGTTAAAGATAAAATCCGATTGCATGCAGCATGGAACCTAGATTTAATTTTCTCAGTCGGATGTTCACATGATCCAAATCTGATTTTGCTTGATTGGCCGTAGGATCAAACTTCATCATATGCTAAACTTGATTCGATTACATTGCCTGGCCTCTATGTGTTTTAAACCACAAATCATATACTGAAAAATATAAAAAATCCGGAAAAAAAACTGTTTGTGTTTTTGGCTTATGCATATTCAATTTTTTTGGCCAAATAAACTCTTAGCCAAATTTAATACATGATCACTTGTTTAAAACTTAAAATCTGATAATAAAATTAATCCTTGGCCGAAATATATAAAAATCTTAGAACCATTTGAATTTGGCCTGGCCGGAACTTATGTTTGGCCTAATAAACAATCACATGATCTATATAAAGCCTTTGCCTAGCTTAAATCTTGATCAAATGCAAAGTCTAAATTCTCTAGGCCAACCCTAAAACACCTTGACCGAAGGCAAAAGCTTATACATGTTTGTCCGTGGGAACATAATTTAAAATCATTAATGCTTTACAGCTCCCAAATCTCAAAGATCAAAGGGATCTAAGAAATAACGCATGACCATGAGTTGGGTATGTTGTTAATATTAAAGTGGGATTCTATTCAAGATATATGAACTTGAAGTGTCACTATCTTGAGGGGAGAATTAAGAGAATCCCACATCACGTGGAAAATCCAGAAGTATGTTCACAGTGGACATAGACTTAAAGACAAACATTAACCGATTTTCCTTGGCCATTAAAGGTGAAATTATGACTAAATAGGAAAACCCTTGGTCAAATTGAAATTTCTATTGGGAAAATATGAAATCTAGTCAAACTAATAAAATCATCTTGGCCGAATCCCCTTGAACAAAATTTGATATCATAAGTTTGAGTTTCAATACGAGATAAATGAACATTAACTGTTATCATCTCGAAGGAGATAATAAGAGAATCCCAAAATCCCCAAATAAGTAAAGCATCCACGACAACAATAGCCCAAAATAGAACTTTGCCACAAAATAATATCTAAAAACGGAATTGCACAACATAAAGATTGTATGGAGATTAATGATTGGCAAACCGGCCATGCCATTCCAGTTAAGTATGCGACATTCTAATTGAATGGTTTAAAATATGCTGACCCTTTGAATAAGGAAATTGATAATATGAGTATTCACCATTATAGTTTCAAAAAATAAGCAAGGAATTCCGTGGGCTTGATCACCCACGGATGGACTGACCATCCATCATATGTGACGACATAAGGTTGTACATATCCTTCTCAAAATCTGCAATAAGTTTGCAAGAGTAATTAGTAATACCGGTGGATTTATGAATCCTTATAAGTTGCAGCAAAATATGTTCGCATAATGCCAAAGAACAAATATAGACTCTCCCATGAATTTGATATAGGGTCAAGAATTCATGTTCCCATATAAGATAACTTAAATAAGTTGCTCCACCATAAAGTTATAAGATGGGATCTGAAACTGAATTAAGTGTATACGTTGGATATAAGTCTCCATAAGAAAACATAAGGCCATGAGAGATATGATTAAGGCTAAGCCATGGATTAGATAAATCCATATATCCAACATCAGGGAGAGAAATAATAAAGTTTGTAAATGATTGAGAGAATGAAAAATGATCCTCAAATATGAACATAGAATAAGAGTCCAAAAGAATGAATCTTTCTCAGAACTTAAACAAGTTAATTGCCAGACATGTTTGATGACCTAGACTGAAATATACCAGCGGGTTATGCTCTAATAAAATTGATATTGGACTTAGCTAAGATAAGACGGTTCCATACATGTATTACTCGAAAATGAGAAAAGCATAAAATTGAAATGGCAGATACGAAATAAAGGAAACCTTAGACATGACCATGAATAAAGATCAGGTACCTGAAAACAATAAGACCTAAATGCATTATGTCATGTCTGGATTATAAATGGAACTGGTAAAGTAATATCGACGTAGATGATGATATTGGAATACAAAAGCGCTTGACAAAAGCGAGGATCATGAAACCAACGTCTATCACAGAGTGCACTAAGAGAAATAACTCAGAGAAGTTGGTTAAGCAAATTGATAATGCTATAAGACGTGGTATATGGAATCTCTTAAGATAAAAGATGGAGTTAAACCAGTTGGACATAAGTAAGTCTTTGGTGAGAAAACATAATAAGAATGGCGAAATTGCATAAGGTTCTCACATAGACCTGGAATCAATTATAAAGGACACATACTCCTATGTGGTGGATGCAATGACATTCTGATTCCTTATAAGTCTTGCAAATAAAATACATATCTATACGGTCCACTGGATAAACAAATTTTATGTGAAAGTTCCAGAGGGTATTGAACTACAGAATACAAGTTCTCGAGAACGATATTGAATATCTTTGTGTAAACAACATGAATATCCTAGGAACCTCTGGAGGAATTTTTCCAAAGATATAATACATCAAGAAAGAATTCGAATTCAACATGAAAGGTTTTGGGAAAACAATATTGTATATTGGAGTATACATTGAGAACATTGAAAAGAAAATCCTTATGCATCAAATGATATACATAGATGATGTTCTCAAGATGTTTTATATGGGCTAAGCTTACGAATTGATAAGTCCCATAATTATAAGGTCCATCAGTTCAGAAAAGATAATCTCGGCCATAATAAAGAAAATGAGGAGATCCTTGGTCCCGAATTCCCCTGTCTAAGTGCAATAAAGTTTTGGAGAATTTGGCGAGCCATACAAGGCTAGATAAATAATGTGCTGTAAATCCATTAGCTAGATATAGCTCATGATTGACACAAAGGCATCAGAACGGGATTATACATATCTTTGTTACCTACATGGAACTAAGGACTTGGGTCCATTTGATACTAAACTACGCGAAGAAGGGTGGATTATTTTTGATACAGGTTGTTTGTCTGTCCAATCACATTCATGCGAGGATTTGGTGGATCTAATTACCAAGGCGTTACTGACATCCAGAGATGTACTCAACAGGGGGAGTAATACGTGTTGTACTCTTTTCCTATCTTTGGTTTCCTTTTTTACCATATTGGATTTTGAGTTTTCCTGAAAATGTTTTAATGAGGCAACATCCAAAGCATATTACAAACCACTTCGGAGATGGTCTTCCAAGGGATAGTGTTATAAATCAAGGTCTGGTGGAAGCCTATATTCGAAGGCCCATATTCTTATATCTTTGTATTCCTAGCCCACATTGTATTAGGATTTCATATTTATGTAGTTCTCTATATACAGGGCTCCTTATTGATTAATAAAGATATTAACTTTCCCCTTACTTTCATTATAGGGTCTAAGTAGATTTATATAATTTTACTTTTAACTGGTTTTAACGGGAATAGATTTATATTATTATCATGGGTAAAAATTAATATTCATATCTATGCTATTAAAATAGAAGATTTTTATGAGGTTAATTCGGTTTTTGCAAGTATTTAAAGCATTGTATCTATATTAATAGTAATCATATTGTAATTTATTAACTAACTAGATTATGATCCGTCATTTCAATGGGCACGTATATTTTAATTTATTTTCTTTTGAAATTTTAATTTTTATATTTAATTTTTCTGTAATCATATTTATGTTTAATCTATTCTATTAAAACATGAAGATGACATATTGATATAAATTTAGTCCAATTATTTTGATGCAGATATTAAAATCTCTTATTAATCATTTAAGAAAAAAATATTTTAAACAGTATAATTACAAAAACACAAATATGACTACAAACAAAAAAATATACCCATCCTTTCAAAGACAGTTCCGATTTAGTATTATATACTATTATTTATGAAGTGATTTTGCTGATTTGTCACATTTACCTTGATTTTAGTTAATGTTGCTTATTTGTCATATTTTTATTGATTTTTATATTAAATCATCAATTTATTAATTTAGAAAATATAAAATTTCAAACTTTCTAATTAATTAATTAATATAAATAATAGAGATATTTCAAAATTTCTCATTGGAATTATGATTATAACTATTTTAAGTTTCACAATATTCTTATTCGTTTTTGGATTAAATAATTAATTTATTAATTTAAATAATATAACTATTTCAAACTTTCTAATTGGAATTACTATTATAATTATTTTTAACAAGTTAAGACCAATTATATTTATCATATGATGTAAGATGTTTTAAATTCTATAGTTTCATTTTTACATATATATTATGTACTTTTGATATTGTTTTTTAGTTAGATTTCTATGTTTTTTTTGAGTTTGAAGCAAACCAGTTTTGTTACATGGAGTTTGAAATTATGAATTAGGTATTTTAAATTATTTCAGTAGTTATTTCACATGTATGTTATATTACTATTTAATTTATAAGAAAAAGATGCTTTAATTTTAAGTTTAGAGAGTTGATTATGTCATCATGTTATGAACATGTGATTAATGGTTTAGTTTTTAAAACGGCTAAAGTAAATATATTTTTAATGAATAATAAGATTTATCATTATATAATTAACCATGAATTAAGTTTACTAATAAAATATCATTATCTATTTATATTTTATTAAAATTAAACTTATGAAATATTAAGATAAGTCAATCTATATACTGATCAAGTAAACCTCAAACATTGTCATTATCTCAACTCGTTTTTTAATTCTTATAACATAGCATCAAACTTTATTTTTTATTTACTTTCATATATTTTGTTCTTACTTGGATTCTGTGTGCTTTAATATTTTCGGTAATTTAATACATGTTTCTGGTTTAAAAATACAAAGTAGATTAACAGAGACCAAAAGTTCACATTTTTACTTTACTTTATTTTGTGAAATATTTGATATGTAATTATGCTCTCATGGTCGTATAGTTTACAGATTTACTTCATATTAAGGAGACGTAAACTGAAATAAAAGTTGAAGAAAACTAAAATGATTAAAAATGTAAAAAAATATATGATGTTTAAATCATAATACAAAAATGATAACTTAGAGAAATACTTTAAGATAGCCCTAAAAGTTTTTTTTCCGCAAATATAGCCTATAAAGATCAAAATGACTAAAATATTTTATTAAAGAGATAAATATACACTTTTACCCTTAGAACTAATCCTAATTTTAAGGTGTAGAGTTAAGGGATGGGGTATGCTTCAGAACACTAACTGTGTGCACTGTGGACAGACCGAGACAACATATCACATCTTTCTACATTGCTCATTCGCCAAACAAGTCTGGGAGCTAATCCTTATGGCCTCGGATTTCAAACCAGATCTTTCTGCATCTTTCACTACATCAGTCCAAGACGCGGGATCCTTGATATGTCTCCATCCTTGTGGAATCCTGGAAGATCTCTTCTCTTGGGTTTGTTGGAATCTCTGGACCACTAGGAACCAACTCCTGTTTGAAACACGCCCTGCATCAGCACTAACCACAGCTACAAAAGCTTTGTCTAAGTGCAAGGGAATGGACACTGGCGCAAGACCTCCGCAGCTCCTGCTCGCAGAACACTCAGATTCCACCTAGGCACCAGTCGATTCCAGCCGACAGTCACCTGCTACACTGATGCGGCTTGGAGAAAGGAAACATCATCAGCGAGCCTTGCATGGATCTTTGACTCTCTTTCCCCTTGGTTTGCTTCAGACGGTTGCCAATTTCATCATCGGGTCTCTTCTGTTGGAAATATTTTTTGAGCATTATGAAAAATGTATTCATATGCTAAAAATATAGTTAGTGTGAATGAGAAATGGAGGTCTAGTATGTGTGATCTGAGAAACTGGTATAAAGTAACAAATACACACATTAGATATTTGAATTTGAGTTTTTGATTTGTTAGTTGGTCTTCATGTTCATTAACTTAATCTTATAAATCAAATATATGTTGATCTTGTATATTGATAAAATATAAAATACACTACAAGAAAACACTGGATATACAACGAATTTTTACAACAAAAATAATTCCTCACAAATTTACGAGTAGATTACGTCGACGTTACGACGAAAAGCAGTTTCGTCGTAAAGCGGATGTAATATTACAACGAAACTGATTCGTCGTAAAGCCGTTGTAAAGTTACAACGCTTTCACGTGGAAAATTAAATTCCACGTAAACGCTTTGTAATTTTACAAGGACTTTACGACGAATCATGTTTCCTTATCTTTCCTCGCAAAAGGTGTTGTAATGTTACAAGGACTTTACGAGGAATTCTATTTCCTTATCTTTCCTCGTAATGGCATTGTAATTTAACAAGTATTTTACAACGAATCGGGTTACCGTTATACTTGGTTGAAACATGTATTAAGTGTGCTTTATACCTAACTAAATTTCTTGTAACGTGGATGTAAATTCCTTGTAAAAGAGTTGTAAATCCGTAGTAATACATTGCCTTGTAAAATACTTGTTAAACTTTTACTAACAAAACTCGAAAATCTTATATATATGTCATTTCTCAGTGCTAAAAACACACCAACAAATCTAAGAAAAAAGAAAAACTGAAAAACACAACTAAAAAAATGGCTGATGGATGCAATATCTACGAGATACGGAGTTGGATGTATTCACATAAAGATTCCGCCGGTAGAGTGACGAATATCTTTCTGAGCGGGCTAGAGACATTCATGCAGCAGGTAGGCTCTACAGCGCTCATACAGGAAAGCGGTAAGATGTTTTGCCCTTGTCGGAATCCAAGAATTCAAAATTTGCACTTAGTGAAACTGTTTGGAAGCATTTAGTAAATAGAGGATTCACACCGCATTATTATATTTGGTATCAACATAGAGAGGGTTATGGTGGAAATGAAGCTAGTAGTAGTAATAATCATTTTGAGGATCCTGATAATAATGAAGAACCGAATCAGAATGAGCAGATGGTAGATCATGATAGGATTCAAGACATGATTACTGATGCATTTTTAGAAATAACTACAACAATAGCTCATGAAACTGGAAATGTAGAAGAACCTAATTTGGATGCAAAAAGGTTTTATGAAATGCTAGATGCTGCAAATCAATCAATCTATACTGGTTGTAGAGAAGGTCTCTCTAAATTGTCTCTAGCAGCTAGGATGATGAATATTAAAACGAATCATAATCTATCTGAGAATTGCATGGATGCTTGGGCAGAGTTGTTGAAAGAGTACTTACCAGAAGATATTTTGTCGGCTGAATCTTATTATGAGATTCAGAAATTGGTTTATAGTCTGGGATTGCCTTCGAAGATGATAGATGTTTGCATCGACAACTGCATGATCTACTGGAAGAACGATTAGAACCTGGAAGAGTGTCGATTCTGCAAGAAACCACGATTCAAACCGCAAGGACGTGGAAGGAATAGGGTACCGTACCAAAGGATGTGGTACCTACCAATTAAAGACAAGTTAAAAAGATTATATCAATCTAAGAGGACTGCTGCATCGATGAGGTGACATGCTGAACATGTCCGGAAGGAAGGCGAGATCGCTCATCCATCAGATGCAAGAGCGTGGAAACATTTCAACAAGGTATACCCAGATTTCACTAACAATATTCGGAATGTCTTTCTTGGGTTAAGAACTGATGGATTTAGTCCATTTGGAATGTATGAGAGGCAATATTCTTTGTGGCCAGTCATTCTTACGCCGTATAACTTGCCGCCGGACATGTGTATGGAAGAAGAATTTCTATTCTTAACCATATTAATTCCTGGGCCGAAGCATCCAAAACGGTCTCTTGATGTTTTTATCCAACCATTGATACAAGAGCTACAAGAGTTATGGTCAGAAGGGGTGAGAACGTATAATTGTTCCATGAAAAACAATTTTATGATGCGAGCAGTTCTACTGTGGACGATTAGTGACTTTCCTGCTTATGGGATCTTGTCCAATTTGCCGTGGATCGACAGATGCTTTTCAACTGAAGAATGGTAGAAAGAGTTGTTGGTTTGATTGTCATCGTCGATTTCTTCCCATCTCCCATCCGTATCGAAGAAATAAGACATTGTTTAGATACAAAAAAGTCGCCAGAGATAGTCCTCCTGCATATCTCACCGGACAACAGATCCTAGCAGAAATTGATTATTATGGAGCTCTGTAAACTGTGCCGCGTGGAGGAAACTGGCGTATGATGGGTATGAGGTCTCTCACAATTGGCATAAGAAGATTATATTTTGGGAGCTGCCTTACTGGAAGGATCTTCTTTTACGCCACAACTTGGATGTGATGCACATAGAGATGAACTTTATTGACAACATCATGAATACAATATTGAACGTCCTAGGAAAGGCAAAAGATAACAAAAAGTCAAGGATGGGCTTACCTTCTATCTGCTGGAGAAGTGAGTTACATATCAAAAGCAATGACAGCGTTCATGTTCCCATCTTCTGGTTGTTCATCTAGTCGTTCATCTCCCTTACGAAGCATTACTTCGTGTACCTGTTCACAGCGGATGGATGTATCCATATGAGAGGTACATGAAACATTTGAAGGGAAAAACCAAAAATCTAACAAAGGTGGAAGGTTCGATCATTGCTGGGAGTTTGACAGTAGAAACTTCTAACTTCACGTCTTACTACTTTGCTCCAACCGTCCGTACAAGGAAAAAAGTTCCTAGAAGATATGATGATCGTGGAGTACCTTCGTCATATGCCGTAGACGGTGTTCCTGACATTTTCTGTCAAATTGGACTATTTAGTGGTAAGTTGAAAGAAGTCTGGTGGTCTAGTGAAGAGGATAAGCATAGTGCCCACACATATATTATGCTCAACTGCGGAGATGTAATGACGTCTTCGTTTGAAAGATAAAATTTTTGTCTATGTTAATTAATTTTATTGTTGTTAATTATATGATATGATATATTTGTTTAATTTGCAGCATGTTTGTATTTCAAGTTGAAGAAGCAATACCGGGATTATCTGCAACTGAAGTAGAAGGAAGAAAAGAAAAGCACTTTGTCAAGTGGTTAAAATCACAAGTATTATATTTGATTAAAATGAAGCAATATTTGGTAATATTCTAACAGTGGTGTATTTTGTAGGTTGAGTATGATGATCCATATTACCATGTATGGTTTCACGAATTGGTCCAAGGTCCAGTAGCAAAGGTCACCACATCACATATGTACTTTACACGAGGTTTTACCTTTCTCACATACGAGTATGGAAGATATCTGACAACAAGTAACTACGGAATATGTGTGAAAGACGAAACAGACTTTTATAGGATCTTGCAGGAGATTATTGAAGTGGAATTTCTAAGGTTATTGAAGCTAAAATGTGTCCTCTTCAAATGTGAATGGTTCGATCCCGTTGAGGAATCGATGTGTTCGATTTAACAAATTTAATGTTGCGGATGTCAACTCTGGGAGAAGATACAACAAATTCGAGTATTTCATCCTAGCTTTCCAGGCCGAACAAGTTAGCTTTCTTCCATACCTTCGCCTTCGAAGTTCTGGGATTAATTGGTTGGCTACTATATCAAAATTACACCTCGTGGACGAATTGTTTCTGAAGAAGAACCACCATTGCAAGAAGAAGATGCTATTAATGAAGTTGAGGTTCCTGATCAACAACTTGATGAAATTCTTCCGATCGACCCAAATAACCATCAATATGAAGATTTTCCTGAAGATGCGACTGATGAAGCACGTGAAGACGAGTTCGATTGTAGTGACGACGATGACTGTTGTGATGTTGATGAGAAATCAAACGATTCCGAATGATGTAATATATGTAACAAATGTTGTTTTTATCTTTACAAAATATTGTACCCAATGTTGTTTTTTATTGATTAAGTGAGATACTTAATGTATGTGTACTATATGTTTTCTTGTACAATATCTATTTCTTGAGGTAATTTTTTTTGTTGAAGTTAAGAATTTAGTTGGATAAAGAGGATGAAAGTTTGAATGAGTGATAATGGTAAAGATGATAACTTTGGGGTTTAGGGATTTGATTTTCGGGGTTTCATATTTTTCTCGTAAATTCGTTATAAATAAAAACACGGGCCTGGTAACTTGGTCGTAAATTAAAACACGGGCCTGGTAACTTCGTCGTAAACAAAAACACTGGCCTGGTAACTTCCTCGTAACATTACGACGAAATTACGAAGAAACCGTTTTTATCTATATGGGAGAAGTCTTTCAGACGATCACTGCTCGTATCTTCCTCCCTAAATCCTCTCCCCCTCTAAGGTAACTTTCTCTCTCTAACTTTTTTTTATAGTTTAGGTGGTTAGTTTAGGTGATTAGTTTAGGGAATTAGTTTAGGTGATTAGTTAACGGATAAGGTTTAGGTGATTAGTTTAGAAAATTATTTTGAAAAATTCTTTCTAGATGGCTCCTAGACCGAGACCAGCAGCTCCTGCACCTATGTATGCCGATTTGTTTGGCGATGGATCTTCCTAGATGGATCTTCCTCTAGCGGTCCATCGTCTTCTTCCGGGACAGTTCTGGACTCTCACACATCTCGGAGAGTTTCTTCGACCCCTCCTCCTCTCCCATCTCAGATGGCTCCCCCACCAGCTCCACCTGTCGCCCCGGATCAGCCTGCCCCGGATCAGCCTGCCCCACCGGCTGCAGTTCATCTCGATTTGCAGGTGCCAACTCATGCACCATTCGCAAGATACACTGTCCAGGATTTGCTTGGCCAGCCCGGACGAGAGGGTTTACACGTTCTGGACCCCGATAGACCCCCGGGTACTTATTGGTAAGTACATTAAATTATTAATTTTAAATTTAAAATCTTTGATCAATTTTTTTTAACAAATTTGTTATATTTGCAGGTTTGGGACTAACAACCGTGTTAGCCGGAGCGTTTCAGAGACGATGAAGGGATATTATGACGGCCCTTATCCGTACTGGACCATGACTCCCGATCACGTCAAGATGACGTGGTTTAAATGTTTTGCGGTAATTATATTTACATATTATTAATATTTATATTGTTAATTAAATAATTATTATTTTTTTTTCTAATATTTTAAAATGTTTGTTTTTTCAGCAAAGGTGGAACTGGTCCGTAGGAATCACCGAGAGGGTTAAGAGCGAATTTATTGCAAAGGCGAAAACTCGTCTTTGCAACACCATCTCCGATTGGAAAGACAAGTTGGAGATTTACGGCTATGAGGGGAAGCCGAGCGGGGTCACAAAGGAAGCATGGGACGGCCTCATTGCCTATTGGAACGAACCCAGCTCCATCCGCAAAGCCAACTCCTGCTCCGCTTCCTGAAGAACGAGGGATAAAGATGGCCATTTACCCATGGTTCATAGAACCGGCCAAAAATCTCATGCCGGAATTCGTCTCGAAGCTGTAAGTTTTATTTAAATTTATAATTTTCATTATTTTAAACTTGTATTTATTAATTATATTTAATTTATTTATTATTGTTGTTTATTAGTTGGAGAAGTCGAGAGTTTGCCATCTCTCTCGGACCTATTCAAGATGACTCACGCCTCACCAGATGGGGTTTTTATTGATCCTGCATCCGAGAAACTCTTCAACGCTGTGGCGTCTCGGGTTGAAGAGCGAGAGAAGAAATTACCCAACAGTCTGCAGATGGATTACCTGTCAAGTTGTCAATCGAAGAGGTCGACCGGATCTTCGAGGAGGTAAAATTTAATAATTTTAATTTTTTTTATTATTAACTCTAAATATGTATATATATATATATATATATATATATATATATATATATATATATATACATATAGGTGGCTCCTAGAAAGAAGGGAAAGACGTTCAGAATAGGTTCCGTTAACGAAGTTGTAAGGGCGACTTCGTCATACTATTCTGAGACAGGACGAGGACAACGTCCGGATGCAGGCTCGCATGGATACCCAGCAACAGCGTTTGGACTCGCTCGAGGGTTTGCTGGATGTGATGGCGGTGGGAAATCCAACTTTGCAGAGAGCTTTGGCGGAGAGACGAGCAGCTCTCGGGATGAGCCAGCCGGATCCCGAAGCATGAACTTCTACAGACCTGAACCCCTCAGCCAACTACTTCGATGACGAGGATGTTGGCCTTTAGTTTCCTTTTTTAATTTCTTTTGTTTTGCATAAAAAATTTAAATTCTATTTAATTAATGAATTTATAGTTTTTTAAAAAAAATATTTGGTTTCATAGTTAATTTTATTTCAAATATTTTAAATTTTAAAATTATTGTTTTATAAAATTTATATAATTATTATAATTAATGAATATTTTAAATATGGACATGTAAATTCATTGTAAGTTGTAAGGTCCATAACGTTTACATGGAATTTACATGGAGTCGTTGTAAAGTCCTCGTAAAATTTACATCGACTTTACGTGAAAACCTTACGTGGTTTTCACAACGAAGTATTAC
This sequence comes from Hirschfeldia incana, assembly GCA_026261945.1. NCBI lineage: Eukaryota > Viridiplantae > Streptophyta > Magnoliopsida > Brassicales > Brassicaceae > Hirschfeldia > Hirschfeldia incana. The sequence continues at coordinate 818,311 of JABCMI010000104.1, forward strand.
GACGTATTTACATCTTCATTTATGAGCGCATTACGACGAATAGTTTCCTTCCGCTTTACGAGGAATTGACTTCCTCGTAAACATAACTAGGACTTTACGACGAAACCTTCGTTACGACGAGCGTTTAACAACGAAATGCGTTTCGATGGTAATTCGTTGTAAAGCCCCTATTACGACGAATTTAAAACAAATACCGCCCTCGTAAAAAATATGTTTTCTTGTAGTGAAAGATATCTATTTTAAAGTATATTATTTAGTTTGAATTGGTCAAGAATTGGTCAAACAATAATAATTTTACTCTTAATTTCTTGGTCAAAATATGAAATGAATTCACATATTAATTGATAAGAATTGAAGACTCCATTAGTGAACCATAGAGGTTTCATTTTTTTATGTTGAAAATGAAATGTGGGTTTCTCATTATTTTTCTATAAAAGAGCTTGTAAGCATTATAGAAAAAAACAGACTTTCAACAATTGCAATACCAAAAGAAAAGTGACTTTCTCTCATGTTTAATAGTTATGCTTGTATTTTTCTTTTATTAGAGTCTGAGAGTACAACACAAAACTAGGGTCGATAGATTCTGTTTTTTCGGTGATGGTAAAACAAAAACAGTGCTGTAGTTGTATTTTGGGAATTTGAGCGCCATGCAACTGTCACACTACGAGGCGTTTAAAGATTTAAGGAAAGATATTAACCATCTTCACTCTGTAATTCTTCTTTGTTTGTTTGTTTGTTTCGGTATTGTAATTTTGATTTTTGTTCTTATTATCTTTTATAAATATCAGTTGTCCTATGGTAGTAAAATAAGATTCATACTCTCTTAAATCTTTAAATCTTGTTTATGCTTTTACACTAACAATATTGATATTTGTTAAAAATTGTTTTTAGAACATGTTAATCTATACTCAGAATAGGTGCCAGAATCTATTTGGCTCTGGCGCTGGGAATCAGATAATTCCTATGATGAAAATCACTCTTCTCCATCAGCTTATTTCTTGATTATGATTTTAGTTGCTTTTATTTTTTCTGGTATAAAATCACTAATAATAATTGTTTTCTAACAGAAATCTTTGTTAAGATTTTTCAGGAAAGAGGTGATTACAACTTGTTCAACTCACTACTTCAACAAGGAAAAAGAAAGTTGGTTCTGTATATTTTTGGGGTTTCCTCTCTGAATTCTTTCTTTAGTTGAAAAAAAAAATCTGTCATTTTAATATTTGATTTTTGTTTGACATGTTAAAAGCACTGCTTTGGTTTCTACAGTTTTTTTTACTCTAAAACGATTTCTGAAAAGAAATAAAAATGCATACATTTTTTTCTAATTTACTGCCTCATAATGGTGGTTAAAGAAAACATTTTTATTCTTTGACTTGTTTTACTTAATTATGAAGAATAAGTGACATTTTTGTTTTATTGTTACATATATTTTCTTTTTCTTTATGGTGTAACTTAATTAACTATTAAGTCTATCTTTGACCATGAAAGAAAAAAAAAGATTCAAATTACAAATATGGTGAAACAATAGATATGAAAAACATTTTGATCTTCAAGAGATTAAATGGTATGGATGGAAATGGATTTCGTGAGTCGATGCCCCAAATTTAGTTTGGGAGAGGTCTGCCACATATAAATCATTTGCCATAGGAAATAAAATATTTGTTGATATTGATCAAAAGATTTATATTTCGCGATGCTTAAATGCAAATTGTAAAAAGATTGACCATGCAAAACTAATGGAAATTTTCAGACTAACATGACTGAAACTGGCATGTGTATTGTAGTTTCTAAAGTCAATATGGTCGAGAATAACCATATAAAATGGTGGTTTTGATGGTACAAATAATATCTTATAATGATATGAATATTTGCTAAAAGGGAAAATATGTTTTGGAAAAAATTCAAAGCATATGCAAGTTGGATTTATAAATTAACTTGAAAGAGCTATGAAAATATTTGTTTGTAAAATTTGATTTCTAATAATGAAATATATCAAAAAGAAAATTTTAATATTTTCTAGAAATTGATTTTTATTCATTTAAATCTAAAAGAGTTGTAGATCAATTTTCTAAACTCTTAAGAGATGTTAAATGTAAATAAATATGCATATTTTTTAGCTATCTCAAGAAATGTGGGGGAAGCTTTGCTTACCATATAAAGTCGTTGGCAAGAGGCCAAATGAATTTAGTGATAGTTCATATGTTTAATAAAAAAACTAGTGCCATACACTGAATTTTGTGTATAATGGTTAATTGTATCTTGGAAAAAGATGACAAAAATCATTAGAAAATTGATCTCGACTAATCTCAAGAGATTATGTTCATTATGATGACAACCTAGGATCCTTATATTAAAGGTGTGTCATGATATTAAATTGTATATCATCAAGAGGAATGGGTTCGCATGTTGAATTAAGATGAGGCTTTGCGGTAACTCTACCTAACTGACTGGAGATCCCAAGAAATAGGTGCAAAGAGACAACTAAGTGAAGTTAAATCTGCCCAAAGCACTGTAAGACTTCGGTCTATACCCAGTTCCTAGGATGATTAAACAGTGCTACATGTAAGGATTATAGGATAAGCATTTGTTTTTAATGATCTGTATCCAAAGCTTTGAAATATGAATGGTGTAGTACATGATACTCCTCTAAACAAAGCTATGGAAAATCACCTAGTGAGTGTAAAATGGGACCGTTTCTAGGAGAATGAAGGAAAGGCTATTCTCTAAGTTCACTCATGATAACCAGGTTCTGTGAGAGAATGAAGCTGTGTTTTGGTTATTGTCTAGGTTTACACCAAAGCCTGGGAGCTTTAAGACATCATGGCCACCTTCTGACTGAGTAAATCCGATAGTTATTAACAATGATTGGTTCAAGGCTGAAAATTTGCTACCAACTCACCATGCAGTGGATTTTTCGTTGTACTATCAAAAGTCTTTAGTTGAGTCTTGAGTCTTGTCTAGGAAGTCAAGTCTGTCAAATCCGTCGAGTCGTCTAGTGTCTAGAGTCATTTCTATTCATGTGGAGGATTGTTGGAACTATTTTTTGAGCATTATGAAAAATGTATTCATATGCTAAAGATAGAGTTAGTGTGAATGAGAATGGAGGTCTAGTGTTTGTGATTTGAGAAACTGGTATAAAGTAACAAATACACACATTAGATATTTGGATTTGGGTTTTGTTTTGTTAGTTGGACTTCATGTTCATTAACTTAATCTTATAAACCAAATATATGTTGATCTTTTATATTGATAAAATATAAAAAATAAATCCATTTTAAAGTATATTATTTAGTTTGAATTGGCCAAACAATAATAATTTTACTCTTTAATTTCTTGGTCAAAATATGAAATGAATTCACATATTAATTGATAAGAATTAAAGACTTCATTAGTGCACCATGCAGGTTTCATTTTTTTATGTTGAAAATGAAATGTGGGTTTCTCATTATTTTTCTATAAAAGGGCTTGTAAGCATTATAGAAAAAACAGACTTTCAACAATTGCAATACCAAAAGAAAAGTGACATTCTCTCATGTTAAATAGTTATGCTAGTATTTTCTTTTATTAGAGTCTGAGGGTACAACACAAAACTAGGGTCGATAGATTCGGTTTTTTCGGTGGTGGTAAAACAAAAACAATGCTGCAGTTGTATCCTTGGAATCTGAGCGCCATGCAACCGTCACACTACGAGGCGTTTAAAGATTCAAAAAAAGATATTAACTATCTTCACTCTGCAATTCTTCTTTGTTTGTTTGTTTCGATATTGTAATTTTTATTTTTGTTCTTATTATCTTTTATAAATATCAGTTGTCCTATGGTAGTAAAATAAGATTTCTACATCTTCAACATTGCTAGCGGAAGGCTTGGCGATAAGGGAAGCACCCCCACATGCTCAGCACTTGGGAATCACAAAAGTCTGGCTTTGTTCAGAACCCATATCGCTCACCAGAGCTATAAACTCGATCTCCAAGCCGATGAATATCTATGGAGTTTTATCTGACAGCGAGTTCCTATCTTCGTTGTTTGATTTCTGTTGTTTTACTTTCATCCCTAAAGTAGGTAATGGGCTTGCAGACAGTCTGTCTAAAGCTTGTCTCCATCATGTTGTTACTACTTGGGCCAGAGGCCAGTTATTCTAATTTTAATCAAGTTGATAAAAATAAATAATTAAGGGATGGAGATTTGTGGTTGGCTCCGCCACTGATAGGTTACATTGAGATATGAAGGAGATAATGACACTAGATTCAAAGCAGCTGGGAGAAAACTGAGCGTCGCCACAAGACTTTCACAATGATCGCCATGAGATCAGTTCATGTTTTACATCACTTCGGTGCTCCAAACTTATTGAGCTAGCTTATACAATATTTCTATTAAAAAAGCTAAGTAAAGTGAGTTTCGGATTTAAGAGTGGGTTTGTGTTTATACGTGAGATAAGAGTTACAAACTTATCAAAATATTCTTCGATCAAAAGCTCGAACATTTTACTGTATACTATAGGTTATCTTAAGATCAAAGCTAGCTAGGGTTGGACACACGACAATTACTTGCTATGTTTTGGCTCATTCAAGTAATTTGATTTAGTATATGTATATGGTTTGTTCAAAGCTAGCTAGGTTTGGACACACAACAATTACTTGCTATGTTTTGGCTCATTCAAGTAATTTGATTTAGTATATGTATATGGTTTGTTCAAATCAAGTACTTGTGTTATCAAGAACTAGTACTTGCAAATTACTTAAGTTGGCTTGTTACTTACCCAAATCAGATATCTATTTATAAATGGTTGCTTGAAAATACTTGAAATACAAATGCATGAAACATGTAGTTTCATTTAACGAGTTAAAAATATTTTGAACGAGTTGCTTTTAACGAGTAAAAAATATTTTTAGTAAGCAACAAGTAATTTTAGAGCAAATAATGAGTAATAATTAGTAATAAAACAAAGAGCTAATCAAGTGCTTTGACTAAAAGTTCATTAATGCTTTTACATCCAGAGGTCTGGAGTTTAAACTCCAGAAATACCAAATTATGCAGATTATGAAGAAACATGTTACAAGAGATCTTATATTGGTGCATGGCATATCATCAAACATGAATATCATAGGACGCGGCTCGGAGTGATGCAATCAGGTGTAAGTTTTCACAAGATGATAGAATTTTCAGCTGTTATAAATTGTCTATGTGATATTCTCATCGCTGTAATAGCATAATTAATCATTAAAAAAAAAGAACAAAGAGCAAAGCAAGTATGAAAAAATAATGCTGTTCGATAATTAATCTGTATTTGTAAATAATAAAATTTATTGACTTTTTATTTCATTTGATAATGCCAAGTACTTGATTTTGTAAAGAAAGTATAAGGTAAGTAAGGAATACAAGCCAAGTAATCATATGACATCATTGAGCTATTTGTTTTAAATTTTAAAAATACAACTCATTGATTCTATTGTTTCTAAACAATGCTACTTTATTAATTACTAAATATGAGTTTGTGCATTGCAACATGTTTTGTTTGATGTTTTAATTTAATAAAAACATAAAATAACTAACAATTTTATTATAGTATTGGGATTGTTTCTGAAAATGTTGTGTGATATTTATTTAATAATTAAAAATCGTTTCCACACATAGTTAATATTTATATTTTATAATTATGGTGCATAGATGAATTGTTATCAAGTTAACATATTTTATAATGATGGTTCATAATGAATTGTTATCAAATTTTGAAATATCATATAACTTCTTTTTATAATTATACAACTTTTATTACTAAATTTTCAAAAAGTTTAGATAAGCTTATGAATTTAAAATTTTAAATTATTAATTTCTTATATATATATATACATATTTTATAAATACTTTTTATTTTTAAATTTTTATAATTATAAAACTTTATATCAGTTTTTAATTAATTTTGTTCATCTTGATTTAATATATTTATCTTTCAGTAGTTAATTTCATATATTTAACAAAAATAAATAGATAGAAAATCTATCTAATATTATAATTTTTAATATCTATACTAGTATTTACCAAATGATTTTGTTGATTTGTTAAGCTCTCCATGATTTTAGCTAATTTTGCTTATTTGTAATGATTTTATTAGTTTTTAGCTTGAATCATTAATATTTGCTTGTTTTTCATGTTTTTATCATTTTTAACATGAATTATTACTCTATTAATTTAAATAATCTAACTATTTCAAACTTTTTAATTGGAATTATTACTAATACTTATTTTGACTTTGACAGATTAAGACTCATTCTTATTACTGTTTTTTTTGTAATCATTACTGTTTAGTTTATAAGAAAAATCATATGTTGATATTAAGTTTAAAGAGTTGCATGTGTAATCATGTTGTGAACATGTGTTTAATGGTTTAGTATCTAAAATGGCTAAATTTGATATTTTTTAATGAAAAATTATATTTATCAGTATATAATTAATCATAAACTAACTATAATAATAAAACTATCATTATCTATTTTTCTTCTATTAAATATAAACTTATGAAATATTAAGATAAGTCAGCGTATATATCAAGTAAACCAATAAAATGTTATCATTATCACAATTTTTTTTAATTTCTTCTAAATTATGAACTTTAGTTTTTATTTGATGATTTGTCATGCTTTCCATAATTTTAGGTTCATTCATATTTTATATTTAATTATTATTTTTAATACATATTTTAGTGATTTACCTGATAATTTATTATTATCTTTAAAATTCTAACGATAATATCAAAATTAAAATTTTATATTTTATTTGCTTTAGTCATATTAAAATATTATATATATATATATATATATATATATATATATATATATATATATATATATATATATATATATATATATATATATATATATATATATATATATATATATATATATATATATATATATATATATACTATAGAATGAATCATCTATCTTTTAAGATAAAGTTTTTAGGACAATAAAAATTACTCATTGTCATAATTTCTGAAAAAGTTGGCAAATAACTCAAAAATATTTATGCTATTATTTCAAGAATGATTTTTCCGCTCTTACGTTAAACGTTAGAGCTTTTGAAATCTTTATTATTCTTAATAAATAATTACATTAGATTTGTTAATATATAATTACCAAAAAATAAAAAATGTATTACATTAATTTAAGATACTTTATCATATATAAAATTACTCCCTATGTTTTATTTTAGTTGTCGTTCTAGGTATATATGCAAACAAAATAAGAAAACATATTATTTTATATATTTCCAAAATAAAAACACAATTACTTATACACCTAACCATATCTCAACCAATAAAAAATAAAATGGAGAGTTTTATCAACAAATTTTGCATTAAAATTATAAAGTGACAATTAAATCGTAACGGATGGAGTAGCATTTAGGTATTTATTAAATATTTCAAAAGTATGAAAATAGTTTATTTAATGATTTTTGATTGGATATTATTTTTTTTGTAGAATTTATAAGTCTGCAAGTGCGGGCAAAAACACCTAGTATATATTTATGTACACTAAACATAATTTAAAATATACAAAAATTGTTTTTCTCTAAATTTTATGTTTAATTAAATCAAAGTTATATGATTTTCTCTATATTGTGATTCATATTGAGACATACTGTTTCTACCTAGTAGACATGATTGCAAATCCCACAGATTAGCCGGTTTTTAACTCTGAGCTAGTCTTTTTTCGGCTTCTACAAGCTGACTTTTCGATTTTCAGCATTGCTCATATATCCAAGAATAGATATTCGTGTGCTGATTCTCTTGATAAGGAGGACAGAAACAGCAGACTTTTTTCCCACATAGATCAGACCCAGCCGGACAAAGTGTTTCTTTGAAACGACTCTAGACCAACTACTATTTGCTCTTAGAGCGTGGACGCCGACAAAAAAAATAAATCAAATTTATATTAAAAGTTTCGAAAAATATTTAAATTTCAAAACAGTATAGACAAGTTTTGATGGACAATAACTAAACAGTCCAACTTATAATATAGTTATAGAAAACTGTTACATTCACGAGACTTTCTAAAAACGAAGGTACAATGATTAAGAAACCCAAATCACTTTAATCCTTACGAGTTACGATGTTAGGATAGGATTATAGCTGCCAGTTGGTGTGTGGATGCGTGCTATATAAGATAGGCCCGAGTTTAAGTTTACCTTCACAGCTACACATTCTAGAAAAGAAAAAAATGGCAGGAGTAGTAGTACTGATATCTTCAAGCATTGTTCGATCTTTAAACACCCGGTCAGATCGAACTAAGATCCATCTTACTCCATTTGATCTCACTAATCTTCATATCGACTATCCTCAAAGAGGTCTTCTCTTTCCCAACCCAATCCTGACTTCCACCTCATCTCTCGACTAAAGGCTTCCCTCTCTCTAGCCTTAGAGATATACTTCCCTTTCGCGGGTCGTCTTGCAAAAGTGGAGAATCTTGAAGACACGGTGGCGTTTTTCATAGACTGCAATGACACTGGAGCTAGGTTTCACCATGCCGAAGCTAAAACTGTCTCGGTGAGCAACCTTCTTCAACCTGATGGCTCTGTTCCTGATTTCATGAAGCAGCTCTTTCCCGCTGACGATTTCAAGAACTGTGATGGAGTTACGGAGCCTTTGCTTGTCATACAAGTCACCGAGATGAAAGACGGTGTCTTTGTTGGTTACTGTTACAACCACTTGGTGGCAGATGGTGTTTCCATGTGGGGTTTCATCAACACTTGGTCCAAGATTTGCTCGAGTGGCTCCAGCTCAGTTCATAAGCCTCTTGTTCTCAAAAGATGGTTCCTCGAGGGGATCGGTTACCCTATCCATATCCCTGTTTCAGAGGCGGAGAGGCCACCACCACCAAGCCGTGAACTTTCTTCAATGGTGCCCGTTACAAAAGATAGGGTTTTTCATTTCACAAAAAAGAATATTTCAGATCTCAAAGCTAAAGCCAACAACGAGGTTGCCTCATGTGACATAACCATCTCTTCTCTTCAAGCGGTTACGGCGCATATGTGGCGGTCCATCATCAGACATAGCGGTCTAAGCGGAGAAGGAGAGACGCATTTCAAAGTAGTGGTGGACGTAAGGAGGAGGATAAACCCTCCGCTTGAGAAAGATTGTTTCGGGAATATGATCTATATTCAATCACCCACAGTCACCGTGGAAGAGCTGCTTGATCGTGGCTTGGGTTGGGCTGCTCTACAAATAAGTAAACTAGTGAGCTCGCAAACCAATGAAAAATGTCATAAGTTTGCAGAAGGTTGGGTTAAAAATGTAAAGAACCTAAAAACAGGTGTTGGGAGTAGAATGGTTGGTGATTCTGTACTTGTCGGAAGCTCTCCCCGGTTCAAAGTGTATAACAACGATTTTGGTTGGGGGAAACCGATTGCAGTTCGAGCTGGACCGGGAAATAATATCAATGGCAAACTTGTACTTTTCCCGGGAACCGATGTAGGAAGTATTGATGTTCAGACAACACTATGGTCTGGTGTTCTAGGGAATCTGCTAGCCGATGTTGAATTTTTAGAGCATGTGACTACTATGGTCTGATAGCGAGACGACCTTACATTTTGATTATGATTTGTTTCGTGAAGAAATAAAACAATTGAATGCGACATACTTTTTCTTCTAATATTTTTGTAAAGATTTTTTTTTTTTTGATAATCCACATATCCGAACCTCTCACTCAGTGGCAGGCAGACCTACGTTGAGGAATGGGGTGTCATGTGACACAGGTTAAAAATATAAACCAGTGTTTTTCCTGTGTGTGTATGAGAATTTTGTAGCTCAAATGGTAATATATGTCATCTTTGACACACCTTTTCTTGGGTTCAAATCTCACAAATGTTCAATTTTCTTCTTTTATTTTTGAACTGGACTTTGACCCAAAGACTGTGACCCCCTTTAAAACTCAGCCTGGGTCTGCCACTGCTCTCACTTAATCCGACTATTCCACCGCGTCTAACTGGAACTGGCGAGGAAGGTCATGAAGACTAAACGAAAACCATTTTAAATCTATTGTGGTCGGGACTCGAACTCGTGATGGCGGGCATCTCAGCCGAGGTTCCTTTACCACCAGACCACAAAGTTTCGTTATATTTTTGTAAAGATCTACAAACACAATTAACATCAACAAATAATCTGTATAAGTTAATCAGAAACGAAACCAATCATAAACCGCATGTAATGCTTGAACGGTATATGACCATTCGCTCAAAAGCTCGAACCTGATATCAAAGCCATCACATGGCGTCATTGAGCTTTGGACGTGAGATGTCACCAAAGACGTTGGCTAAGTAGGCTTATAATATACTAATACAAACTATTAATATCTAAAATTTGGATATATTAGCTGGTTAGCAGTAAGTAGCCTTTCAAATTTTAATAATTGAGATTATGTGGATAGACTTTGCTTAACGTAAACGCACATGTTGAAAGCGACAAAAAGATTGGTTTGATGTCCTAGTGAATCTTCTAGGCGACATATCGTCTGATGTATGATTTTGGTTTCGTGAAGTAATAAAATAGTTGAAAGCGACATACTTTTTTCTCCAAATGCGTTCTACATGCACATAAAACATCATCAGCACATTATGAACCAGAAACGACCATATGATAGATAGCAAGCTTTTCGTCAAAAACAAATGATAGATAGCAAGCTTTTGGAGAGACACAACTTTGAGTTCGGCAACCAATGATCATACAGAAACTGCATGGCTTCAACATTTCATATTGTATTTAGGCCACCTTATGACATTATCATTGGAGCCATCTCAAAAGAAAATGCCAATATCTCTTACCATATGGCGTCATTGAGCTGTGGAAGTAAAAGGTCACCACAGATCAGAAGACACAACAACAATCTCCACTTTACATCAAGACAGATCACAAATTAAAAAGATTAAAAGTACAACAAATCAGACGAGTGAAATAAAGACCCACGAATACAATGAAGAATTAATAAATTGTTGGTATGAATGCTTTATACTAATACAAATTATTATACTTAAAATTTGATTATTTTTTTAGCTGGTTATCACTAAACAGCCATTCAAGAATTGATCGTTTATGTAGATGGAATTTGTCTAACGTAAGACCCACATGTTGAAGGCGAACAAAGAGTTATTAAAGACCATAAAAGTCGTGAAATTATTATGAATATATGGAAACTTGTAGTAGGTTGAAATATATATATTTTTTTTGTAACTGGCTTAAGGTTGAAATATTTTCTTGTAAGAAAACTATTGACGTTGCTCACAGACTCGCATATATCAACACTTTTTGACTCGCATGTGACTGTAGTTTCCTCGAGCATTGTTCAGCCTGAAAACAGCAACCAATCTTGCTGGGAAAAGATACATCTAACTCCATTTGATCTCAATCTTCTACACCTCGGTTATACTCAAAGAGGTCTCTTCTTTCCCAAACCCGACCCGGAAACCCGTTTCATCTCTCGGTTAAAAACCTCTCTTTCTTCGGCCCTAGATGTTTACTTCCCATTCGCTGGTTGTCTTGGCAAAGTGAACCATCAAGAAGACAAGACAGTGTCGTTTCACATCGACTGCAACGGCTATGGCGCTAGATTTGTTCACGCCATAGCTGATTCTGTCTCGGTAAGTGATCTTCTTCAACCTGATGGCTCTGTTCCAGCATTTTTCAAGCTCTTCTTCCCCATGAAAGGTGTCAAAAACATCAATGGTGTCTCCGAGCCCTTGCTTGGCTTACAAGTCACTGAGATTAAGGACGGAGTCTTCATTAGTTTCGCTTACAACAACATGGTCGCTGATGGAGTTTCGATCTGGAACTTCTTCAGCACTTGGTCCAAGATCTGCAAGAAAGGTCAGAGGGGGAATTTTGATCATCCCATCGTCCTCAAAGGATGGTTCCTGGACAGGATATATTATCCGATCTGCATCCCCGTTTCAGAGACGGAGATAAAGACGAAGTCATGTGGTGAAACGTTACAAAAGAGAGAGTGTTTCACTTCTCAAAGGAAAACATTTCAGATCTCAGAGATAAAGTCAACGGCGAAAGTAGCTTAAGTGACCTGAAAGTCTGTTGGAATTGAACCTTTGATCAAACTTACCAAGTGAAGATGGAATCAAGTGAAGAAAAGATGTGGAAGCAAGAGAGCTTGCCACACAAGGAAAGAAGAATAAAGAAGTGACCAATGAGTCACGTACAAGAAGAATGAAGAAGAAGAAGCTTGAAGAGCAAGAAAGGAAGAAGACCAAGAAGTCAAGGAGACTTGAATTGTGTAACAATGAGTTACACAACAGGTAGTAAGTAAGTAACTAGTTAGTTGGTAAGCTACCAAAGTTAAGTTGAAGTTGTTAGAATAAGATAAGCTTTGCTTGTAGAATTAGTCTATGGCCTAATGTAGAGACATGGACAAGTGGGAATAGGTAAGACTAAGCTGTAGAAGTTGTGCAAGTACAGTAGTTAGTGAAAACTACTATAAGTATGTATGAGTGTTGTAAGAAAGAAGTTATCCAAGTCTAATAAGAAAGATTTGGAGAAGTAAAAATGTAGACAATCAAAGTGTTCTCTCTTCTCTCTATAAGAATACAAACGTGAGAGAGTAAAGAGAGAGCAAGCTTGTGTTAAGATGAAACACAAGTAAATAAAAACAGAGAGTGTGAGTGAAGTAAAACAGAGAACAAAACAGAGTAAGTGAGAAAGGCCAAGCCATGAACAAGAGCAAAAGTCTACAAAGTCTCGTCTCCATTCGAATGGATCATTTGAATGGAGAAACGAACTGGCCGTACTTGCGAGTTTATTGGCTGATGTTGAAGTATTGGAGAATGTGACCATCACATAAATAAACTTAAATTTAAGCAATTTGTAAGTTGTAATTCTGCGATCAAGACAATTTGTTAGCTATTCTAAGATCAAGAATTTGAATGTTTTATGTCAAAACCTAAGACAATGTACTGATTTGCAGGTCATTAATATCAAAACAATTTAAGCAGCTAGGCAAACATATATTAGCTTTCATCCGACAAGTAAGTTCCGAACTTTCTTGCCCATCTTTTGGCTTATCTAACACGTTACAGGTTTCAGTCAAGAATATATATATATATATATGTATCTTTTTTGAATTATCAAGAATATATATCTATCGATCTTAAGAGTCTTCTTCGCGCATTAAGCTTTAAAATAACTACGAATCTGAAAGTTTAATCTCTGAATGAGATTTCATTGTCTTCACTCATTTCACTTGTTAGACACATCAGTTACACACAAAAGCTTCTTTGAAGAGAAACTCTCAGGGCGAAAGACAACGAGAACATACGAAAGGAGATAAGGTTAGACTTGCAGAGGCAGTGGGATCAGAGAAAGGGATCCTAATTCATAACTACCGTACCATGTCCATGGTTCTAAATCAAATCCACAATCTGTGTCGGTATAACATACGTACACATTCAACTTTGAACTGTAACTTGTAAAAGAATAAAAAATCTGAGTATGATTAGGACTTAGGAGGAGCTCATCGTCAAGCTTGTGGATAGTTAATTTGCGGACCTTATTGCTATTCGCTTGCCACCAGTTTACAAAGCCCAAACCTACTTGGTTCATGCTCACTATTTCATAGTCTTCTGTGGTACAGCACACACGAAGAATCTTGTCATGGTATGTTGTGACAACAAGTCCATACTAAGTGATGAATATCAGATTCCCTACTGTTTTTACTTCATCTTATTGATCACATTCTAAGAGATATTGTCGTAGGTTTAATGACTGATTACACTGAGATATAGATTATGAATGTATGTATTAACGAGCTCTTGATTTCTCGACTTAATTCTGATAGAATAGTAACAAAAATACATTCAATGATATTGATACGTACGACTACAATGAATTGTTCATATGACAAACACATTACATGTGTAACAAATTGAATAAGAATCGTGGTATTTGGATGAAAACTACTATAAGTATGTATGAGTGTTGTAAGAAAGAAGTTATCCAAGTCTAATAAGAAAGATTTGGAGAAGTAAAAATGTAGACAATCAAAGTGTTCTCTCTTCTCTCCACAAGAATACAAACGTGAGAGAGTAAAGAGGGAGCAAGCTTGTGTTAAGATGAAACACAAGTAAATAAAAACAGAGAGTGTGAGTGAAGTAAAACAGAGAACAAAACAGAGTAAGTGAGAAAGGCCAAGCCATGAACAAGAGCAAAAGTCAACATGGTATCAGAGCTCACAAGATCTTTGGAGCCTGTTGAAGACGAAGATGAAGTCAGTCTAAGAAAGAGACTGAAGAAGAAGAAAAGGATGGGGGACAGCCACAAAGAAGAAGAAAACAAAACTTTTTCATTCAAAAAAAAAAAAAAAAGAAGAAAAACAAAGCTGAGACTAAGTCAGAGAATAAGGGAAGGAAGGAAGAGGTGGTGACAAGAGAGAGCACCATCAACCTTTACAATCACATACACAAACATACCAACAAGAGGGCTTCAAGTGCATTCAAGGAGATAGAGAAATCTTCTGAAAAATAGCAGTGAAGACAAAGGTGTGGTGATGGTATTCTGGAAGGAGAATTCTTGATCTTTGTTGGACAATGTCAAGGAAGCTGAGAGAGTTAATGGGCGTTCCCTCCAGAAAGCATAAATAGGAGAAGAAGCCAACTGTAAATCACTTCTTGCAACTGTGGACCTGAGAAGAAGGCAGTGTGAGAAGCGGTTTCAGATGGTGATGGAGATAAGAATCCTACGGGAGATGAACCTGATGCAAAGAACAAGGAAGAGCTGTTTCCAAGAGGGATACACAAAAGAAAACTATGGCAGAGATCAAAGAAGATCAAGAAAGCTATAGGAGTTGTTGGATGTTATTAGCCATTAAAGATGGAGAAGATCAACAGCAACTGAACAATGAAGCCAAGAAAGCCCAAATTCATGATGAAGCTGAAGAACCAGAGATGTTCAAAGCTGAAGATGGAAGAACCAAGGTTACATAAAACCAAGGTGAAAGTTCAAAGAATCAAAGAGTCCAAGGCCAATGATGCTGAGTTGATGATTTGGAGAATTAGAGGGAAAAAAATGGTGAAAGAAGAAGCTGTTTGGAGAAGCAAGTCAAAGCAAAACCAAACAGAAGAACAAGAGGTTCTTACCCAAGAAAGAAGGGAAGCATGAACCGGTTGCAAAGTCGACCGAAGAAGATGTGAGAAACTCACGCACATGACTTCAATAAAACATGAGAGACGTCACGGTAAACTTGAAGGTGAAGAAGAAGGGTTCTTGGCGATTCATCTCAAGAGGGAGAATCACAAGAAGAACAAGTGGAGTTTAATCAAAGGATTCAAGAGGTAGTGTTGGAATTGAACCTTTGATCAAACTTACCAAGTGAAGATGGAATCAAGTGAAGAGATGATGTGGAAGCAAGAGAGCTTGCCACACAAGAAAAGAAGAATAAAGAAGTGACCAATGAGTCACGTACAAGAAGAGTGAAGAAGAAGAAGCTTGAAGAGCAAGAAAGGAAGAAGACCAAGAAGTCAAGGAGACTTGAGTTGTGTAACTCAACAGGTAGTAAGTAAGTAACTAGTTAGTTGGTAAGCTACCTAAGTTAAGTTGAAGTTGTTAGAATAAGATAAGCTTTGCTTGTAGAATTAGTCTATGGCCTCATGTAGAGACATGGACAAGTGGGAGTAGGTAAGACTAAGCTGTAGAAGTTGTGCAAGTACAGTAGTTAGTGAAAACTACTATAAGTATGTATGAGTGTTGTAAGAAAGAAGTTATCCAAGTCTAATAAGAAAGATTTGGAGAAGTAAAAATGTAGACAATCAAAGTGTTCTCTCTTCTCTCCACAAGAATACAAATGTGAGAGAGTAAATAGAGAGCAAGCTTGTGTTAAGATGAAACACAAGTAAATAAAAACAGAGAGTGTGAGTGAAGTAAAACAGAGAACAAAACAGAGTAAGTGAGAAAGGCCAAGCCATGAACAAGAGCAAAAGTCAACAAAGTCTCGTCTCTTCAAGTGGTCTCGGCTCATATGTGGCGATCAATCATTAAACACAGTGTACTAAATCAAGAAGAAGAGGTGCGTTGCATTATAGCAGTGGATTTGAGGCAGAGGCTACACCCTCCGCTTGACAAAGAGTGTTTCGGGCATGTGATCTATAACGCGTTAGCTAAAACCACCGTGGGAGAGTTGCAAGATCATTCCCTGGGGTGGGCTGCTTCGAAAATAGGTAACATGTTGATATCATTGAC
The DNA here is from genome assembly GCA_026261945.1 of Hirschfeldia incana. NCBI lineage: Eukaryota > Viridiplantae > Streptophyta > Magnoliopsida > Brassicales > Brassicaceae > Hirschfeldia > Hirschfeldia incana. The sequence continues at coordinate 834,536 of JABCMI010000104.1, forward strand.
GAATGAAGATTATAGAACTTGTGCAGAGGATTGGGTTAGTGAAATCTTATGAGAATGTAATGAAGTAGTAATTTGTGTTATTTACTATGAAGGCACAAGCCAAGTATATATACAACGATTAAGTCCAAAGTAGATAAGGACTATGAGTTACACATCTTATCATAATACATATAGGAGTTATCTCCAATACTCCCCCTCAAGTTGGAATTGTGAGATTTCGAACAGCCAACTTGGACAGGATAGCTTCGAACTGAGGACGAGGCAGTGGTTTAGTAAGAATGTCAGCTAACTGGTTCTTGGTCGTAACATGTTCCATTGTTACGAGCTTCTTCTTAAGAGCATCGCGGACGTGATGGCAATCTCGTTAGACGTGTTTTGTACGTTCATGAAAAACAGGATTCGCCGCAATGTGTAGAGCGGACTTGCTGTCACAGTAGAGTTTCATAGGCCTAACCGATGGAAGACCAAATGAGTCGAAGAGTTCTTTGAACCATTTGAGCTCTTTAACAGCCACTGACATGGCTCTGTATTCAGATTCCGTGGAGGACAGAGACACTGTGTCTTGCTTCTTCGTTTGCCAAGTCACATGAGTTTCACCAAGGAAAGTAATGTAGGCGCTTAGAGACCTTCGACAAACTGGACAAGCACCCCAGTCAGCGTCACAGTAGATACTTATGTCAAGCGAGTCATCTGCTTTGAGAAATATGCCTTGACCAGCAGTACCTTTAAGATAACGAACAACCCTCAAGGCAGCCTCCCAATGCGGTAGAAGAGGTTGCTGCATGAACTGAGCTAGTATATGGATGGAATAACCAAGATCTGGACGTGTATTGGTGAGATATATCAATCGTCCAATAAGACGTCGGTACTGAGCCGCATTAGCCAAGGGACCTTTTGCTCGAGCTAGCTGGTGATTAAGCTCCATAGGGACTAGAGACGGTTTAGCTCCAAGCAAGCCAGTTTCAGAGATAATATCAAGAGCATATTTTCTTTGTGATAGGTAAAAACCTGAGGCATTACGAGCCACCTCAAACCCAAGGAAAAACTTCAGTTTCCCAAGGTCCTTCATCCGAAAACATCTCTGTAAATAGTCCTTTAACTCCTGCAGAGTCGTGGCGTCATTACAAGCGATGATAAAGTCATCGACATAGACAAGGATGTGAAGACAAACAGACCCACGAACTTTTGAAAATAGAGAGTGATCAGCATATTCATGAGAAAATCCAAACTCTTCCAATGCCGTTGTTAATTTAGAGTACCAACACCGCGGAGCTTGCCGCAAACCATAGAGAGATTTCTTTAACCGACACACCATGTTAGGATTAGAAGCTTGGAAACCTTGAGGAAGTCTCATATAGATTTCTTCATCCAGGTCACCATGAAGAAACGCATTACTAACGTCCATTTGATCAACAAGCCAGTTCTTGGTTGCAGCAATTTTGAGTATGATTCTGACTGTTGACATCTTAGCTACCGGCGCAAAGGTGTCTGTAAAATCTTCCCCTTCGATCTGATTATTCCCACAAACGACCAGACGGGCTTTAGGTCTTTCAATGGTACCGTCTGCCTTGTATTTGTAAGAGTACAGCCACTGATTGCGAAGCGCAACCTTTCCTGGTGGAAGTTGTGTAACATCCCAAGTATCATTGGCTTCAAAGGCATCCACTTCTGTATGCATTGCATCCGTCCAGATTTTATTTTTGACAGCTTCTTTGAAGTTCTTTGGAACCTCATCATTGATTAGAGCAGCCATATATACCTTATGTGAATCCGAAAATAAATGATCAGATATATAACTTGAGATAGGATAAGGTATATTACATATGACCGTTGGTGGAGACCCATGATCAGACATTGAGTGAGAGTGAGAATACTTTCTCCCCAAAACGATACTGGCAGACGAGCTTGGAAGAGACACACACGTGCAACATTCAAGATATGTCTATGTTTACGCTCAACCCGACCATTCTGTTGAGGAGTATCTACGCAAGACGTTTGGTGCTCAATCCCATGTTTCTTAAAGAACGGTGTAAGAACCATAAACTCAGACCCATTATCTGTTCGAAGAGCCTTGACTGATTTTCCAAACTGCCTCTCGGCTAAAGCAATAAACTCGCGTAGTAAGGTAGCTACTTCAGATTTCTCCAACATCAAGTAAGTCCATACGGCTCTAGAGTAGTCATCAACAATAGTTAGGAAGTATCTCGAGCCATTAGAGGAAGGTACCCGATATGGACCCCACACATCGCAATGTAGTAAAGAAAACGGCTCAAATGCTTTATTATAACTTGCAGGAAAAACTTGTCTAGTTTGCTTAGCACGAAAACATATTTCACAAGATATAGCTTGCTCAGAATCAAACACCAATCTATCTAAAATGGGTAAAGCTGATAAAATCCGATAAGAGGGATGTCCTAGCCGCCGATGCCACAGTTCCGAAGTTGATGAATTCTTAGCTTCAGTACGATGAACCCGTGCAGCTGTAACTCCCATGAAGTAGTACACCCCCTCTCTCTCTTCACCCGTTCCAATCAGGGTCTTCGTAAAACGGTCCTGCAAAACACATAGGGTATCAGTAAAGATAGCAATGCAGCATGTTTGTTTAAGCAATTTGGACACCGAGATAAGTGTGCAATTAAACTCCGGCACATAAAGAACATCAGATAAGTAGTAGTCTTTGCTCAAGACAAGTGTGCCCTTCTTCCTTGCTTGGGAAGATTTCCCATTCGGAAATTTTACAGAGGATGGCAAAATATCTGTAACATCACTAAGAAGGGCAAGATTTCCCGTCATGTGATGCGAAGCACCAGTGTCTATAATAACATCTGCAATGGTTGTTTTACCCTGAAGTTTCTCGGTGGAGATTGTAGATTTGGTACCCTGAAGCTGGTGAAGGAGCTGGGTGATTTGAGCAATAGTGTCAGAATTCGTAAAAGCCGATGTAGTGGTGTTGTTAGAAGTTACTCTGGTTGAGTTAGCTCGTCCACGACCACGAGTGCCAGAGTTAGTTGTGCGACCTCCTCTTCCTCGCTGAGATGAGCCACGACCAGTGGTTGTGTTCCGTTGCTCCAACCACCACTCTGGATATCCATGAAGAAGAAAGCACTCTGTATTATCATGGCCAGTGCGAGAACAATGGGTGCAGGAACGATTAGGATCACGAGGTCGGAACGAACTAGCAAATGCTTGTTGTGACTCTGTTTTAGGATGCTCAGTTTGCACAGTAAAACCAATAGCATCCGGTTTCAATTCCTTAGAACGCACGGTATTGTTGTGTTGCTCTTCTCGTATAATTCTAGAGTAGACATTATTGATATCTGGTAGTGGATCTTCATTAATAATTTGAGACCGAATGTTTCTGAAGCGAGATTCATCAAGTCCAAACAAGAACTTATGAACTCGAATCTCGTCCCGTTCCTTTGCAATATCTGTAGATGCATCGCAGGTACACGCCCGAGTAGTCGTGATGTTGTCGAGTTCTTCCCATAGTTTGGTAAGACGCCCATAATACTCAATCACGGTCTGTCCTTGCTGTTGACAAGTATTGATTTCATCACGTAGCTGATGGATCCAAACACCATTCCTGACTGAGAATCTATGTTGCAGTATTTCCCAAAGCTTGTGTGCCTCGGGTACAAACGAAACTGTTGATCGTATTTTGGGATCTATAGAAGTCCGAATCCAGCCCACCAGCATGGAGTTAGTAGCAAGCCATCGAGAGAGATCTGGTTCTGTATCTGGTTTTGGAATTGTGCCGTTTAAGAAGCCAAGCGCCAAGCTTTCGCTTTGCTTGTATAGAGTTGGAGAGTTCAGTTGCCCATTCTGAGTAATTATCTCCTCGAAGTAGAACCGAAGTAATTAGTGCTCCGGGATTGTCTGAAGGATGTAGGTAGTATACGCTGGTAGAGTCAAGAGGTAGAGTAGTCGTAGTTGTAGAGATTAAAGCTGCTGAAGAATCAGCCATGTTTCTTGCGGAATAAGAAACACGTTTTTAGAAAAGAAAATTAGGGTTTCAGATTGTTTGCTCTGATACCATGAAATCTTATGAGAATGTAATGAAGTAGTAATTTGTGTTATTTACTATGAAGGCACAAGCCAAGTATATATACAACGATTAAGTCCAAAGTAGATAAGGACTATGAGTTACACATCATTATCATAATACATATAGGAGTTATCTCCAATAGTTAGAAATGTAAAGATCCCAAAATATGGTAGTGAGAGTAGAATGGCTGATACTATAATTGTCTCTGGCTCTCCTCGGTTTGAAGTGTATGATAACGATTTTGGTTGGGGTAGACCGATCGCAGATCGAGCTGGACCAGGGAATAGTATAAGTGGCAGACTGGTACTTTTTCGAGGGATCCAAGGTGGAATTATTGGTATTCATGCAACCTTGTCGTCTGATGTAGGGGCTGTTCGTTTCTCCATTTATTATCTCCATCTACATGATCTATTTGTATGAGTCATCCAGATGATCCATCCAGATTTTTGTGGATGTTTGTTTGTTCATCCAAATAACTCATCTAGATGAATCATCTAAATGAATTTTATGTTTGTTTTTTTATTTTCATTTCTATCCAAATGAATTTAGTAAACAAATTACCAAAATATCCTTATGTTGATTTAATCATATGTTTGATAGTAGCATATATGTCATATTAACATATATCAAAATAAGCATTTTGACATTTATAAATTCTAATTACACATATATTATACATTTTTATTTAGATGTATTTGAAAATAAAAAACTAAAGTTTCAAATAAAAAGACATTATACCACTTTAAATGAACTATCTCCATTCAAATGCTCCAAACTGGCTAAGCTTAATGAACTTTGAAACTAAGCCTAAAATTCTGAAAATCATTCAAATGAACCTTCTGAATGAGTTGTACTTTTTGTGTCTAAACGAACAAAAAGCTCATCTCCATTCGAATGGATCATTTGAATGGAGAAACGAACAGGCCGTACTTGCGAGTTTATTGGCTGATGTTGAAGTATTGAAGAATGTGACCATCACATAAATAAACCTAAATTTAAGCAAGTTGTAAGTTGTAATTCTGCGATCAAGACAATTTGTTAGCTATTCTAAGATCAAGAATTTGAATGTTTTATGTCAAAACCTAAGACAATGTACTGATTTGCAGGTCATTAATATCAAAACAATTTAAGCAGCTAGGCAAACATATATTAGCTTTCATCCGACAAGTAAGTTCCGAACTTTCTGGCCCATCTTTTGGCTTATCTAACACGTTACAGGTTTCAGTCAAGAATATATATATATATGTATCTTTGTTGAATTATCAAGAATATATATCTATCGATCTTAAGAGTCTTCTTCGCGCATTAAGCTTTAAAATAACTACGAATCTGACAGTTTAATCTCTGAATGAGATTTCATTGTCTTCACTCATTTCACTTGTTAGACACATCAGTTACACACAAAAGCTTCTTTGAAGAGAAACTCTCAGGGCGAAAGACAACGAGAACATACGAAAGGAGATAAGGTTAGACTTGCAGAGGCAGTGGGATCAGAGAAAGGGATCCTAATTCATAACTACCGTACCATGTCCATGGTTCTAAATCAAATCCACAATCTGTGTCGGTATAACATACGTACACATTCAACTTTGAACTGTAACTTGTAAAAGAATAAAAAATTTGAGTATGATTAGGACTTAGGAGGAGCTCATCGTCAAGCTTGTGGATAGTTAATTTGCGGACCTCATTGCTATTCGCTTGCCACCAGTTTACAAAGCCCAAACCTACTTGGTTCATGCTCACTATTTCATAGTCTTCTGTGGTACAGCACACACGAAGAATCTTGTCATGGTATGTTGTGACAACAAGTCCATACTAAGTGATGAATATCAGATTCCCTACTGTTTTAACTTCATCTTATTGATCACATTCTAAGAGATATTGTCGTAGGTTTGATGACTGATTACACTGAGATATAGATTATGAATGTATGTATTAACGAGCTCTTGAATTCTCGACTTAATTCTGATAGAATAGTAACAAAAATACATTCAATGATATTGATACGTAAGACTACAATGAATTGTTCATATTACAAACACATTACATGTGTAACAAATTGAATAAGAATCGTGGAATTTGGATCCAACTAGGTGTAACAAAAATAACCTAGCCTTTTCAACAACAACTCTGGTTTTCCCCTGTTTATCTATCACTCCCATCACCGTACGGTGACCCAGCCTTGTGCATCAGACCAATCAGGGATAGCTTCACTAACCAGGCACTCAAATCTCTCCACCGGAGAATCCAACGGCTGATATTGCGTGACAGATTCCGACGACATAGTTTCCCAAAACTCAAACGGGCATCTCGGCGACGTTGATACTTCTTCTTTCAAGTCTTCCCGTTGACCATAGTCTTCACAATCGACGGCTTCTACGAACGGATGGTTCAAAAGCATCTCAGCCGTCCATCTTTTCTCGGGATCTTTAACAAAACACTTCGACAAGAAGTCTTTTCCTTCTTCCGACAACTCCTCTGGAACCTTCGGCAACTCGTCCCCGACAGCGATTCGTATCAAAAGCGACATGAAGTTCGACCCTTCTTCGACCCTCCACGCCGTTTTGCCGCTAAACATCTCCACTACGGCACATCCCAACGCCCACACGTCAGCAGCTGTTCCGTACACGTTATCGTTGACGGATTCCGGCGCCATATATAACGGCGTCCCTCTAATCTCCACGCCTGCTTTTGACGCCGTCAAATCTCTCGCCAAACCGAAATCCGCAATCTTAACGGCGCCGTCCTCGAATATCAGAATATTCCCGAGTTTTATATCGCAGTGAGCGAACCCTTTCGTGTGGATGTGACGTAATCCTCTGAGCACGGATCCTGTGTGACGGCGCACGACGGTTTCCGGTAAACCCTCACCGTTTAATTTCTTTAGTTGCGTCTCTAAGCTTCCTCTCGAAGCGTACTCCAACAGCAAGTTATGCAACTTCTCCCCTTTCTCCACCGTTTGATCCTCGCCGTAACAGCGTACGATCTCAGGGCAGTCTCCGAGTGAATCCAACACCGACTTCTCGTTCGCGAAGGAGGTGGCGCCGTGAGAGTCCGCCGTTTTCACTGCCATAAGAGGCAGGAAACCTCCGAAAGTTGACGGCGTTGCTAGGCTGACAGTTGAAAACGCTCCGTATCCGATTGTTTCTCCACGGACCCACTCCATTGAAGGCTAATCTCTCTGAGAAAATTGGGAAGAACAAAGTATATTGAGTTTGATAGGGTTTCTTAGAGAAGTGTCACGCAAGATTTCCTTTTATTATTGAGATGCGAAATTTGGATTAGGGCTAAAAGTTTCCTTTTTGTTTATGATGCAAGAATGGAAAAAAGAAAGATATTGGAGATCTTGAAAGATACAGAGCATATACGTAGCTTGTGACGGTTGATTTGTGCCTTATAGCGCTACTTCCATACTATATATATACCTGAATATTTATAACTAAGGATCTATTAATTTTTGTACTCTATTAATTTCTCACTCCCCCTAAAAACCGTACGTGCAGGTCTCCCCGCATGCGGCTCACGACATTCGAGGTGGCCAGCATTCATTCGCAAATCTTGTAGTGAAATTGGGATTGCTTGACCTCGGAAGCTAATTCGCGTGTAGGCAGCGCTGTATGTTGTATGGTTGACTGTATCATATATTCATTGAATAATTGGCTTTCTTACATTTTATATATAGGTTCGCTCCATATTTTTCCAAGAATTTATACCTATAAAAGTTGTAATATGGTTATCAAATGAAATTTTATTACAAAAACAAGTTTTACAATTTTTTAATATTTTATTTTAAATTACCCAGAACCATTTTAGTGGTTTTAAAACCATCAATTAGTATTGTTTTTAACATTGAATTAACTTTAACTTTAGTCTTCCACATAGTTTTGATTAGTTTCAACTGGATGACTAAACTGATGCAGCACATTTTCTTGCTTTAAGTCGTTAGCTATATATATGATATTTAATTTGAATATTTATTAAATAAATATCCATATTGATACAATTTTATGATCATTTGTATCTTGTTATAACAAAAAAAATTAAGCCACTGATCATAAAATTTTCAAAGTGGGATTTAAAGTTCCTAATAATTTATGATCATTTTAAGAAATTTTAAATATAACATATAAAAAAAATGTAAAAAATTTATTATATGTTTATGTGATTATTTTTTTTTACAAATAGAAAATTAAAAAAGAGCTAAGATAGAAAAATTGTTATCAAATATTTATTACTAGGTATGGACCCGTGCGTTGCACGAGTTTTGTTTGATGTTTTAATTTCATGAAGCAAAGAAAAGCGAAAAAAAATTAGAGCGATTGTAGATTTTTGCATATTTTGATTGAAACTTATTTAAGGAATATAAACTTGTTTTTTCAACATAAGTTTAGTTGGTATTTATGTTTCAGTTATCATATTGTATAAGTGCAATTCGAATGAGAGTATTTAGAAGGATTCTTATCATTTAAGAAAAATAATGAAACATAATTAAAATACGAAAGAGAGTAAAAAAAAATCCACAACTCTCTACTCTTAATGATAAGTTGTAAATTCACAAAGCCAGTTGTTATACTACTAATAATATTAATTGTTTTAAAAATTAAATTTTATAAAAAAAATATAATATTGATTATTTTTCTTTTAGAATCTGTAACATTTCCAACCGATAATCATGTTCTAAGTAGTTATCATCAGTTTTTTATTTAGGGATAGAGAAAAAATTCAGATCTGAAAATTCAAACCAAACTCAATCACGAAAAAATATGAGTTACAATGAAATACAATGAAATGAAAATTAAATCAAGCTTATTTAATTGATGAAAATGTCATAAACATTCTTATGCTCTAAATTTAACATTTTTATTAACTTTTTTTTTATGAAATTTTAGATTTATTTATCATCAAGAGCCAAAACCTCAAAAAATTTGTATTAACTTTCGAAAGTTAATATCATTTATATACTTTTTGCATGGTCTATTAACATTTAAAGTATTACTAATCCATATATATATATATATATATATATATATATATATATATATATATATATATATATATATATATATATATATATTCTATATTTTCTCCTAAAATATTGAAACTCTTTTTGGGCAATGAGTTTCTCATAACTCTATTATAAAGTTATCTACTTTTAAGCAAAATTATAGTGAAAGTTATTTCAGTTTCTATATTTAGAGACAAGAGTATCATATATCTATATTTTCTTAAAAATAAAGAAATTATATTACAAATCCTAAATTGATTCAAATCCACCAATGTCATATTATTTCTTTATTTTAATGGAAAATACTGAAATAAAAATTCAGGTGAATCGGAAATGATCTTTGTTGTTTAACCAATTGAAAACATTGGATCAATATTTTTGTCATGTAATTTTGAGGTGATAAAATTATTAATATCTTATTCAGTTTGATACTTCTTTGATTATTTTAGCCACAAATATATATATGTGCATGATGAAGACCATATTTCTAAATCTCGATTGTGTAAGTAATATTTATGAAAATAATTTGTTAATTAAAGTTTTATGGTGATAAATCTTAAAATAATAATAAATTATTATTTTATAATGTAATGGAACCGAAGAAGACACAATCATTAAAACGTTTTTGCAGTTTCATTTAAAATATACAATATTTGATATCAAATACATCATTTGGATTCTCGATTTCTCTATATAATCTTAATATAAAAAATATGGAGAATCATTTTCTTCAACTACTATTTCTTCTGTTTTGAAACTGAAAAATAATTAGTTTTAAAATATAATAATAGATCAATATGTATTAATATATTTATTTGTGTAACCATTTATTGATAATATATTGATCAATATAAATATAAATCAATGATTGTTAATTATTTTAAAATGAGAAACATTACATAGAAAATTCAATAGCAAAAAATTTTCCTACTTTATGAAGATTTACGTTTGATTAAACTATGTTATATAAAATTCACATCAGACGATATTCTTTCCATAATGTTGAAGATTTCTTATAAGCCTTTTCTCCAATAAACTGATAATCATTTATTTTAGAATTAAAAAATAGACATTATAGTGTTAGAAGACATTAATCCTTAGTCAAATTACTTGACCAAGAAGACTTACATAGAAAAGAGTTATTTATAAAAATATTATTTTAACAATTCTATTTTGTTTATGATTTTTTTAAAAGGAAGACTATTTTTTTATAATTCGGTTTCTTTAAAGTTTTTTTATATAATTTCTTGTAGTTTAGTATTAGATACATTTTATTTTATAAGAAATATTAAATAATTTTATTTTATAAACAAAAAACATAATTAAATATTGATAATATGTTTTTACTTAAATAGTTTCTTGTGTTTTAGGATTTTATAGCTCTATTAAATAAAACTACTCGTTTTTTATAATTTTATTTTTCAGTATTTTAAAAAGGAAAATTAATATTTATTTAAAAAATAATCACATTCATTTTTATTAATATATATATATATATATTAAAAATGGATTCTAAAAAGAAACTACTATTAAATATTTTATTAATTTTTAATATATTTATGAATATTTTTGACATATGTCACAATCCTAAAATATTTATTTCTATGTTTCATGAGCTCATGATCATATTAATTAGAATCCTTAAAAAAATGTATAAATATTTTAAGTTTATGATTTTGTAAAAAGGAAAATAAATATCCAATAATTGTATATTTATAATATAATCACTATTAAATATTTATAAGAAAAATCTAATCTTGTAACTATTTTATTTTATTATGAAATTAAATATATAAGCCAATGTCTACTGATTTTGTAATTATTTTCAACCCATATTTTTATTTGACCTTGAAAATAAGATTCCTAAAAAAAGTAATACTACAATTAAATAAAAGTATAGATTTTTATTTTTTTGTAAACCAATATATTTTATTAACCTTGCAAAAGAACCTTTTTACTATTCTCTTTGTTTTAGTATTTGCTTAACTAAAATATTTTTATAAATATTTAATTTGCAAGGAAATTAATTTTAAAAATAGTGTTTTGTATTTGTAAATCCACGTCCAGAAAAGAAATATTCTCTATTAAATAGTTATTTATGTTGAAACGTTTTGATCTTTTAGAGTTCTTTTTTAAAGAAATTTGAAAAAGGAAAACAAAATTTTTAATTTTTTTTTACAATTCTCTTTGGTTTAGTGATTAACATGAAATACTATTTGAACAAAAAAACATTAAATACTATTAAATATTTTTTATTAATATTTTTAATATTTAATTTGCAAAGAAATCAATCTTAAAATAATATTTTGTATTTTGTAAAACCACGAATACAAAAGAAATAATATATATTAAATAGGTATTTATATGGAAATATTTTGATCTTTTACAATTTTTTGTTAAAGACCTTTTGAAAAAGGAAAACTAATTTTAAATAACTATTTACTCTTAAATATTTATTTATATGGAAATATTTTGATCTTTTATATTTTTTTATTAAAGACATTTTGAAAAAGGAAAACTAACTTTAAAAAAAAAACAGTTTACAATTCTCTTTGGTTTAGTATTTGCTTAACATGAAATATTATAAAAAAAAGTTTATAAATATTTTTAATATTTAATTTGCAAGGAAATCAATATTAAAATAATGTTTTGTATTTTTCAAAACCAAGAATCTTATTATATAAAGCTTAGTTTTCAAAGTTACTAATTAACACGATTGCGACACATGACAATTATATATTTTAGATTGTGACATGTGTGCAGTATATTTAAGATTTATATACTAAAATTGATTTTCCTATTTTCCTATCTTATTATATAATGCTAAACATAGTTTTCTTATAATCCTACTCAATCTTATTAAAATAATTATTTTCGTAATTATCTTTTTACATTGATTTTCCTATTTTCCTATCTTATTATATAAATAAAAGATAATCTTATGAAAAGTGTAATATATCATAATCTAATATTATTATAAATATCAAATTAAAAATTTAATTATAAGTATTATTAAAAGTAATTTTGCATTAAAAAAATCTAAACAAAAGGGAATTGTAAAAGAGTATTTGATAGTAATTTTCCTTCTAATATTTTTACATGTGTTTAAATATATAATGATAAATATATAATGATTAAATGATTTATTTAATAATTGTAAAAAAATTAATATTTTTAAATAACCTAATTGTAAAAATTATTTTTTCACAATTTTTCATTTTTGAGAATCCTAAACAAAAAATTATTTACAATTAAGATTATATAGAGTTTGTTTTTTAAAATTGTTAATTAACATGATTGTGACACATGACAGTCATTATTTAAAATTGTGATGTGTGTTAAACTATTTTATAATAAATATATATCTTATAATAAAATATATATATATATATACTACAATAGTAATAAATGTTTTAAAATCCTAAACAAAAAATAATTGAAAAGGATTATTTGATAGTAACTTTCCTTTTAATATTATGAAATATGTTAAAACTAATAATGATAAAAATATATATATATATAACGAGATAACCAAAACAACAAATTTTGAAATTTATTTAATAGTAAAAAATAATGATTTAATTATATTCTTTTAGAATTTTTCCTTTCAAATCCTGAATAAAAAAATTGTAAAAGACTAATTTAAACTATCTCATAATTAAAAATAAACATAATAGGATAATAAAATAATTTTTATTAAAGTAATTAAATAGTAATTTTCCATTTAAAAATCTTTAATGATATAACTGCAAAATATTATTTGATTAAAAATATATATATACTAAGAAAATAACAAACTAATTTCGAAAAATTAAATTTCAAAACTATTTAATAGTAAACTTAATTTAAATATTATTTAATAGTAATTTTCTAGAAAATTTCCTTTTCAAAATCCTAAAAAAAATAGATTTGTAAAATAACTTATTTAATACTAATTTTTATTTTCTAATATCCGCAACAAAAAAATAATTGTAAAACATTATTTTATATTAATTATATAGAATTATTTACTTTGCTACGTAGAGTTACATATATTTAGAATTTCATTTCAAATCAAAACGGATAATGAATCGAGTCAAAATTTACAGTTATTCTGTCCAGCTTTATATAGATGTTATGTTGTTGTGACTAAGTTAATGTGACTATTATACTTATGTGTGTTTGTTTTTATCGACATATAAAATTTGGTTTGCTGTTATATATAGATCATGCCATTATGAAATTTAAATTAAAGAGATCGACTATGAAATAAAATGTAGTAGTTTATGCTATTAAGGAATTTAAATCAAAGAGAAAGACTATACAATAGAACAATGGTACTGATAACTCGCTTAGGCAACATGATTATTGAAGTTGGAATTCTAACCAAAAATTATGTGAAAAAACGGATTTTTATTCCTAAAATAAGTCTCATAACAACAAATGCAAGAAAACCTTTCAAACTTAAAAGACTTCAATTTTCTATAAGAGCTAAATATTGTAAACAAAAAATAATTAATTTTTACATAAATAGTTAATTAATAGTATTTTTCCTTTTAAGTTTTAAACAAAATATTGTAAGCAAAAAATAATTTCATACAAGTAATTATTTGATATTATTTTCGTTTTTTATATCCAAAAAAGAAAATTGTAAAAATTATAAGAAAATAATTATCATAAAGCTTGGTTTTCAAAGTTACTAATTAACAATATTGCGACACATAGCAATTGTGTATTTAAGATTGTGACATGTGTTAAATAATTAATCTTTACAGAAATAGTTAATTAATAGTATTTTTTCTTTTACGTTTTAAACAAAAAATAATTTCATACAAATTTAATAATATTTTCCTTTTTAAGTTTAAAACAAAATATTTTAAACAAAAAAAAATTCATACAAGTAATTATTTGATATTGTTTTCGTTTTTTATATCCAAAAAATAAAATGTAAAAATTATAAGAAAATAATTATTTGATATTATTTTCGTTTTTATATCCAAAAAAAAATTGTAAAAGTTATAAGTAAAAAAACTACTTTTTAAAAAATATTCTAAACAAAAAATAATTCATACAAGTAATTATTTGATATTATTTTCGTCTTTTATATTTAAAAAAAAAGAAAATTGTAAAAGTTATAAGAAAATAATTCCTTTTTACAAATTTATTTTTCTTAGAATTTTAATAACGAAAAAATACGTAGAATTGTGACATGTGTTAAGTAATTAATCTTTACATAATTAGTTCATTAATAGTATTTTTCCTTTTTAATTTTTAAACAAAATATTGTAAACAAAAATATATTCATACAAATTTAATAGTATTTTTCCTTTTTTAGTTTATAACAAAATATTCCAAACAAAAAACAATGTTCATACAAGTAATTATTTGATATTATTTTTTGTTTTTGAAATCCAAAAAAGAAAATTGTAAAAGTTATAAAAAATAATTCATTTTTTACAAATATACTAAAAAAAAAACTTCATACAAGTAATTATTTGATATTATTTTCGTTTTCTATATCCAAAAAAAAAAGAAAATTAGAAAAGTTATAAGAAAATAATTCTTTTTTTTACAACTCTCTTTTGCTTAGAATTCTAATAAGGAAAGATATTTAGATTTATTAGAAATAGTCAGTTGTATTCTCAGGTTTTTATAATCCGTTAAAAAAGTTAAACTATTTTTTTCTTTCATAATTCTGCTTTGTCCTGATTTCAAAATGGAAAAATTAAAATTTCTTTAAAAAGGAAAATTATATTCATACATCTTATACAGTTTTATTTGTTACAGTTTCATGCATATTACAACATGTACTACATATTATTTTTTATAAACAGTTATTCTCACAATTGAGATTCAGAAACATGGTCTTTATCATACACATATCACAAAAATCAAATTAGTATTAAACTGTATAAAGTATAAATAGTTTCCTTACCTCTAATTGCATGATAAAATGTTGATCTATAATGTTATTTATTAATAAAACATTAAAGATTATTATTTATATCTATATTCTCTTTTAAAATAGATAAATTATTTTATAGAAATGGATTTGCTCCAATGTGTGATTATGCAACAAAGTTCATTTACTTTCAGAGGAAAATATAGAGATATGATATTTTTGTTTATAAATAAAAACATGAAACTGGCATTCCATTACATTTTTTCATTAAAAAATATAGAAACTCTATATCTGCATCATACAATGGAGAGATTCCCATTTATGAGAAAAAAATAGAGAAATATATAGAGCTGGAAACTTGATATATTTTTAAGATGAATAAACTATAAAAACCAAAATATATAAATGCTAACGAATGCCCACAAAAATTCGAGATACTACAATAACAACACAAAACATTATTAAATTGTTATGGAAGCATTAAAATATGTATGACGTTGTCTTTAAGAAAAATAGCACATAAAATTAATAAAAACATGCATTAAACTAAGAACTTGATATATTTTTAAGATGAATTAACCGTATAAACCAAAATATATAAATGCTAACGAATGCACACAAAAATTCGAGATACTACGATAACAAAACAAAACATTACTAAATTGTTATGGAATCATTAAAATATGTATGACGTTTTCTTTAAGAAAAATAGCACCGAAAATTAACACAAACATGCATTAAACTAAAAGTTTAAGAAAGTGTAGAACATTGTCTTCAACTCGATTGGCTTGATTCAACTTTTAAATTCTTTGTATTTTGCTTTATTTCATATTTCTTTATGTTGATTTTGATTTGAATTTTCGATAATAGCTCTTTCCTCTAACCTTATATATAAAGTTGCTAATAACTCACTTCACTTATGCGATATAATTGTTAAAATAAGAGTATTAACCAAGACTAATGTGAGAAAAATAATTCTTATACCTTGAATAATTTTTACAAAGTACATAAAAAATCATACAATGAAATTAAGACATTAATATAACATGTGTTAAATAACAATTCTATTTTTAAAAAAATTAAACCAAAATAATTTTAAAAGTTAGTTTTCTTTTTTTTCAAAAAGTCTTAAACAGAAAAAACTATAAGAGATAAATATTTCGACATAAATAATTTTTAATAATTTTTTTTAACAGTGGGTTTAAAATAATTATAAGATTAAAATATTTAAAAAACTTTTTTCTTATAGAAAACTTGACTCTTCAAAGTTTTCAAGTTTAAATTAATTGTAGTATTCCTTTTTCTTAAAACCTTATTTTTTAAGGTTGAATAAAATATATGGATTTAAGTTAATTACAAAATCAGTAAACATTCGTTTCAGAAAATAATGTCTTAGTAAAATAAATAATTACAAGATGAGTTTTTTGTTATATAAAGTTTGGTACTCAAAGTTTCTAATAAGCATAATTATGCACATGGTAATTATATATTTAAGATTATCATATGTGTCAACAACATTTTTTTTTAACTTAAACTAAGAGAATTTAAATTTTTTTTTTACCTTTTTAAAGTTGTAAGCAAAAAAATAAAAAAAAATATTTATTTCTATATAAATAATTATTAATAAATTAATTTTAAAATGTGGGTTTACGATAATTACAAAATAAAAAAATTTATTTAAAGATGATACATTGTGTTGCACGGGTCCATATCTACTACAAAATAAATACAATATATTAAATAATTACTTATATGGAAATATTTTGATATTTTACAGTTTTTTTTGTTAAAGACATCTTGGATAATGAAAACAAATTTTAAATAACTATTTATTCTTAAATAATTATCTATATGGAAATATTTTGTATCTTTTACATTTTTTGTTAAAGACCTTTTGTAGAAGAAAAAATAACTTTTAAAAATCTTTTTTTAAATCTTTTTAAAGAAAAACCAAGCTTTATATAATAAGATATTTAATTTTCCAAAACAAATAGTTTTAAAATAAAGTTTTGTATTTTGTAAAACCACGAATGCAAAATAAATAGTATAAATATTAAATAGTTGTTTATATGAAATTATTTTGATTTTTTTACAGTTGTTTGTTAAAGACTTTCTGGAAAAGAAAAACTAATTTTAAATAACTATTTCTACTTAAATAGTTATTAATATTGAAATATATTTTGATCTTTTACTTTGTTTTTGTTAAAGAACTTTTGAAAAAAGAAAAAAACTAACTTTTAAAATTATGTTGGTTTAATCTATTTTTTTTTAAATATATTTATTTAACAAATGTCGCAATCTAAAATATATAGTTGACATGTGTCGCGATCGTGTTAATTAGTAACTTTGAAAACTAAGCTTTATATAATAAGATTCATAATCATTAATTATCATATATGCATTAATCATATTATGTAATTATGCAGCTTTTATTTAAGAGAAGTTTGAAAATATTTTTTGTATACTATTTATCATTTTGATAGTTAATTTAATAAAAAATATAATATAAATTAAGACGACACCAACCTCAAGTCCCTTCTTTTTTCCCTCGTCAGCAGCATACGACACCAACCTCAAGTCCCTTCTTTTTTCCCTCGTCAGCTCCACTGTCCTCTGCAGCTACAAAAACCTCACTATTACCTTCTGTAGTGGAGTAAAACCTGAACCGGACGTTACACTATATCGTCTCTTTTAATGCAGCATTGACCTAAACCCGGCTTCTTGCTCTTCGTGCGTATCACGCGCAATCCCACTGACGCAAACACGTGTCCCAACTCGTACTCCGTGTTCTTGCAGATGCAAAATTGTCTGGTCCGGTACGACAAGAGCTCATTCTTTTGCGTTCAGGACAAAACGGTGATGCGTAAGACATGTGGACAGCCGATGGGATTTGACGACCAGGATGCATTGACCAGAGTCAACGACGTCAACGGTTCTTTATGTTCTGGAAGTGAACCGTATAGGACAGGAGTGAACGGGGATGTTCGAGGTATGGCTCAGTGCACATGGGATCTAAGTCTAGCACAGTGTCAGGATTGCTTGACCGATGCAATCGGACGGCTCAGATCTGATTGCTTTATGACCCAGGGAGGATACGTTTACTTGTCCAAGTGTTACGCGCGTTTCAGCTTCGGTGGTAGTCATGCACGTCAGACCCCAAACTCAAACTTTGGCCAGCTTTCTTTATTTTAGGAAGCATTAATAAATAGTCGTAGTCACGACTCATACAACAAGAAAAATAACTTTTAATGTAACAATAGATGACAACCTTTCTATAGAATTACTGAACTGTGACAATTTTTGGGAATTTGGGATGATGGATTATCAAATTAAGCTGTATACATATTTGACTTAACGGCGAAAATGTTGAATGAAAGGTGTATAGTCTTAATTTTTTTAGTGTTCTAATTGTGTTATTTTGCAGGAGATGAGAAATGTGATGATAAGGATGATGACGATTATAATATCAGTAAAAAACTGGTGATAATAATAGAAATCATCACGTTAGTCATCTTGCTCGTTATGTTACTCGCTATTCTTGGAAATAAACTCAGAAATTTACAAGGTAATTTTAAATTTAAATATTTTTCGTTTATCTATTAAATCTAAATCACTATATATATATGCTATGTATGAATTTGCAGATGATAAATGTTGTAGATGAAAGGAAAAGTGAGAAATACAACTCGAGTCAGTCCACTACTGCCAGTTGTGTTTTAAAATTTAAACTTTTGTGACCTTGCATGCTTCAATATATATAGTTATATTTCAACATTGTATATTCGACTTGATCACTTGTATCAATGCTATTAAAACATAAAGTTTTTTAGGTGATCTTCTATTTTGAAAGTATTTACAGATCTCTGTCATTGTATTATTTAAAACATATACTTTTAATCAAGGAAAATATGCCACAAAATCTTTTTATTCCAACAATCAATATATTCTCTTACTTTCAATGCCTTTAAACTAAATCATAAAGGTCTAAATAAAAACTATCTATATTATTTGTATTAGCGATATCAATCATAACTATATGTCTGAGGTTTCGAGGAAGGTGAAGATCAATGTTTGACGTTTTGCGCAAAGTGATTTTGACCCCAAAACCCCGAAATTCAAATAGGTCTTAATCAAATCCGAATCGGTACCCTAACTTTCATCCCTACTAATTCTCTACAATCTTTCTCCTTAACGCTTGAAAATCCAATTATTCATGTATGCCATACCACTCGACCAGACTTGTACTGTTATAAACCATTAGATTCAATTAATGGGTTTCGATGGAAGACATATTTAACTGAACAGACCATCTTAGTTTATTTTTAACCATTACTAAAATAATAAAAAATAATTTACAGAATTAACCATATAATTTTTTAATAAATCCATCCATATAGCCAATAAAAAACAATTTATACATTTTTTTAAAAAACCTAATTTCAATTAATTAAGAAGTTAAAAAATAAATATTAATTTATAAATTATATTTAGAAATAAAAATTCTGTTTAGAAAATATAATAATACAAATATTATTTTACAAAAATTTACCAAAATTCTTTTTAAAAATTGATAGTTAAAACAAAAAATTATGTTAAAACCAAATATTATATTAAAAAAAACAAAACAGTATAACGTTTAATGCTATTTAATTTATAGAGCGCATCAAAATTGTACATGTCGTGGCATAATTATCTGTGGAGTTTTTCATCAATATTACATATGTTTGATGTAGTTGATAATCTATATAATAAAATTAAAGATCATAAGATGATGTAATCGGTGATTTACCCAGTGTTAAAAAAATATCGTCATTCTACATAGCTCTTGGATATCCCTTGTGGCTTAAGGATTTTTTTAAGGTGACTATGTTATTCAGTTTTGTAGTAGCAAGTGCTTGTATCCTTAGCCTTTATGGCTTATGTGACTCTTCTTTAATAATGGTTTTTGTTGTAAATATTCAGATTTGATGAATGAAATGATATTTAGATGAAAAAAAAATTAGCCTGGGGTGTACTCGTGTACAGAGCGATTCTTAGAGATTACCGATAATAAAAAAATGAAAATGCATAAATGAGATTTGAATCTAGTATATTATGGATCCACCAAAACTTAAACGTTTACACCTATAAATTTTTTAATATTAACATATTTCACCCCTAGGTGCGGGCTATATTGAGAGAGGACGAGTTATACTTTTCCTTCACAGCTTCACACTAGACACGAAAAATGGCAGGAGTAGTAGTTCTGATCTCGTCAAGCATTGTTCAACCCGTAAACACCAGACCATCGGGTCGAACAAAGATCCATCTTACTCCATTTGATCTCATTACTCTTCACATCGAATATCCTCAAAGAGGTCTTCTCTTTCCCAAACCCAATCCTGACTTCCACATAAGCTGTACAGCTGAACCTAGTACCATATATAAGATACAAAACAAAGAAAATATTATATTTTTGTATACATAAAACTGTGCACATATAAATACGCTAAAATTAAAATATATATACATTAAAAATTAGAAATATAATATTAACATATAAATACATTAAAATTACAAATATACTATTTAGCATATAATTACATTACAAATTAGAAATATACAATTTATGTATACATAAAGTGATAAAACTGTGCTCATAAAAAGTTATATATATATATATATATATATATATATATATATATATATATATATATATATATATATATATATATATGTCACAAATAAATTTTAGATGCTAGAATTTAATTGGCGAGTTTTAGTGAGAAAATATTTATTTATATATCAAATCAGTATAGACAAGTTTTGATGTACAATGACTAAACATTTCAACTTCTAGTAGTATAGAAAAGTGGTAGATTCACGAGACCTTCTAAATAATAAGGTACAATGATTAAAAACCCCAAAGCACTTTAATCCTTACAACCATAGGGTAGGATTTGCTGCCAGCTGGTGCGTGGATGGGTGCGTGCTATAGCCTATTTAAGATAGGCCCGAGTTTAACGTTCTCTTCACAGCTTCACACAAGAAAAGAAGAATGGGAGAACAAGTAGTATTAATCTCGTCGACCATTGTTCGACCCCAAAACACGACCCGGACGAACCGAACTAAGGTTCATCTTACTCCATTTGATCTCACTAATCTTCACATTGACTATCCTCAAAGAGGTCTTCTCTTTCCCAAACCCAATCCCGACTTCCACCTCATTTCTCGACTAAAGTCCTCTCTCTCTCTAGCCTTAGAGATATACTTCCCTTTTCGGGTCGTCTTGCAAAAGGGGAGAATCCTGAAGACAACACGGTGTCGTTTTCAATAGAATGCGATGGCCCCGGAGCTAGGTTTCACCACGGCGAAGCTAAAACTCTCTCGGTGAGCGACCTTCTTCAACCTGATGGTTCTGTTCCTGATTACATGAAGCAGTATTTTCCCGCTGACGATTTTAAGAGCTGTGATGGAGTTACGGATCCCTTGCTTGTCATACAAGTCACCGAGATGAAAGACGGTGTCTTTATCGGATACTGTTACAACCACTTGGTGGCAGACGGTGTTTCCATGTGGGGATTCATCAATACTTGGTCCAAGATTTGCTCGGATGGTTCAGGCTCAGGACATAAACCTCTTGTTCTCAAAAGATGGTTCCTCGAGGGGATCGATTACCCTATCTGTATCCCTGTTTCAGAGGCCGAGAGGCCACCACCACCAAGCCGTGAACTTTCTTCGGTGGTGTCCATTACAAAACCAGGGGCGGACCCACCACCAGAGGGGATGGGGCACGTGCGACACACTGTTTTTATAGAAAAAAATTCGTAACAAACTATAATTTGGTTTTATCTTTGTCAAATCAAAGACAATAAATGATGTGCCCCACCCAATTTCTACGTACAAGCCGATTAAAATAGATATGTGCGTTTTAACCCAATTTTAAATACAGTTTTTTATTATCTAGCCCAAATAAATATTATTCTAATATTTAAAACCCCTAATCTTTTTGTTTAACTATGACGTCTGATGCCAGAAAAGAATGATATGTACTCTTTTTTGTCAAAAAAATGTTAGGTGTCTCTTTTCAAAACAAAAAAATCTACAGAAACTGTTTTTTTTTTTAATAATTTAAACAAAATCCACAAAAATCTACACAATAATCAAACACAATTTGTTGCCAGAATTATTATCAATAATAGCTGTTTATTTTGCATCTTTTCTAAGTAAATTCATACATCTTTTTAGTGATTCTTCTCATTGTGTATAGTTTACTAATATACTTTCTCTATTTTTTATTTTTATTTTGGACAACTCTACTTTCTATATTTTAAAATTGAAGATATTTTGGTTAAAACACATAAAAGTTAATACATACATTTTTCTAACAATATTCATTAAAATATAAACTAAAACTAGATCAGACAATCATTTAAAAAAAGATATTATTAGTCACACAGTTTTTAATAAACTAAAACTAACATAAATATTATTATTATGAAACATAAAAAAATTTCAAAACATCATCTATTTTAAAATAGAGAGAGTACGTAACTTTTAGATATCATATAGAATATATTTTATTAATTATAACTAAATATTGTGTGCCACAGTCAAAATATTGTGTGCCCTCGACATAACCATATCTTCTCTCCAAGCAGTTACGGCTCATATGTGGCGATCAATCATCAGACACAGTGGTCTAAGCGGAGAAGGAGAGACGCGTTGCAAAAAGTGGTGGACGTGAGGAGGAGGGTGAACCCACCGCTTGAGAAAGATTGTTTTGGGAATATGATATACATTCAACCAGCCATAGCCACCGTGGAAGGGCTGCTTGATCGTGGCTTGGGTTGGGCTGCTCTGCAAATAAATATATTAGTGAACTCACAAACGAATGAATACTGTAAAAAATTTGCAGAGGATTGGGTTAGAAATGTAAAGAACCTAAAAACAGGTGTTGGTAGCACAATCGTTGGTGATTCTGTACTTGTCGCAAACTCTCCCCGGTTCGAGGTGTATAACAACGATTTTGGTTGGGGGAGACCGATTGCAGTTCGAGCTGGACCGGGAAATAGTATCAATGGCAAACTTGTACTTTTTCCGGGAATCGATGAAGGAAGTATTGATGTTCAGACAACACTATGGTCTGATGTTCTAGTAAATCTACTAGCAGATGTTGAATTTTCAGAGCATGTGACTATTATGGTCTGACAGCGAATAATTTAGGCGACCCCAGAGTCTAGTCACTAGTGTATGATTGGTTTTGTGAAGAAATCAATACTCAGGGAACATTCACGATTTATACCCTTAATGAAATACTACATTTTCCCAAAATTGTTTTTAATGACATGATTAAAAATAAAATTCATTAATAGTATAGTGGTCTTTCGGTTTAGTGGATCTATTTCAATAGGACCTAATTAAATGAGTTATGTTTTTATATATTCAATTTCATATCCTATAAACTTTTTAAATAACAATAACAAAAATTAAAATAAGCAATAATTTTAAAAAGTTGATATTCAAAATTGAAATTTTGTAACTACACGAAGATAAGACTTAATCAAAAATATTATTGACCACTTTATATGTTTTAGTAATATTTTATATAATTTATAATTTTTTAAATTATATAATATCTCAAGTACGAATTTCAGATACAACAATTGTCTAACTTATTTACAAACATAAAACGGTTGTGTGACGCATTTTTAATTTTGTCATACTGTACACATTATAACAAATTCGTATAATTGTAACTTGATCATGTCACAGTTTATATAGTTAAAACAAAAAATTATAAATTTTTATATTGAAAAAACAACAAAAAATACCCGTCATTTCAAGGACGGGTCAGAATCTAGCTCATGTTTCTAACTAAATTAGCTATGATACAAATCTGTTAACTAATTAAATGTTTATGTTTTTATATAATAAATTTCATATTCCATAGTTTTTTAATATCAGTAACATAAATTAAAGTCTACAATAATTTTAAAAAGTTGATATTAGAATTTGAATTTTGTAACTACACGAAGATAAAACTTAAACAAAAATATTATTGGCCACTTAAATATCAATAACAAAATTAAAATATGAAATAATTTTAAAAAGTTGATATTAGAAATTGAAATTTTGTAACTACACAAAGATAAGACTTAATCAAAAATATTACTGACCACTTTATATGTTTAGCAATATTTTATATAATTTTTAATTTTTAAAAATTATATAATATCCCAAGTACGAATTTCAGATACAACTATTGTTTAACTTATTTACAAACATAAAACGGTTGTGTGACGTATTTTAAATTTTGTCATATTCTACACACTATAAAAAATCCGCATAATTGTAACTTGATCATGTCACAGTTTATATAGTTAAAACAAAAAATTATAAATCTTTATATTGAAAAAACAACAAAAAAAATACCCGTCATTTCAAGGATGGGTCAGAATCTAGCTCACGTTTCTAAATAAGTTAGCTATGATACAAATCTGTTAACTAATTAAATGTTTATGTTTTTTATATAATCGATTTCATATTCCATAATTTTTTGATATCAATAACATAAATTTAAGTCTGCAATAATTTTAAGAGGTTGATATTAGAATTTGAATTTTGTAACAAGACGAGGATAAGACTTAAACAAAAATATTATTGACCACTTTATATGTTTAGAAATATTTTATATAATTTATAATTCTTTTAAAATTATATAATAGCATAATTACGAATTTTGGATACAACCATATTTTAACTTATTTACAAACATAAAACGGTTGTATGACACATTTTAGAAACTCCCATAATTGAAACTTGATTATGTCACAATTTATATAATTAAAAAAAAAGAATTATCAATATTTATATTGAAAAAACAACAAAAACTAGCCGTCATTTCAAAGACGAGTCAGAATCTAGTAAAATAGTTTAATGCGACGTACCTTTATCGTTGTCAATAAAATAGTTGAATACGACGTACCTTTATCATCTGTCAACTAAGTCTATTGTATCATGTCTTTATATTTTGTGTCATGTGTATTTAAAATTTCTTAATTTATGTGTTTCTATCCATATTTAAAGTTTCTTAATTTTAGTTGTTTTAATAATCTTAAGTTTCATATTTTTAAAATAAAATTAGGTAAATATCTGACTTAAAAATGAAAATAACTTTACCTTTTTTTAGTATTTAAAGTTTTTTTAATAATATTTATTGTAATTTTATTTAAAAAGTAAGGTAACTATATAAATAAATTAAAAATTATTAAAAGTTAATGTTATTATATTTTTAATTACAATCAAATTTCTAATATAGAATTATTAGGGCAATTCTCCTAAATATAGATTTTCTATGTTTTTGTCACAAAAATATCACACAAAGAAAAAAAATAGCACACAAAGCAGAAAATGACCAAAATATTTCATTTAAGAAGGCAAAAGACTTTTATACCTAGATATATTCAAATAATAATATTAATAATTTTTTATAGTATCAGATTATATGTTTTCAGCTTCAACTTTTTTTTATAAATTTTTTTATTTTTGGAATTTATTTTTCAAAACTTTTTAATTTTATTTTTATAATTCGAATATACCTTTTGAAACTATTTTCATATTTTAATTTTCAAATTTTTAGTATTTATTTTTTATTTTATAAAATTTTAAACATTAATCCCAAAATCCCTTAACTCTAAACTCTAGTGTTTGAATTAGTTAACCTTAAGAGTATAATTGTAAATTAATTTATTTAATGAAATATTTTGGTTATTTTTTATGTGTTATATTTGTGACAAGAACTTTTTTAGTGATATCCTAGGGAATTTTTAAAATAGATCTCCATGTTTGGTTTGCAGAGTCAGTTTGAGTCTGTTTTTTAGTCGAAGACAAAAAAAAAGATGTTGAATTTTTAAAACAATCTGTTGAAGTGGTTTAATGAAGTTTGTTTTGAATAAATTTAACGGAAAAAGGTGAATATGATGTCAAATGTTGAAAATTAGTAAAAAAAATGTGTTGAAAATGAAATGTGTGTTGAAACCATTTACATGGTCTCTCAGATCTAATGCATTTTAAAGATAAGCACAATTAACATCACAGAAATAATGTGTATAGATCAGAAATGAAACCAATGACCAATCATATAGAAACGGCATGTAATGCTTGAACCTTACATCACCATTTGCTCAAAATCTCGAACATTTTACTGTAGCATTTATAGTACCTTAAGATCAAAGCCGTACCACATGCAAAAATCCACATATTGGCATAGTAAGTTTATAATATACTAATACAAACTATTAAAACCTAAAATTTGAATATATTAGCTGGTTAGCAGTAAGTATGACAAATCTAAGTTTGGGATTAAAGAAAGCTTGCGTTTATTGATCATGAATGACGAGTATTTATACAACATAGATAACTAACACCAAATCTTAAGATAAATAAGAAATAATATGGATAAAACTATGTAGGACTTATCATAAACCTTAGTCTTAAGTAATATAGAAATATATCTCCAATACTCCTCCCCCCCCCTCCCCAAGTTGGAGCATGAATATTATTGATGCCTAACTTGAGAAGAAATGCATCAAACTCCTTACGTCCAAGAGCTTTAGTCAAATGTCTGCTAGCTGGTCACTTGTTGATACAAACAATGTTCTGATGATACCTTTAGTTATCTCGTCACGAACAAACTGACTGATGATCATGTGCTTTGTCTGTTCGTGTAAAACTGGATTAGCACTGAGATGCAAAGCTGACTTATTATCGCAACATATTTTCATTGGTTCCTTATGATCAAAACCAAGCTCGAGGAGAAGTTCCTTGATCCAAATCAGTTCCTGAGTAATAGCTTTCATTGCATGGAATTCTGCTTCAGTGGATGATAAAGACACAGCGTCTTGTTTATTTGTTTTCCAAGATACAGGAGATGTCCCAAACTGTATTATCCAACCAGAAAGTGATCGCAGACAGTGGACATGTCCCCCAATCTGCGTCGCACAAGCCGGTTATCGAAAGCGAAGTGTTGGCACGGAAAACCACACCTTGACCCACGGTTCTTTTCAAATAGCAAACAACCTTCAAAGCAGCTAGCCAGTGTTCCTCATGTGGCTTCTGTATAAACTGAGTGAGTATATGAACTGAGTATGCAAGGTCTGGGCGAGTAGCAAGGAGGGAGATGAGTCGTCCTGTAAGTCGGCGATATTTTTCGGGATCTACAAGAAACGAACTCCCAGATTTTGCAAGTTTATGGTTTTGATCCATAGGTGATCCTGCTGGTTGGCAACCAAGTAATCCACACTCTGTAATAATATCAAGAGTATACTTGCGTTGACATAAGTAAATTCCTTGCAAGTTTCGAGCAACTTCCAGGCCAAGAAAATATATTAGAACTCCTAAATCCTTCATACGAAAGCAAGTAGATGGATATGCTTTAAATTCACCAATCGCCTTAGATGAATCCCAAGAGATAATCAAATCATCAACGTAGACCAGGATTTGAAGCATAATTTTGTTGCGAGAATACACAAACATGGAATGATCCGAGTGTGTCTGAGTAAATCCATATTGTAGAAGAGCTTTAACAAGTTTAGCAAACCAACACCGAAGAGCCTACTTTAAACCATATAGGGATTTTCTGAGACGACAGACGCGAGAATCATTAGGCCGAGCAAACCCTTGAGGAATCTTGATGTATACTTCTTCTAAAAGGTCTCCATGAAGAAAGGCATTGTGAACATCCATTTTATGAATCTCATGGCCCATCTTTGCTGCTAAATCAAGAAAGAACCGGACCGTTGTAATCTTGGCAACAGGGGAAAATGTTTCAGTGTAATCTAGACCTTCCTTTTGATTATTTCCCAAGACAACTAGACGAGACTTATGGCGTTCTATCATTCCATCAGCTCGTAGCTTAATATTGTATATCCATTGAGTACCCAGAGCTTTCTTGTCTAGAGGCAACTCCTCAAGATCCCACGTATGATTACGCTCGAGCGCATCCAGCTCTGTTCCCATAGATGCACGCCATACATCTTATTTCATAGCTTCCTTAAAACTCTTTGGCTCAGTGTTTGTCGTTAGAGCAATAAGATAAGTTCGATGGGAAGAAGAGAAACGATCGTACGAAAAATAATCAGATAAAAGAAAAGACGAACCTAAGGTAGGCTGAGGCGCGGATGATGGAAGATAGGGAGTGAGAGCAGGGATTGTAATAACTGGTTGACGACGTAATCTCGGAGTCGAGAAGAAGCATTCATGTCCAGTGTCCGCGACCCATGTTATCTGTATTCATAGGTTTGTTTGGCACACCCTCTGGCTCGATAGGAGAAGGGTTGGTTTCTGAGTTCTCTGGGACAGTAGGCAAAGTTACATGATCCTCTGTTTCTGAATTATCATCGCTTACTGTATGGATGATAGACAGCTCTGTCATGAGCTGTGTGTCAATATCAATTGTAGAAGTCGTCAATGAATATGGGAAGACATCTTCCTGAAAATCCACATCTCGTGATATGAAGACCTTTTCTTGATCAAGATCAAACAATTTCCAACCCTTGGTACCAGATGGATAGCCAAGGAACAAGCATCTTCTACTCCTTGGAGAAAATTTATCTCCTTTAGTGTTCTTGTTATGTGCGTATGCTAAGCAACCGAATACACGCATGTGATTAATATTTGGAGGCTGGCCATGGAGTATCTCATACGGTGTTTGATTCTTGAGCAGAGGTGTTGGCGTGTGATTAATAAGATGTCCAGCAGCCAGCACACATTCACCCCAAAACTCAATAGGTATGTTAGCCTGAAAACGTAGAGCACGTGCAATGTTGAGAATATGTCTATGTTTTCGCTCAGCACGTCCATTCTGTTGCGGTGTGTGGACAAAAGATGTCTCATGAAGAATTCCTTGTTCTCTGAAGAAACGAGTAAGGCACAAGAACTCGGTTCCATTATCACTTCTTAAGGTTTTGACTTTCTTGGAAAATTGTCGTTCGATCAGAATCAAGAAGTCTTTAATTTGTTGGGATACTGCCGTTTTATCTGGCAACAGACATAACCACACTGCACGAGATCGATCGTCAATGATTGTAAGAAAGTATCGAGAACCACAAAGTGTTGTTGTTCGGTATGACCCCCATAAATCACAGTGTACTAAATCAAAAATATCTTTAGCATTATTAAGACTGTCTGGAAACTAAGTCGAGTTTGTTTGGCTCGAAAAAAAATATCACATGATTTAATAAGATGGTCAGCAGACGATGAACTCTTAATCTCAGGGATCATGCTGGTAATACGAGATGACATATGTCCAAGGCGACGATGCCACAATACTGAATCTTCAAGCACGGTAGAATGGATCGACACGAATCACTTTATCCCTCGAAACCGGTACAATCCCTCTCCCTCTCTTTCACCCGCTCCAATCAGCATCCTCGAAGTACGGTCCTGCAAGATCTTAAGTTTATCAGTGACTTAGCCAACAAGAAAGTTATCAGTAACTAGCTGTCCAAATGAAACCAGGTTCGTATGGAAGCCGGTCACATAATACATATTATGAATGTGTAATTTCTGCGTTAATTTGAATGTCCCCTGTTTTGAAGCCATAGCTTCGGCTCCTGCAGGTAAAAGAACAGGAATGGGTGCAATATCACGAGTATTTTCCATTTGCTCGAGTCGCCCTGTCATATGATGGATGGCTCATGTGTCTAAAATCCAGACACAATCATCCGTCTTACCCTTCAAGGATTCTGTGGTTGTTCCTCTATTTATTAATTTCTGAACAATATGCCATTGATCATCTGTAATGCCGCTGAGACCAAGACGATCCTCATCTGTGATTGTTATAGTTGCTTGGATCGTTGATGGAGTTCCTTTTGTAACCATGGATGTATTAGCCTTCGGTAGTGTAGCACGATCTTGTCATGTTGTGTTGTTGTTTGATTTGCTATTGTTGTTTCTGTTTTTAGATTTATTGTTGTCCTCCCACCAATCTGGATAGCCGATAACTGTAAAGCATCCCGAAGCTTCGTGTCCTGTTCGACCACACACAGTGCACTGTCGTGTAGGGTCCTTATTTGGAGGACTAGTAGTATCTCGCGTGTATCTTGTTGTTGGTCGAGAATTGTTTCGAGCTTGAGAAGCAAAACTCATAACATGAGGTTTTGGTGTTGTTGTTGATCTTAGAATCTCGTTTTGAGAAATTGTCTGATAAACGCTATCAAGATCAGGAAGTGGGGAGATTGCACATATTTGAGATCGTATGACCCCATGAACAGAATCATCAAGGCCTGCTAAGAAATCATGTATCTTTAAGGTTTCTGCTTCTTTTTCTTTTGCTGAATTTAAATTGCATTCACACTTGCCACAGCAACATTGTTTAGAGCTCATACATTCAGCAATCCCATTCCAAAGCTTGGTGAGACGGCCAAAGTATTCATCGACGCTAGCTCCACTTTGCTTACAGTTGGCGAGTCCAATACGTAGTTGTTAAAGCCGTGATCCGCTTTTGATGGAGTAACGCTTCCTGATAATATCCCACAAATTTTTTGCGACCTCCCGGGTTGAAATAGAAGATCTGATTTTTTGTTCGATTGTTTGTTTTATCCATCGTACAATGAGATGATTGTTTGCAATCCAATCTTCAAGATAGGATGAATCGGCTGCCAGTTTAGGAAGACTGCCGTCAAGAAATCCAAATTTCTTTCGCGAGCTACGAGCCAACGAAAATTTTATTGCCCATTCATCATAATTTGATCCATTGAGGAGAGGTTGTGAAATAACAGGTCCAGGATTGTCGTTAGATGATAGGTCGTATGGAGAGATTCATTTATACTTGACATCGCCAGTTGGAGTGATCGACATCGTGTATTTGATGAATGAATATCTTCTGCTTTGATTTTAGGAAACACAAGATCAGGAATAACGTGATAGAGAACTGCAGTTTTTGCAGGATTAATCACGAAAGTTTTAAGTGATTTTGGATGATTAGGTTTGTTTTGGCTCTGATACCATGACAAATCTAAGTTTGGGATTAAAGAAAGCTTGCGGTTATTGATCATGAATGACGAGTATTTATACAACATAGATAACTAACACCTTCGATCAAAAAAAAGATAACGAACACCAAATCTCAAGATAAATAGGAAATAATATGGATAAAGCTATGTAGGACTTATCATAAACCTTAGTCCTATGATTAAGAACTCAAGAGACGCATACCAATATCTTTTAGCATATTGCGTCATTGCTGTGCAAGTAAAATGTCACCAAAGAGCCGAAGAAACAACAACAGTCTCCATTTTACATCAAGACACATCACTAATGATAAATTTAAAAGTACAAAACAAATCATACGAGTGAAATAGAGACCCTTAATTAATACAATGAAAGCACTAATTAAGTGTGTTGCTAAAAAAGCACTAATTAAGTGTTGGGGAAGTAGGAATGCAATATACGAATAGAAATTATTATACCTAAAATTTGATTATTATTTGTTTAGCTGGTTAGCACTAAACAGCTGTTCTATAATTGATCATTTATGTACTGTAGATAGAATTTGTCTAACGTAAGACGCACATGTTGAAAGCGACACAAATAGTTTTAAAAGACTAAAAAAGTCGTGAAAATATAAGTTTAAAAAAAAAGGTCGTGAAAATATGATAAAAATATATGGAAACTTGTAGGTTGAAATATTTTCATGTAAGTAAAAGAAAACTATTGATGTTGCATATAACTTGTAAATATAAATCCAAACTTTTGATTCATATTGGAGACCAAAAACATGGCAGATGTGACTGTAGTTTCCTCGAGCATTATTCAACCTGAAAACAGCAACCAATTGGGTCGGGAAAAGATCCATCTAACTCCATTTGATCTCAATCTTCTACATATCGATTATACTCAAAGAGGTCTTCTCTTTTCCAAACCCGACCAGGACACCCGTTTCATCTCTCGGTTAAAAACCTCTCTTTCTGCTGCTCTAGATGTTTACTTCCCATTTGCTGGTCGTCTTGGCAAAGTGGACCATCAAGAAGACAAGACAGTGTCGTTTCACATCAACTGCAACGGCTCTGGTGCCAGCTTTATCCACGCCACAGCTGATTCTGTCTCCGTATATGATCTTCTTCAACCTGATGGCTCTGTTCCAGCATTTTTTAATCTCTTCTTCCCCATGAACGGTGTCAAAAACATCAGTGGCATCTCCCAGCCCTTGCTTGGGTTACAAGTCACTGAGATTAAAGACGGAGTCTTCATTAGTTTCGGTTACAACCACATGGTCGCTGATGGAGTTTCGATCTGGAACTTCTTCAGAACATGGTCCAAGATTTGCAAGAATGGTCAGAGGGGGAACCTTGATCATCCTATCGTCCTCAAAGGATGGTTCCTGGACGGGATAGATTTTCCGATCCGCATCCCCGTTTCAGAGACAGAGATAAAGACGACGTCAAGTGGTGAAACACTGACAAAAGAGAGAGTGTTTCACTTCACAAAGGAAATCATTTCAGATCTCAAAGCTAAAGTCAATGGCGAAAGTGGCTTGAGTGACCTGAAAGTCTCGTCTCTTCAAGTGGTCTCGGCTCATATGTGGCGATCAATGATTAGACACAGTGGTCTAAACCGAGAAGAAGAGGCGCGTTGCATTATAGCATTGGATTTGAGGCAGAGGCTACACCCTCCGCTTGATAAAGAGTGTTTCGGGCATGTGATCTATAACGCGTTTGCTAAAGCCACAGTGGGAGAGTTGCAAGATCATGGCCTGGGGTGGGCTGCTTTGAAAATAGGTAACATGTTGAGATCGTTGACGAATGAAGACTATAGAACTTGTGCAGAGGATTGGGTTAGAAATGTAAAGATCCCAAAATATGGTGGTGGGAGTAGAATAGCTGGTGATACTATAATTGTCTCTGGCTCTCCTCGGTTTGAAGTGTATGATAACGATTTTGGTTGGGGTAGACCGATCGCAGCTCGAGCTGGACCGGGGAATAGTATAAGTGGCAGACTGGTGCTTTTTCGAGGGATCGAAGATGGAAGTATTGATGTACATGCGACCTTGTCGTCTGATGTACTTGCAAATTTATTGGCTGATACTGAAGTTTTGGAGAATGTGACCATTACATGATTGTTTGATCGAGAAATAAAACGTCCGTTGCCAAATTTAATCCATTTGTAAGTTGTAATTCTGTGTCGAGACAGTTTGTTTGCTATTCTAATATCAAGAATTTGCATGTTCTTATGTCAAAACCTGAGATAATGTCAAAAGTTCAGAACTTCAACTTAAGCTCTGATACCAATTCAAATCTCAGAGATCTCTTAGAAGCACAAGATTTATAAAGAACAACTTTTCTTTATTAGCTTTAGAAACTACTCAAAACTAAAGCTCTCAATGTTTCTCTTAAAACTCTTATCTATAGCTCTTAGATCATTGATCTCTAGCTTAGATCTTATATTTGATCTTATGTCTTATGGAACACCTCTCCATGAGACCTATTTATAGTAAAGACAATTCCCTTTAACATGTGATATATGGAAAACACAAACTAACCTAAATAGAAAACTTCATTTTTCTATTCTAGATTTCCTTTTTGTGTTATCTTAACATAATTGAACACTTATCAATATGTTAAGTTTCCACAAGCTTAGAATTATCCAACATAATGTACTGATTTGCAAGTCTGTAACATGTTAGATAAGCCGAGTTCCCTGTTTGCTTAAAAGATGGGCCAGAAACACAAAAACTCAGGGTGAAAGACAACGAGAATATACGAAAGGAGATAATTTGATGAAGTTTTACATAGAGAAGGTTAGACTTGCAGAGACGCTGGGATCAGAGACAGGAATCATAATTCTAACTACTATATCCATAGTTCTAAGTCAAATACACAATCAGTTTCAATATAACATACATATTCAACTGTGAAATGTAACTTGTTAAAGTTCTTTAAATCCCTAAGAAAAACATGCAAAAGTTCAAACAAACATACTCGAATAAAAAATTTGAGTGTGATCAGGAAGCAGCTCATCGTCAAGCTCCTAGATAGTTATTTTGCAGATCTTATTGCTATGCACTTGCCACCAGTTTACAAAGCCCAAAGTTGCTTGGTTCATGCTCACTAGTTCGGAGTCAGAAACTTCCATGGTACAGCACACAAGATGACACGAAGATGAAACAAAGAATCTTGTCTTGGCATGTTGTGACAATATCGGACACCCTACTGTTAAACTTCTGCTTTGACTTTTTTTTTTTTTGAGCAAACTTCTGCTTTGACTAGATTTATAAAAACTGGTTCAAAAGGACTAGATTGGAAACAAACTGGAACC